>CM041780.1:84105008-84367148 GCA_023374045.1 Limonium bicolor | reverse complement strand
TATTGTGGGTTCGCACTGGGTTACACCCCTTAGAAGTGGCAACGACCACGACTTCGGATTGGTGCCCGAGGAAACCTCGGTCTCCAATTGTCGGGATTGCCTTCTTTCAAAACCTTATTAGAGAGATTCATTTAAAAGCCAAGGATAGGATTAGGATGAGAGAGAGAAAGAGAGTGGATGAGGTGAGCTTTTCTGTCAAGCTAGCACCCAGAAAAGGGATGGGTGAATTCGGATGAGTGTAGAATGAGAATTGGGAAAAGTCTGAGGTTGAGTGAATAGACAAGACTTGGAGTCTGATGGTTTGAAGTTTGTGGGAGCTGAAGAAGGTTTGAGAGATATGAGAGCCACCTTAGAAGGGGAAAAGGGTTTTTTGTTTGGAATGGGGTCGCACCCTGGGTGGGTTGCCTACGTACTCAACTCCCTGTTGAGATCAGACCTTACGTAGTTCAGAGGATTTGGGGTTTTAGAAGTTTTAGGTTTGAGGGGGTAGTCTGTGAGACGCTCGGGTCTATGAGACGTTTGAAACCTTGAGATGTCAAGTCTGTGAGACGCTCGAATCTGTGAGACGCTCGGGTCTGTGAGATGTTCGGGTCTATGAGACATTCGAATCATTGGATAACAAAGTCTGTGACACTCGGGTCTGTGAGACGATACGGGGTTGTTTGGAGGTGAGGTGGTTGAGTGAAAAAGGCATTTTGTTCGATGTGGGGTCGCACCCTGTGTGGGTTGCCTACGTACTCAACTCCCTGCTGAGATCAGACCTTACGTAGTTCAGATTTTTTAGAGTTTTGGGAGTTTTGGGGTTTTGAAGGAATTGGGCTTTTGACCTTTTGGGTCTTTGAAGGGTCAAAGAGGTTTTGTGGTCATTTTTGTGAGGTTAGAAAGATTGTCTGGTTCATTTTGGAGTTTGAGGTGTGAGAGTCTGTGAGATGCTCAACTCTGTGAGACATTTAGATTCTTGAAATGATGAAGTCTGTGAGACGCTCGGGTCTGTGAGATGTTCGAGGCTTGAAAGGGTTATCAAATTTCAAGAGGTTTAGCTTTTTGAGGAGCTGAGGATTTTTGAAGTGTTTGAATTTGATGAGTCTATTGAGATGTTCGAATCTGTTGAACTGCGAAGACATTCGAGTCTGTTGAGCTGTTGAGACGGTCGAGTCTGTTGAGCTGCTGAGACGATCGAGTCTGTTGAGCTGCTGAGACGATCGAGTCTGTTGAGCTGCTGAGACGTTCGAGTCTGTTGAGCTGCTGAGACCTTCGAGTCTGTTGAGCTGCTGAGACCTTCGAGTCTGTTGAGCTGCTGAGACCTTCGAGTCTGTTGAGCTGCTGAGACACTTAGAGATTCGAGATGCTTGACTTCAAGGAGATTGAAGTTTTCCAGAATTTGAGATTTATGATGTTTAGAATTGTTCGGATTGAAATGAAGTTGAATTGAATTGGGATTGAAAAGAATTTTGAATTGAATTGGATTGAAATTGAATTGATTCTGGATCGGAATTCGATTGAATTGGATTGAAATTGAATTGATTCTGATCGGAATTGATTGAATTTGATTGAATTGGATTGAAATTGAATTTGAATTGGAATTGAAGTTGAATTAGATTTGAAACTAAATCGGGATCGAATTGAGGTAATGAGCCGGATTTGGGCCTTGAAATGTGGGCCGGATTGGACCTTTGAAATTGGGCCGGGTTGGGCCCTATGAATGAGCTGGATTTGGGCTTATAATTGGGCTTGGTTTGGCCTTTGAAATTGAAATTGGAAGATTATTTGAATCTATGAGACAATTGGAGTTTGGAAGGAGTTTAATGTTGAGTGCAAAGAGCTTTGATTTCGAAGAATTCATGAAGGATATCTGGTTTTGGAGTATGAGAGGATCGATTTTGGAGAGCGTATGATGAGTGAGTATGAAAGGGATTGATTTTTGGAGTGTGTTTGATGAGAGATGTGAGAGAGATTGATTTTGGAGTGTGTTTGATGAGAGAGTGTGAGAGATTGATTTGAAGTGTTTTGGTGAGAGAGTGTGCCGATGCTTTTGGCGTGTGTTTGCTGAGAGTGTGCGCGCGCTTGCTTTTGGCGTGTGTTTGCTGCGCGCGTGTGCGCGCGCTTGCTTTTGCCGTGTGTTTGCTGCGCGCGTGTGCGCGCGCTTGCTTTGCCGTGTGTTTGGTGCGCGCGTGTGCCCGCCCCTGCTTTTGGCGTGTGTTTGCTGCGCGCGTGTGCGCGCGCTTGCTTTTGGCGTGTGTTTGCTGCGCGCGTGTGCGCGCTTGCTTTGCCGTGTGTTTGGTGAGAGTGTGAAAGAAATGATTTTGGAGTGGAATTTGACTCATTGGATCTTTAAATTGATTTGGAATTGGATGATCGATTGATTGTGAATTTTATTCTGACTTTAGAGGATGATTTGGAAAATTTTAAGGGAAACGGGTATTCCTCACATGGACCGTGTCTAGGACCCGTATGCATTAAGGATACCCCAAACCTAGGGCTTTTCTAAAATGCACTAAGAGGGCAACCTGATTGGCTTTCTAGGGCCACCTGTTCCAGCCCGTTTGGCTGGTTATGGACCGAACCTGAACAAAAATATATTTGGGCCAAGAGTTACATGGGCCCAAACAGGATCAGTCCATACACTTACAAAATCATAGGCAAAGAATGATGAGTAAATGATATGTGGAGATGAATTTCCAAGGCTATATAAACAAATATACATACAAACATGGATTTCAAGAGCTATCCAAATAAAACAAATATAAGTGAGAAGAGAATTCGGAATCTGTCTGAGTAATTACATACATGTGGACATGGGTTTTAAAAATTTAAGCTATTGTACGTATGAAATGAATTTCAGAAGTAGTACGAGAAATGTATATACAAGAACGAATCATCAAAGCTATCTAGGTAACGAATCAGAATTATTTAAATCTAAAACTCTCAAAACTAACAAGATGAGTCCTACTGTATGGGTTGCTAACCAATTGTTAGTCTTATCCTATTTACTATCTTTCAAAAGTCAATCAAAGGTTGCAAGCAAGAGAATAATGTAACGGTTATGGGATGAAGTCACAAAATGAATAAGTCACAACACTACAACCGAAAGTGAAAACAAACAATTACAAATTGATACAAATACACGTGAAAAGTTTAAATCTAAAGCTGCTATGGGGGGTCGCATCGACGCCGCCTCACTTGAGCTGAAAGGATCAGCAAGGAGTACACCAACCGTTACATGTGTTTGAAGTGGAGACCCTGGTAGTCCAAGCCCAAAGTCCCATTTTTCAGTCTTATAGCAATTTCCCGTTCCATGAGCATTATGTACATGTCAAGGAACAAAGACAAAAATATACGAGAGTAGTTAGTAATGAAATGTAAGAGGGTTGGGGTGTGTGCAATGGGATCATAAGGCCCCTCTCAATGGGAGGAAAGGGGGCAATTTAATCATCTCCCACACCCCAACCGAGAACACAGAAAAGAGCTTCAAGCTGCCAACGAATGCTATGGATTGTAAAATAAATCAAGCATTGGGGTTGCTACTCAAATTAATTTGTCATCCTAGATTAGACTCAAACCAAAGTGTAGTATCAAAGAGGTGAAGTTGTGAGTCATGTGGGATCATACCTAGAAGGGTTTATATCATTTCCCTCTAAGATGAAAAATTAATGAGGAACATCCAGCCAATGAGTGATTTATGTACAATTATAGCATAGGGCAACTATCACTCGATTCATGTTCTTATCTAAGCGCAAGTGACAATGTCATGCTAGTTATCAACTTAATTTCCAAACCATATCAATGCGCAAGGAGCAGTTAATAAAACTGAAATGCGTTAATCAAAATTGAGTTGAAACTTCCAAACCCATGAGGAGCTTTGGCGAAGCCCAAAGCATGTAAAGCCCAAAGTCATTCGGTCAAGTCGAGCCCAATTCGCAAAGGGAGTGTACCACGATCAAGTCCAGCCCAAGTTGCGAAGGGATGTACCTCAATAAGAACACGTAACAAAAGTGTAAGGAGCAATTACACCGAATGGGATTGAATATATAGCACAGAGAACAAGCAAAATCAAATCATCAATGTTACGTAAATGTGCCCACAATAGGCCGCTGCAAATTAGGTTATTAAAAGCCCACATGCGCAGTCAAAGTCCAACATCAAATCCAAACTGAATCAGCTCACAACCCAGCGGTCACAGTGCCGAAGCAAAAATGCAAAGTCAGAAGGTGTGTCGAATCACCTTGTGACCAAGTCGGAACTAGATCACTGTGTGAGCCTAAAGCCTATCAACCAAAAATGTCAAATGAGCCCACAAGAAACCAAATAGGCCGCAAATAGCAAAAGAATGAAACGGGCCACAGTAATTCTCGGATACAGCAACGACATATGCAATATGCCACATGGATTAGCCCTGCATTATCTCCACTAATCACCAAAATTAAACAAATCTGGCACATGAACCAGACTCGTCAGAGGAAACCGCCAGATGTATTGTGAACAGAGCAAATGTTCCGTAAATCAAAATCATCGTTAAACAAACCAGAGAACATCAAGCGAGAACCCACAAGTATTATTAGTTCATTTAAATCTCAAACATAATGAGCCATCGGAGTATCAACCGAGAATAGGCACACAAATTCTAAACCCAAATGATTCAAGATAGATTCATAAAAGTAAAACAAGATTTATACCGTAAAACTTAGGGCATGGTCGCGGCCAGGGGTTCAACCGATCTCAAATCAAAAAGGCCGAATCGTGCCTCCGACAGCAGAATCGAAAGAGGCATATATTAATACTTCCACAAACTCAAAAGTAAGTGCAACAGCAAATCGAAAGTGAAGGAATACGAGAATCCAGATTCGAAGTGAATTCCAGCAAAGAAAAGCACATAGCCAACACTGCAACGAGGCGAGACCATCCCAAGGCCGGGTAGGAGATCGCCGCTCGCTGAAATTCGAAAGGCATCAACAGAGCTTTAAACTTGGGAGAAGGGCAAAACACCGATCGATACAGCCATGGGGGAGAATGGCCGTTGTCAGTGTGGGTTACAATATTCCGTGTGTAGTGGATGAAGAGAAATAGAGCAGTATGCTCCTTGTTCGCCAGTGCAGTGCGTACACTACCGTGAATGAAGAAAGTCGAAGAACAACACCTGTGTGTTTCCTGATGCGCTTAACGAAGCGGAGAAAGAACTAAGACCATGAAAGAATCAGATAGTTTGGGGTTTTTGTGAAAGAAGAAGAGAGGGAGTCCGATGGTAAAAGCAACCATTGCTTTTGGGTTGAAGCTGATTGATCTCGGAGAGGCGAGTTAGGGCGAGGAAAGGAGTGAGGGAGGTGGTTGATGTTTGGGTTAATCGGAGTTTTCGATTTCCAGGCGAGGAGGGTGGAGACAGAAGGGAACAAATCTAGATTTTGTCTTGGTCTTCTATCATCGTCCGAAGTGAGCTAGAGGTGAGATTTCTTGATTTTCTGGCAATGAAAACGGCCTGAAATGAAAGAATCCTTCAGGGTGTTTTGTGTTTTCTTTTCGATTCCAGATGGAAAAGGGTGAGAGTGAGGGTGGTGACTGATCGAGGTAGAAGGAAAATGGTGGTGGCTTGGTTGCTAAACTGGGTTAAATTTCAGGGATGAAGGGGAAGGAGTGGGAGTTGGTTGTTTCTGGCGTGTGTTCTCAGTTGAAGGAGGGAGGTTGATGGTGAAAGAAAGAACGAAGAAGGGTCCGGAGTCGGCTAGTAGAAATCAGTCTACAGTAGGGTTTTGTTATCGGTTTTTTATAACAAACTGATAGGGTTTTGTAAGAAGAATCTGTTGATTTTTGAATGGGCTGGTTAAATAAATGTGGGCTCTATTTTGGAGTAATGGGGCTGAAAAAAATCGGACCCAATTGAGAGGGGCTGGGCTTGGTTCACCCCATGTGGAAAAACAAAATAGAAAATGAAAATTGCTCTCACCCGGATTCGAACTCGATACCACCGGCCTCCTCATTACATGCCTTAACCAATTGAGCTATAACAGCATCCAGTAAGTGAATACAAAATAGAATAAAATAACATAGTAAAATAA
Organism: Limonium bicolor; assembly: GCA_023374045.1. Taxonomy (NCBI): domain Eukaryota; kingdom Viridiplantae; phylum Streptophyta; class Magnoliopsida; order Caryophyllales; family Plumbaginaceae; genus Limonium; species Limonium bicolor. The sequence continues at coordinate 84,361,101 of CM041780.1, read as the reverse complement.
GTAGGTAAACAAGGAGGGACGGGTTTGAAATCGGACTGTCGTCGGAAATTCATTTTTGAAAAATCTTGTTCTTATGAAATGCTTTTGAAAAGATTATAAAACCATGGTTTCGTTTTGGCACGCACGCTAATATGTTTTGAAAAAGAAAGGCGACGACCCCTCTTATTATTTTGGAATTTGCATTATGGGGTGAGAATTTTTGGTGTCTACACCGTGAGAAAAGTTCGGAAACCCTCTCCTTCCTTCTTGAACCGTGAACAAAACCAGAACTCAAAGGTGGGCACATGGTGATGAAGGTAACCATCTATGGCAAGTACTTGCTTAAATCCTTATTCTCCCTCCTCTTTCTTTTGAACTAAACCTTAAGCTCTTTCCCCATCCATTTAGTGAGGGTTAGCTGTTGAACTAAGGGCTTGTCACGGCTGGGAACAAAGAAGGAAAGAGGTAGCTTAAACTAGTTCTTCCATGGTAGGTATGTGCATTAAGAGGCTAGCTTTCTCTTCCTCTACTTCCGGTTCTGATTTTCTCATTTCTACAGCTCCTCTTTCAGTTTTACATATAAAAACGGTGGAGATATAACCCCATGATGTGTTGTTTCTCATGCTGCAAATGAGCCTAGTAACCGTCATTGTAACAAGGTAAATTAACAACCTTGCTTACCTTGTCATTACCGGTAGTATACTCTTGGGTTTATGGTGTTCTAACACCTTGTTTCTACTTCTAAATTCAGGCGATAACAGCCCTGAAATGGGCTACAATATTAAGGTAAAGTCATGCTTATATTAAGCTCTTAATGTGCCTTAATTAATGGTTAAGGTTACTTGGCTAACACATGTGTGTTTCCCTTGCATAAATGCTACCGAGTGGCTGTTGTAAGCTGGGAAGATTCTGCACAAATGTAGAAATTAATCCAAGAAATTAACCTAACAAGGTGAGCTAAACCACTATCTAAATGAGTGCTAATTAAGTATATAGGTGAGAATAATGTCAAAGACTAATTTAAGTATTATACATATGTGTAGCCGTGAATGTTGGAGTGCTCTTTGGCTGGGTTGATTTGCTTGAAATTCAATTAAGTGTATTAACTAGTATATTATAAAGTTTTATATCATTCTGTTATTTTATAATATGAGTTGTGGGTTGGTAAGAGACTAAATGATTTAATTAAGTGTTAAAATGGTAATTAACACTTATGGCTAGTTTAATATATATTGAGATGGCTTATAATGCCATGAAAATGATTTTAGGGGTTAACATATAGTTTATAAAATTTATTGGGTATGAATGAAGCAAACCATGGGTTTATAAGAAATATTATGACCAAACTATGCATTAAAATGTTTTATAACATGTTTGGTAAATTAACCTAATGTTGGTGTAACACATAATGTCATGAAATTAATTAAATAGTTAGAAAACAATTTATAAAACATTGTACAAATATATAAATCAAAACCGTGAGTCATTATGTCTTTTATGACATTATTAAGTAGTTTATAATATATATTAAGGTTTATACTAAGGCCATATAGTCTAGGGCATCTAATTTATGTTATATTAAGTTTAAAATGAATTTAAAATAAAAATATTTATATTACCGTATGGAATTTGGGGTTAGATGGTAATTAAAATAAATTTTGGAGACTAAGTGTTAATTTCAGTCGAAAACAATATGCTAAAACTATTTAAATAAGTTTTATAAAGTTATACTAAATTTGGGGTCAAAAATGTAATTTCTGAAAATATTGGGTCAAAGCTATAATTTATTGAAGTTGATGTCAAACTGGTGGTCAATGGGTCAATATAGACCATGTTAGAAGCTTTGACCAAAATTAATTACATAAGTAATTAAATTGTGACCTTATGATAATGTTATAAGTTAAATATGGAATTTACAAAACTTTGGGGGTATGAAATGCAATTACCGAAAAGTTTTGGGCTCACATGGTTAATATAATAGTTTATATCTTAATTATAAAGTTTGGGAATTTTTGGAGTTATATAAATGATTTTATGAAGAAGAGTGTATATATTAGTTTTGTGACATATAGAAAGTATATTATAAAGTGTGGTCATTATGTAAATAAGGAAACTTGGGTTGCTGGTAAATAAATCAAAGCGGCCTAATAGGGCTGTTCGGTAATTTACAATTCATAAACCATATGTTATAATGGACTAATGGAACAAAATGATATAATATAGTATGTATAACATTACATAATATATGTGGCAAGATTGTAATTATGAGAAGTTACAATGCGTTGAAAATAAATAAGAACAACTATGAGTGCTGTTCGGGAATTTTAACAAACATATAACCATAGGTTATATTTAATTATAAGGTTAGAATGATATAATATAAAGTGTATGTTAACATTATATTAAGTATGTGGCAATAATGTAATATAGGAAAAATATTGGAAGTCAAAAGAAAATCAGAATTATAAAGTGTATGCCTTACGGCAATGATACGGTTTTATTTAAACCATAGGTTATATTTTGTTATAAAGCTTTAATGTTATAAAATATGATATTTATAACATGGTATAATAATGTGTGGCTATATTGTAATAAATGGAAACTATGAGAAATGATGAAATAATAAGTATATTATATGTGGTACCTTTCGTTGATTAATTATAGTTGTAAAAACTATATAATATAATGTTTAATGCAATATAAAATATCATGTTATATGATATAATGACATTAATGTAACCTTGTATAAATTATGTGGTCAAAACATAATTAACAAAAACAAGGGGGCTGTTACGTAAATGCTAAGGTTTGGGATTGAATTCTAAACTATGGTTATCAATGATATAAATACTATAAATATTATATAGTACTAATGTGATTGAATGAAACAAATATCATTAATAATATTCACATGAAATAATGTGACAATTAATGGAGAAAAAGAATTTATAAACTAAGGTTATTATTTAAATAAACCTTAGGAATTATAAGTATATGTCATGAAATGTTACATATATTAAGATAAAGTCCTTAATATAAATTGCATAATATAATGCAATAAATGGAATAATCATCTTACAAAAGGATGATAATAATGTAACATATGATATAAGGGTATAACTCGTGAAATATTGATGTATAAGTGAATACATGTGTATGCGCAAGCATATATTAAACACATATACATAATAAGTATATGGTATAGTTGGAAACTATATAGTATAGTGCATGTATTCATGCAACTATATATTATATGACTAAATAAAAAACAACATATATAAATATATAGGTAAAACCGAGAATATATGTATACATATATGTATATACAATATGGTTTTTATGTCATGAAATAATAAATGACAAGTGTTATGACATTAGTATAAATATATATACTATAAGTCATACAATTACAAATCAAAGTATAATTTATTAAGGTGAATAATGAGGTGTATAAATAAGGTACAATATTAAATGGCTAAATATTAATACCATATAACGTTATGCCATGAGCATAACATGCGATGCGAATTAACGTTGTATGCACACATGCAACTATGTATTATAACTGTATATTCGTATACTTAACCGTAGCGGTTAAATCCATACATGAGAATAAACGTGAATATTATTCTCGTACACCCGTAAGTATAAGGAATTAATCCTAACGTTGAAAACGCTACGACTAAGACGTTTATATAACCGACTCATTTAAATAAACTCGGGCATTGGTAATTAATACGTATTACAACTGACGGGTTCGTATACGACACTTTAACAACTAACTGTTGAAATCTGGGGATGAGATGTCAGGATTATTAGTATCGTTCGGATTTACCGAGCTTAAATAAGTCATGTGGATTGACTTATGTTGTGTTTGATATTTAGACCGTATCACCGACAGGCGCTTGACGAGCTAGTGGTCTACTGCGCAACCTAGGTCATTGGTGAACGGTATGTAAAGGGGTTTGATCTGAGTTGACCTGAGGAATTCCTCGGGCTCGGATTTGTTTGCTATAACATGTGTGGATATGTGTATGTGTGGATTATCTGTGTATTGTTGCATTAATTATTTATGCACGAACGTCCTCCGGGACTAACACTACGTCGACTATAGATCGACTTATATAAATCTACATATACGGGTAATGTGAATGTGACTGCAATTGTCTGACATAATACGCTAAGTATTATAAGCTATGTAGTTATAACCTAAGTAAAATACTTAGGAAACGAGACACGACATCGTCGGTCTCTAGAGCTTTGGCTCGAACATGAATACTACCTAGAATGGTTCTAGGCATGCGTAAGACCCATAGGGCGGCCAACAAATAAGTGATACTCTCCATACCTAAAACTGTAACTGGGTAACTAACTGACTAAGTCAAACGTGGGAGAGTGTATGAGTGGATGGTTTACCTTAATCCAGTTAGTCATTGGCTACTGGTCGCGCGTTGAGATCTCTTGAGTTAACCCGGATCGGGCTTACTCTGGTTTAACCTGATCGAGCCTAGATAGATCGACAGGTATGGTGATAACATGGGCGCCTTTAAAAGGGCAAAATATGGACGCTTTTAAAAAGGCAAAGTGAATGAGCACCTCGTGTGCATGGGACTACCGTCCAAGTGAGGTTAATTTGGGATGTCCTAACTTGACTCCCGATAGTGCTAACAAAATGTGTAAAGGTATGTGGGGACCCGGGGGGTCGTGTGATTAACTGAATAACAGACCGTTACTAACGGCTACTCGTTTAGTGATGTTGTGATTCATTGTGATGTGTGCTGATGTGTGTGGATTGTAGTGCCTGCCTTAACTGTTTATTTACCGTCATCCACGTGTTCACTGCTTTCATTTACCTGTACACCGGTAAAGCATGTAACGAACTTAATAATGGCGACCATGACTATTAAGTGATCGATAGGGTCCAGACTCGGCATACTCAGCGTTTATCGCTGAGCCTTTATGGCATTGCTGCAGGTGACGATTATCACGGAAGCCGAAGAGCGGGACCGGGGTAGTTAGAATTTATTTACCGTACGAGATCTCACAATGTATTAGGAGGATGATTAGTTTAAGGTGTTAATGGAGTTGTATACAGTTGGGATTACCTAGATGCTCACTTGTCGTTAAAGTTACATTTGGGTTAAATTGTTGTATAGGTTAGTGTCTCGTTATCACTGCGGTTGTGTATATATTGACATTGTTGTTTTGTTATTTCTGTTTTGCTTCTTTACTCTTGTGGACGAGTAATGGCATGTGACACCCATGTGAGGTTTATTAATGTTTTAACTGCCGCTGCGAGACGTGTTTAATTATGCTACGTGAGTGATTATGACGTGTTCACCGAGTGGGGTGTTACATACACTTTGTACCATACTTTCGGTACTCTAATATCTCCCCTTCAAGCCTAAATGCTTGAGCTAGAAGAGCAGTGGGTATTTCCGTTGCTTCCAATCAAAAGTCATATTGAAATATCTAATCGCTAGAAAAGTTGGAAAGTTTGTTAAAGAATCATTACAATAACCAAGTCTAATAGACATGAAGCTTCGAAAAAGAAATTGAAATCTGGGATAAAATGTGAGAGACTCCTATCTGTTGATAGGATATCCTTCATCATCTTCATCAAACTTTGGTTGTTGAAGAGCACCAGGATCTTTTGGAAGCGCCAGTTAGTTGCTTGAGAGAGACCAAAATGAATAGTGTCCATCTCCGCTAGGTGGTCTATTGCATCACTTCTGGTTTTCCTTTTAAAAGCCAAAGCCAAATCACCTGGATGAAGCATAAAGGCTCCAATACAGATCATACTCGCGCCCATCTTCCTACTACAGAAAGAAGAGAAATTAAACTCGTTTTGCAATACTTTTACATTGGTATCATCTAAGAGCTCAGTTTTTTTGCTCTTCATAGACACTCGATATGCATCAATGAAAGCCATATTCATGTTAGTACATTCCAAAATGGGTAGCTCTAGATTGTGCTTGGTATGGTTTCTAGCATCATATATTGCCCACATCAGATTCATCACTTGGGTAACTTTTTTTTTACCAGGATAGAGCTTTGAAGGTGATCCAGTCTTGGATTGCATTATCCACTGACTTTGGATGCTCAGAGATATTTATGATATTTTCCCAGTGAACTTTCGATGCCCAACAATTGAACAGGCTATGAATTTTTGTATCTATGTCCCCACACAGAAAACAGTCATTGCTTCCTCCTATTATTTTTGAGATATTTGCTAAGTAGGGGCCGAGTGATTTGATTCAGGATTTCCAATTGAAGTTCTTTGTCTAGTTTACCTTTGAACATTGCTGAGATTGTTTTCTTTGTTGAGGTTTCTTCTCGGTTCAAGTTATCCATCAATTTGAAATATGTCGATTTTACTGAGTACTTCCCTGTATTAGTTCCTAGCCAACTCCAGGTATCCCTAGAGTTTTTACAGATGGGGTTATAAGGATATCTTCATGATCTATGGGCAAGAAAACACTTTAAACCAGATCCTGATTCCAGGATTCATCATCAGGTTTCATCAGTTGACTGACCATTTTGATACTAGAGTTTGGGGGGCAAAGGAAAATGGATTTAGTTGGGTAGCTATTTGAGATCCATGGGTGATCCCAAGTTGTGTTTTCATTATTGCCAAACTCTCTAACTGCTCCAAGGTTGATGACCTCGATAACTGAAAGGAGGGATTTTCAGATGGGCCTATCATGTTTTCCTTGTTTAGCTTGGAGGATCCCAGAGTTTGGGAAGTACAAGGATTTAAGGGATTTGCTAACTTGACTGTCTTCATTGTTCAAGATGATCCTGATTTGTTTAGCTAGTAAAGCCTGGTTAAAGGCTTCAATATGGGCCAATTAATAATAAACTAATAATGGATTTTTAGTAATTAAGACATTAGTTAGTATTTACAATATTGAATTTACACATTACGTGTTATTTTATCCTTTTTGTTATATATTGTCAAATATACCCTAAAGTCATAAGATATATCTTGTAGTGTAATCAAACTAATTAACTCATAAATTATTATGTTATTTTTCTTCTTTCTTCTAGGATTATTAATATACGTTTAGAGTTTAATAACTCCCCTTTTTAGATGACATATTAATATACATACATTTATTTATTTATTTATTTATTTAAGGCTTAATGAACTCTTTAACTTGATAATTATATATTGAAGGCTTAATGAACCCTTTAACTTGATAATATGTTATATATGCATAATCAAGGTTTAATAAACCATCTAAATTATTTATTTAATTGTATAATTAAAAGGTTCACACACCTTATAAATCTTGAGGATATTTCAATCGAGTAAGTACAGGAGATAAAAGAGTATATGTTCTTGTGTTACTCTCTACAATATCGGGAGTATCATCTCTCTTTTTCCTTTCTTTTTCCCTCCCCTCCCTTCTTATTTTTCTTGATGGGAGTCTTATCCATATTTATAACGGGGGGGAACTGGCATGCGGTTGACCTTCTGGCTTGCTGGTTCGATGACTTAAGTGGTCGCCACGTAGGATGGGGGCGATGTCACCTGAGAGTGCTTTTGTGGGAAGGAACTTTTCTTTATCTGTACCGGCCAGAGAAGGGACACATCAGTCTGGGGGAATTAATGACATCTCGCGCCTCAAGGTAGCTAGGTGTCTGATAGGATTGACAGGGCGGTGCGCCGTGCTTGTCAGGCTATGAAGTCCTGTCTGATATTCAGGCTAGGTCTTAGCGTGGTGAGGGGGCTTGACCGGGTTGTGACTGAATGACGGAGGAGGTCTTTAGATGAAGCGGGGTTGACGTAGCCAGGCTGTGACCAGGGGGGAGTCAACCCGGGCTGCTGAATTCGATTCAAACCCTAGTGGGGAGTCGGGGTCCCGCTTGGACGGATCTTTGGCTTCATTGCTTCGGTTTATTGTCTACTTGGTACATGTGATTATTGAGAAGAAGACATGATTAATTCCTTTTGTTGATATGGTTAAGGTGGGATTTATCAGCCAACACATATCTATAATTTTATTAAATAAATGTGTTTTGAAAAAAGTAAAACAATCTATGCTTTCATTTTAAAAGGTCTACCCGTGATATCTAACCTTACATATAACAATCTACATTTTAATCATATATATATGTACTTTCATTTTAAAAATATATTGTTATAGTTCTAAATCTACAATCTTACACAAAATAAACTCATGCTTTAAAAATATATGTTCATAAAAATAATTGACAATGGATAAACTTTTCATAAAAAATAAATCAAACTTCTAATCAATTTATGATAAAAATAAAATAATAATTTAACCTAAATAGATACTTATTAAAACAAAAGTAGTTTATTTCATAAATAGTTTCAAAAATAAATGTGATTCAGTAATCGATTTGAAGTGTTGATAAAAAATAAAGGATATAAATATAGTAGCAATATATACCATTTAGTTACAAAAATAATTTGGTTTACTCACAAACAGAAAATTAGCAATTATTATTTCACACGAATCCTAAAAAATGAATAATGGAAAATCATAAGCAAACAATTTTCGATAAATATTCAAGTAAAAATAAAACTATACTTGGATTTATTTGATTGATTTTTTTAGCATAGGTAATCTTACCTACATTTTTTCTAAAAGTATTCCTAACTCAGCTTCTTTTTTGAAATATATTATACTCAACAACAATATAATGTAATTTCCACCAAAATAAATTCAAGGTAATTGCAAATACAAGTATAAATTAAATATACAAGAATATTAATTAAAAAAGTCTATTATATCATTTTATAGTGACCTAAATTTTATTTTTATTTTATAAAAATTCATTCACTCATAAATATTATTTACAAATAAGATTTAGGTGTTAAAAATTGATTTATGATCCACTACTTATACATTTTACTTGAGCATGTGCCTGTAAAGTAGGCATATTAGCACGGTCCCTCTTTGATGAAAGTTTACTTACCCCGGTCAAACCTAATACTGGTAGTTGGGTCGCTCGCTCCTCTCTCACTCGAAACAGCACCAAGCGCAGGTTCTATCGAAATATCAAAAACACAACCACCGGATCATTCAACCAGAAGAGAAGAACAACCGGATATGGAGGACACGAATTAGACTGCTTCTACTCCACCACAGCCATCAAGTATCGTCTCACCGTGCCTCGAGGTCAATTCTGTTGAATCTCAGCTTTCTGTTTCTCTCTAATCTCTCCAACCTAGGACCAACAATTAAAGTCGCCGCTAAAATTTATTTTCTTTGTCTTCTTCTATTCGTCTGGCTTATGAGAATAAATATGCCAAATCGATCGCGCGAATATTTACCCGTTTGCAAGTGTGATTAGCGTATTGGAACGAGTTGGTAAAATTTCCCTATTACCCTTTTCTAGATCAATTTGTGTATTGTCTTCAGCGAGCGGGGTGAATCAGATGAGCCATGGTGATAAGCGGATCTCCGCAATCCCGTCACCTGATTCACTACACGTCAATTTTGATCTCAACGGGCTTCATGTGTTTGAAGGCGATTCCCCTGCTTCTTCCGCTTCCAGATACTCTTCGTGTGCAGAGTCAGAGTTTGATCGCTATAGCAGCGCCAATTCTGCTCTAGGGACCCCCAGCTTGTGCGGTTCAGTGGGAACGCTTCATGATTGCGTGTCAGATTTTGATTCTGGGTCAACGAGGTCTCTAGGTCTTATGGATGGGAATTTTAGGCTGGAGGGTTTTAGCTTGGATCGCAGTTTTTCTGGGAAGTTGTCTAATGACACAGGCCATTCATCATCCAACCCAACTGGGAATCTTCACGGTTTGGGCTATAATGCTGTGAGCTCCTGGGGTGGATTAGAGCCTAGCGGGGTTGAGGGATGGAGCTGTGATAAAACTGTTGCTGATTTAGATGGAGGGAAAGAGGATCTGGGGAAGCTTCTAAGCAGTGTTGAGAATGTATTAAAGCAAGGGCCAGTTAGTTCTAAAAGTGTGACGGGTAAGTGTGCTAATGAACTGGTGGTTTATGGTGATGGGTTTGGTAGAAACCTAAACCTATCATCTTCTATGGAGTTTCAAGAGGAGCAAGAAGGTTTCTCTTTGGCGCATGAGCACTCGGATGGTGAAGATTCAATGTTCAATGGTGGTTCAGATGATGGAAATAGGCGTGAAATGTGTTACTCAAGGAATGCATATCACCATTATGGAAAAGAAGCAGAAAAAGGGAATGCTATCCTCATGAACTCATCAATAGCCTTTGGCTCAGCAGATTGGGAGGATTTTGAGCTTGAGAAACCTGACGATGCTTCTGATCTTATGTTGAAGGAAGCGTGGGAGAAGGAAACACAGAGCAGTGCCATTTATATGAATCCTGTCGGTGTTGATTCTTTACAATCACGAGCTGGCAGAACCCTTCATGTACAAGCTCGAGATAGTCCTGCAGGTGAAATTTCTGCAGCTAGTGGTAAATTCCAAGGTGTCTCTGAACTTAACAACTTTGCTTGCAGAAGCTCAGCCATCCATATTGAGCCGTCTAGTGATGAAGAACCCCATGTTACTGTAAAGGATTCATCTATACGGTCTAAAAAGGATGAAAGTGATAATGAGTCAATTGATTACCTTGAAGGTTGTCAAGTTCGTAATATTTTTGAAAAGGAAGAACCTTCTATGCAAAGCAACACATTGGCAACCTCACTAGTTGCAATTGACAGAAAGCCCAGTAATAAAATTTCAGATCAAAATGAGAGCCGCGACGAAGAGCTAGATTATAATGTTGAGAAGTCAGAATCTCCTGCTAAGGATATTTTTGAAGATCCTCAGTCCAAATCTATGTGTGAAGACAGAGTCTTACACGCCCCACTTAAGAATGAGCCACCGTTACATTCTGGAAATTTTGAGGTTGATGCATGGGCAAACTCAGATGGACTGAACACCTCAGAAGATAATGCTGTTGATGGCAAGGTACATATTCACAAGAAACTTATAATCGATGGACATGACATTTCCAGCATCAATGATACTTTGTGCTAGCAGGTTTTATCTGTCTGTTTGTATGGCTACTTTTGAACTATTATATAGCATTGTGAAATGCTTTCGTAGTGTACCACAATCCCATTCTGTTTTTGCAATAGAAGTAAAAGGGTTGCTCAGATATTTCTTGTGGGATGTCTGTTGAAAGCTAATCAGTTATATTTGTGGATACACATCTGTTTGAGTGCCTCTGCTAGCCAATTAGGATAGTCATTCCGGGGTTGACTGCTAGTGGATAAGTAGCTGTTCTGAAGCTTTGTTTTCATGGTGGGATTAGATGTATAAATTTCATATAGGGTTACCCATTTTCTTGGCCAGGGTTTCAATAGCTCCCTCTCAGAACCTTGTTAGCCTTCTTATTATTTTAAAGATCTTGGTAGTATAGGTTTGCAATTAACGACTTGATACATTTTGTAGGGCAAGAATGTGGAATTAAATGCATTCTATGATGAGGTTGTTCATGATATGGAAGAGATTCTATTAGAATCAAGTGAGTCCCCTGTGACTAGATTGAATCAAACCAACAAATTCAATCATTCTCAACTGCCCTCGATGGTAAGGGATGGAGGTTCAACTGCTTCAACCTCTGGTACTGATGATAATTACCCTCAGTATTATCCATCCTGTAGAATTGATGACATCAAAGTAGTTGGAACAAAGCAGAAGACAGGAGATATCTCACTGAGTGAACGGTTGGTTGGAGTAAAAGAACACACTGTCTATGTAATTCGTGTCTGGGGTGGAGAAGATCAATGGGAGGTTGAACACCGGTATCGTGATTTCTATACGCTCTACAGTCAGTTGAAATCTCTGTTTTCTAAGCAGGGATGGATTCTACCATCTCCATGGTCTGCTATTGAATCGGAGTCTAAGAAAATATTTGGAAACTCGTCTCCTGATGTGATTGCAGAGAGGAGTGCTCTAATTCAGGATTGTCTGCACTCTGCTATCAAGTTCATATATCCATCTGGTCCTCCAAGCGCCTTGATTTGGTTTCTGTCCCCACCAAAGACTCTTTCGGGCTTACATCAGTCTTGTGATGCCATTAATCAACCTGGCGTAGGTTCAGATTCGGAGAATATTTCCACTCTGGGGCAGACAATATCCCTTATTGTTGAAATTCGACCCCACAAGTCAATGAAACAGATGCTTGAAGCACAACACTATACATGTTCAGGGTGCCGTAAACACTTTGATGGTGGCAAGACTCGGATGTTAGAATTTGTGCAGACACTTGGTTGGGGAAAGCCTAGACTTTGCGAGTACACTGGTCAGCTGTTTTGCTCTTCATGCCATACAAATGATACTGGAGTTTTACCGGCTAGAGTTTTGCACTATTGGGATTTCACTGAGTATCCAGTTTCTCAATTCGCCAAATCATATCTGGACTCTATAATTGATCAGGTTAGATTTAAAGATTTGGTCAGAAAGATATGTTGGAAATTGTCTTGATTAATAAATAAACCATGTATGCTTCCTCTGTTAAATGTAACGTAATCCCGATCTTTTTCTTTCTTTCTTTCTTTCAGCCTATGCTCTGTGTCAGTGCAGTGAACCCCTTTCTTTTCTCACGGGTGCAACTGTTGAATCATGTTGTGGGTATTCGAAGGAAAATTGGGGCGTTGCTTCAATATGTACGATGCCCTTTTCGTGGGTCCATCTATAGAGGGCTTGGTTCTCGAAGATACCTTCTAGATAGCAATGACTTCTTTGCTCTTAGGGACCTTATCGATCTTGCTAGAGGGCCGTTTGCAGGTATCTATCTTGTTCCCCGTTTTTTCTTCTTTTTCTTGTTCTTTTTCTCTCTGCAGTTATGTTAACCCGATGATTTGACAGTACAGATTTAATGTTTCAATTTGAAATTCTGATTGGTCAAATGACCATTTAAATTCATAATGCCTTTCTTTGCAGTGCTACCTGTTGTCTTAGAAACTGTGTTAAAGAGAATTCAAGAGCATATTACAGAACAATGTCTGGTTTGCTGTGATGTTGGTGTTCCCTGTGGTGCCCGGCAAGCCTGTGATGACACTTCTTCTCTCATCTTTCCTTTTCAGGTAAAATTACTTACAATCTCCTTTTAACAGCCACAAAGTTGAGTTTAGTTATTTTAACAGTTACTGTGTTAATGTTGGAGTAGATTAGTAAAACCAAGATGTGGAGTTCCCGAAGAAATTGATTGGAATATGAGCAAAAAAAAAAGCCAACTAACTCCCTTTTACAGAAACAGAATTTGTTATCATTTGCTCCTTAAGGATTTTTTTTCCTGAGATTTCCGTATATTGTTAACTACGTGATAACACAACAGGAGGAAGAAGTTCAAAGGTGCGAGACGTGTAACTTAGTCTTTCATAAGCGTTGTTTTGAAAGACTTGATGAATGTCCTTGTGGAGCCCGTTTGAAGGCAGAGAAGGAGGCCTCGCCATTGATAAGTAGTAGGTCAAGCCTTGGATCCAGCCATGGAGGCACATATGACTCGTTTGCTTTGTTTAGAGGGAAGTCTGATGTGGGTCTGAAATCGCCAATGGGAATGGGATTCTTATCCAGTTTGTTCCCCCCATTGGGGAAGAAAGAGAAGTTGATGTCGGCAGAACAAGAAGGCGGCAAGAATGTTATTCTGATGGGTTCTTTGCCTGGAAACTCATTCTAATTCATATTCAAACTTTCGAATCTGTACACAAAAATTCAGATTGTTTATTCTTCTTTTGTGGATAAAAGTGAATATGAACCAGGATATACTTACTATATGTGTGTGGCTTCTAAGGAACAACAATACAGTATTGGTGTCCTAATAAAACTTGAAAATTCTGTTAAGTCACTGTGTGTGTGTGTCTGTTAGGAGGAGGTTTTATGCTTTGTTTGACTTGTTTCCTCGTACATTATAGTTCAAAAGATTGAATTCTTTCTTTTGAAAATGCCCTTTTTGTCGATGCATTAACATGTCAAATTGTCAGTGCTTTTATATATGCCAATGATCAACTAATTAAGAAGGCTGTGTAACCGCCTCATCTGCATATGTGGCGCATATTTGAGTACACGAGCAAATGAATAAACACTGGAAGTGCATAATAACTAAAATGGAACCAAAATCTAAAGTCTCATGTAATGTATATTTGGTGTTCCTTTCTTTACAAAAGCCTGTACCAGGATTGTCGTCATATAGAATGTATATACATATATTTTAACAATGTGTATGAATTTATCCAAATTGAATGTACTAATATCTATAGGAAGTTAAAGGTGAAACCAAAACTTGCAATAATAAATACCCTTCTCTTTGCCGAGATGGTGCTATTTCGTGCTGCTGCCTGCCTTTGGCAATGCAGATATAGTGAAAGAAGAAGTGTTGTTCCGCCCAGCCGGCGGCCAGTTTAGGTTGAAGCATGCATAAGCCAAGAGTTGAGCATTGGTTTTGTAGTTGAAACTAAGCGAACAGTTTGTTTGTGAATCAATCACTTGGGGCACTGAAATGAATCAGGAAAACACTTTGATAGAAGCCAGTGTTTAAACTTGATCACCAATATGAAGAGTCCAAAGCATGGGATATGCATTAATGCCACAATGGAATACCTGCAATCATCCAAATTAACAAGATTGTGTTACAGATTCTGTGAACTGAAAACTATTCTTCTCCTTTCTTTTGAAGTTTGAACTAGTACTATAATAAACAGACATGAAGCATTTAGATTACCATAGGGGACACAAATTGCTTGACAAATCCAAGAATGGGTAAGGCCACCTATTTGATTAATCATTACCACAGCAGAAAGAAAGGAGTGAGACATCAAGTAATAGTATAGAGGGGGAAGTAAGCAAGGTAAGTAATGAGAATTTAAAGCTGCAGCTTACCATAGATATATGCAGGCATGAAGAATCCACTGAAAGATGACATAGAAGCATGTCCAGAGGAAGAAATACGCAATTCTAAACCAAGGGAATCTCTGAGAATAACAAGTTTCAAAAGTCATGAATTTGATTTATAAGTTTTTGCATTATTAAGCAAAACAAGAAAAGTGATAGTTACCAGACGATTCATTGTTGTATCACCAAGCAAGAAGACGAGATTAACTGTGTGCATATTAACGATCAACTGCAGCACCCCCATATGAAATAACAACAGTTAATTAATTCATTTGTGTTAGTTATGTAGGTGTTTGTTTGATTTGATAGAGTGAGTGAGTGAGTGAGTACTTACAAAGTTTATATCATAGTTCCTGCTGGTTTTAAGAAAGGGAACAATTATCAACCAGAAGACAGTGTCAGTAAGCATAACAGCTCCTGCATTCATCTGGAATATAATCTGAAACACATAACCCCAGAACCCAGCAATTTTCCGAGGATGATGATGATGCACATTATATCCTTGAACATTCAAGGTTTTGATCCCACTTGTATGTCCGTTTTCAGTATCAGTCCATTCATTCCCTAACCCACCACCAATTTTATTATGATGCTCGTAACACCCGTAGATTGACAGCATTGACCCTAGCTGAAACCAAATTATTACTGATTAAGTTACTAATTCATAAAAATAATGCAGATCGATTGGAATAGAATATCAAATTAATACTTACACCAAGTAGTGTGACAAATGCGAAAGTCCCACCTGTACATCGAATTAACAAGCAATTAACAATCATAAAACAGATGTAATGTAATGTAATGTAATATGTAGACAAATTACTCAACTTATGTGTATAATAGTACAATGGCACCACCATCCAAAGCCCATTACAAAACAAGCAAAACGAAGAGATACAGAACGCGAAGACTCTATAAGCCAGGAGCCAAACAGGGTGCATTCTTTTAAAACATGGTTTCCAAGCTCATCAGCATATACAATCCCTACTTGTTCATCTCATCTTCATCTCAATATCTTGTGCGGCGGTTGAATTGTTCTTGGGGCCTTCATATCTTGATGAGATATGATGCAGAGATCATAGCGATTAAAACCCAGATAGCACATAGAGCCACTCTCCAGTTTAGCCAGTAACTAGAACTGTTGTGTCAGCTGTTAATTTCGGGTCCCAACCTCTTGAGGAACCTGTCAAAAATCCCATATCTATGTTTGTATTTGTATTGAAGAATTGTTGGGTTTGTGGGTGTCTTCAGAAGAACAGAGATTAAGAGGAGTTACTACACCGGTGCATTAATTGAGGTAGGTGAGAAAATTGCAGAGGATGATGAGAAGAAAAAGGCTTGTTTGAGAGAAGTTTATGAAAAAATGAAAATCAATTTTGTTGAAGAAACTCAGTAGAGAGATGTGTGGGTTTGGTTGAGTAAATTAATGCAGTCTTCTGTATTAATTGATTGTGAGATGAAGATGAATTAATGCAGTAGGAAAGAAAATGATGAAATCAAAGTGGATTCTGAGGATTTTAATCTGGTTACGATGAAGATTCCAAACTGATGTAAAGGTTTTTTGTTGTAAAACTTTGGCAGATGATGATGATGAAAAGGCCAGGGGAAGAAGAAGAAAGAAGATGGGCAACAGCAGCACCGCATTGCAGAGTATGTTATTATTGTATTGGTTGGGAAGATCAGGTAAACAAGTGTTAGTTGGAATGGAAAAGGGTTAATTGTAGCAAAGGGAAGGATTTGATACTTGCAAGGAAAAGCAAGCCAAGCCAAGCCCAAAACAAAAGAGAAAAAACAGTTAGTGTTTTGTATTGCATGCAAGTGCAGCAGAAGAGAAAGATGCCTTGCTTAGGAAGAGAGAAGGAGGGGACATCAACAACAGTAGTAGCAGCATAGCATAAAGACAAAGTAAGTAAGGTGCTTTGCGCACAAGCTTCTCTTTTTCTTTTTTTTTTTCTCTTTTATATCTAGTTGTAATTCTAGAGACAGAAAATATTGACAGGACGATAACAGTAGAATCAAATTGTCGCGTATTTTTCCCATGTAAATTACAAATATAATATTTACTTATATTCGAAACCCAACCCGTAGAGTGTATTCTTTTGCTCGTTTCGATCACTAACACAGACTGAGGTCTTTCGGATGATATAGTAGTTATGTGAAGAAGAAGAAGAAAGACCGAGAGAGAACCTATTGATCACTTTTCAATTTTCTTTAATATTAATATATATATATATATAAAGGAGCATTCTTTTGGAAAAACTATAAATAAAGGTGAAAATTGTAATAAAATGTTCTTAAATTTTGTCCCGAGGTTCTGTGAAAGGAAATAAAAGGAGAAAAGGACGGAACTGACTGGACCGGACCGGATCAGATCCTAGAGTCTGCAGAATTGCATGTAGGAGTAAATTGTTCGATTGTAATAAATAAGGCCCCATTCTTTGCAAAAAGAATAAACCAGCTGATAGCTGATATTGACTGATGACTGATTTCAAAATTAGATGATTATAAAAACCTATATAAGTTGTTCTTTTTGTATTAGAGTTTTGAACTGATAAACCAACTGATAATGTGACTGATAATGTAACCAACTGATAATGCAACTGGTAATGCGTAAACCAGTTGATTAAACTAACTGATAATGTTGTTTTGAATAAGCTTCATAAGTAAATGGTTATCTGACCCATAATACAACAAAAAATGAGCTGAGCCTGATAAACCAACTGATAAATCATAAACCAGTTGATTCTGGTGCAAAAGAATGGGGCCTAAATGAGATTGGGTGGGTCAAACATTGACGTGAGTTGGTTGTTTGTTACAATGAAAGTGGAAAATCATGGAAACACGATATATGAAATAGAGATAGAGAGATGAATAAAGTATGCAACTTTTTGGAAGTTGATTCCATTTCTGCTCATCACTGCCTTCCCTTCCTGCTTTTAAAGATGATCAAATAACAAAAGATTCTTTCTTTTTTTTTTTTAACACAGATTCTTTTTACCCTACCCTAATTTATGGGAATAAAAGAAGATGAGAGATTTAATTGGGTGGGTCAGAGCAATTTCAAAACTTGGTAGTCAGTTTTGTTAAAGACAACTATGGGCTCCGCTTCCATGGATGATGCTTGAAGTTTACAAAATACAATGAACAAGATAATTTAAACTTCAATTTATTTGAAGTTCTCTCACAGATATTTGTTTAGGTCCATGAATTTCTCGTTAACAGATTTTTATCTCACAAAAAAAGACAGAAAATGAATGGATTATATCATAAAAGGCGTGATTCAACCACTATTCAGTTTCTTTTTTTTTTCAAAAAGAAAGAAATATACATATGATACTTGAACAAGTAAATGAATAACAAAACTGAAATTAATCAAACAATAAAATAAACAACCTCGAAATCATCCAACTCCAAGAAACAAAGTAATCATGGAGATGGGCTTTTTGTATAGAATCGGAATAGTAGACTCTACTAACAAATGCATCTCAGTAACAACTCAACTAGTGAAGACAAAATAAAGATACCTTTCATGATCGTTTTCCACCACCAAGGAAATAAGATGAGACGAGAAGTGGCCTCACCCACAAGCAGAGGAGGACTGACTAACAGATTCTTGCATATATTATTACACAGAGCAGAGGGGCCAAGCAAGAAAGAGGATGAATGCTTAATAGACCACAGCAAGCCAGAGAAATCTGCTACACACAGCAGCCTACATGGAAATAGCACTATGTATATATGATGGAACCGTTACAGTAACTCAAAACAGAGAGGGATCACGCAATTCAGTTGATCACAGAGAGAAGAAACAACGAAACATGCATGCATGTGGGAAACTCACTCCATCCCCATCTCTAATGAATTCATTCATTCATTATTCACCCAACACCTTCACACACAAACCAGCCTTATTGCATCATTCCTTGATCAAATACAAATGCAAACGCAAAAAACTTTCCTTTCTTTTTCTAAATAAAATAAAACAGTGTATGCCTGGCTCCACACTAGCTCTTAACTAAATTTTTTGTTACATAAACATAAAATTTCATCAACACTAGTATACAAAAATCCTTCATTACAAAAACCCATCCTTGTACCTGTGTCTATCACTCAATACCCAGTTTCACTTGACTCGCTCACATAATACTCAACCAAAAACCTGCCTGCCCAGACCCACACCCGGTTTTCATACAAATGCATACTATATTCCATTCCATTCCATTCCTTAGAAGATATCAGCATCTTCACCAAGTGTAGACAGCGAAAAAGGAGCAATCACCACATTGAATGTTCTCGATCCCAATGTATCAATGTGCTTCATCTCAAAGTCTCCCTCCTACAAAAATCAAACTAATCAACCACCATATACCATATAATGAAACACAAGTTTTATACTCCAGCCATAACTACAGAACAAATCCCTAACCTAAATTCTCACCATTCGTCCGCTGGGAGCACTTAATGGACAAGCAGAAGAGTACTCGAACCCAGTCTTTGGTAGAATAACTGGTTGCTCACCTATAACTCCACTCCCTCTTCATAAAATCAACAAATCAGATTCATCTTACCAAAAGTGAATACCAAACAAAAACCATCAGCATCACCATTTTTTAACTAAAAAAAAAAACTAACCTAACATGCTCAATTTTGCCATTTCCATCAGTTATAATCCAGTGTCGTCTCAGAAGCTGCACTGGCCGATCTGAGTTGTTTGTTATCCTGATTCTGTATGCAAAGAAGTATTGATCATTTGAAGGATGGCTTCTTCCTTCAACATATACGCTCCTAACTTGAACTCGGATACCCTGATACAATTCACCAATCTCAACAAGCTCAAAAATTCATAACCTTAACTTAAACACACGCAAGCATACACATATACCATACCAATGTCGTAGCATCGCTTGAACATTTTAATAGATAATCTGGGGATAATTCTTTAAGTTCATCTCTGCATTTAGCAGCATCCTGCAACACAAAACAAAACATCATACTTCCATCTATAGATTCAGCTACAACTACCATCCTCATTTATTCATTTCTTGCAACTACCTCAAACCTTTCTTCACCAATTGCCTCTTTTAACAATCGCCTCAACCGCAAAACTGGATCTTCCTCCTCAAATGATCTCAAAGCATCACGTATTCTGGCTGCTTCTTTGTAATCCTATACATAACATCAATCAACAAACATCCTAATTCTTTGATTCAGAATTCAGTTCTAATCTGCATACTATCTTCAGCACCAAACACATAATTCATTCAATGATAAACGTATAAACTACTCGGTTGATTATAACTGCAAAAACCTCGGCTTTGGTGGCTACTTCCATCCTCTGTTTCAATAGAGCATACGTCTGACTCCGAGAGACAAAACTACTTGAACCCGAATCCGAGTTCGGCTTCTCACCCTCCGACTTGGACCGCGGACTTTCACCTCCCCCAACATTACCACCATTTCTCGACGAAGAGCACGCAACGATTCTCGCCGACGCCCTCCTATTACGCCTAATGGAAATCCAGTTCCTTTGACAACCCCAATCTAAATCAGAGAATAAGAACCCGTAATCCCTACCGTTTGATCCCTTTCTTACAGTGAAATCGGTGAATGGTTTAAGGTTTAACGAGTTCATCTTTTACTCATACACCACGACACCAGTTACTTCGGCGCGCAACTGAGCGCTACTATCCTCGCAAGATTAACGGAAGATGCAACTATATAAGTGCAAAGAGAAAGACTCTGATAGTAGCAGCGGTAAAATGCAGTGAATAGTAGACCTTTTCCGATCCGGGAGTGGGACCGCTACGGATAATTTCCGCGGAGATACAGTTGGTATCCCTTGCAGGTCGTTGTCGTCGTCCTACTTGTGTGTGGTTCTCTGGTTACGAGCTACCGACCTCATATTTCTGGGTTGGTATGGCCTCTAGAGCTCCAGGTGGCTAGCTACTTCATCGAGATACCCTGTTTTCTTCGTAATTCACAATATATCCTGTGATTTTTGTAATTCAACTTTAAGCATGCTTAAATGTTGTCCAAAATTGATGAAACTTTACATGGACGATGCTAAAGAGTTATATTTTGGTCCAATATCAAATTTAAAGTATTTTAAGCTCACATGTGACCTGTGGGACCCAATGAAACAGTCACATATTCATTGGATCCCACATGTCACATGTGAGCTTAAAAAGTTTCAAATTTGATATTGGACCAAAATATAACACTTTAGCATCGTCCATGTAAAGTTTCATCATTTTGGACAACATTTAAGCATGCTTAAAGTTGAATTACAAAAATCACAGGGGTATATTGTGAATTACGAAAGAAAACAGGGGTATATCGTGAATTTTCCCAAAACCATTTAAAGAAATTACGGGGTCCATTGAAATTAGAAGTCGCACCTCGGGTCATTCGGTTAATCGTAAATATTTAATGTTTTGGTTTAGTTCGATCCGGTCAAGTCGGTTCATTTTGTTTAAATTGGAATCTCAGTTTGGTTGATTTGGGGTTGGGTGTTTTCGATTTGAGTGAGTTTCGGGTTCATTCGATTTTTTTGGGTTACTGATCATATTCAGGTCACTTATTTGGATTAAGTTTGGTAGACAAAACAAGTACGAATTTAAGCAACCTTTGTAACTTGTATTGATTTTCATATTCCACTTCAAATTTTCTAAATATGGTGTTAGTCTTTATCAAAACCGCTATTAAGTATTGATTAGACATAATCAAATAGAACGACAATTTTTATATGAATTTTTAACTATAAATTGTATCGACCAATTTAAATTAAACTTTTGTGAGTTAGGATCAATATCGGTACTCGACGCCTGGCCCCACCCCACCCACATCCGACGCAGAGCCTCTAGTCGTCTCACGCCCTGCGCCTAACCTGGTCAGTGCCCCTCACCTTGCGTGGGCTTTACGCGCCTGGCCCGGGTCTCTGTACGCCCATCGGTCGTCACCGCCTCACGCCTACGCCCCTATGGGTTGTGCATCTGTCACCGTCTCGCCCCCACGACTTTGTGTGTGTGCCGCCCTTTAGCGCCTCGCGCACACGCCTCATGCGGGCGACCTTCGCTTGCTCCGGACGAAAGTCTTCCTTTTTTTACTGATTATATTCTATTTTACCCTAATCAAGCTTAATTGTACTTACAAATATATTTATGTGAGATGTAAGTTTTGTAATCTATATTCTTTTGTGATATTAATGAGAAACCTAAATAGTGATATGATGATGCACATCCAAACCATTTTCTACACAGCTTGCTGTGAGGTTATGTCATCTATATATGTGAAGGGTACATAACCACACAACTTATGAATGTTTTGATACAACAAGGCTTGAGATGCTTAAAGATAGAAGATGTCCAATATAATATATATAGTGTTTGTGAGCAATAAACACTATTGGATATCTAAAGTTCCATTATGTGCTTTTGGTTTCAAAATTATTGTTTATGGTTGGAACAACTATAGTAGATTTAGGCTTTATCAAAGTGGTTGGGTGAATTCGGGTTCAGGTGAATTCGGTTTGGGTGAATTCGGTTCAGGTGAGTTTGATCGCACTCAAAGAAGATAACCAAAAATTGTTTGAAAAAAAAACATACAAGTTGTTTAAGTTATTATTACATAATATGTCCAAGAAAAAAAAACATAACTTGTTCAAGGAAAATAAAGCATAACATGTCCAAGAAAAACAAAGCATAAATTGTTTAGTAAAAGCAAAGCATAAGTTGTTGAAGAATGCATGACATATATTTAAAAGATTGAGCTTATGTGGTTCTACGGTCAAAATCTCAATCACCTCAAATGCTTATTCTGAAGTTTTATCCTCGAAAACAAAAAGTTCTTGTAGCACATTGTTCTTTTGCTTGGCTTCTTCTTCTTTGCGTACATTAGCATCAGACATCACACCACCCACAGTTGAAACGTGAAGATTCATATCTTTCATAAAAGATTGAAGACTGACTTCTCAAGGCTATTAGTATTGTCACCGTCGTTCTTGCTTCCCTAGCCCTTGAAGGTTTTTTTCCCATTTCGTGCTCTTTGGTGAACGGGCAGATTTTTCCATATGAGTTTTATTACCATTAACATTACCCTTTTCCTTATCCATGGAACGAAGCAAAAGTTGCTCCGAAGTTGTTCTCCATATATTTTCAACTACATCAACAAAGTTATCAGGAAGTTTTCCAATGGCACAGTCCTCGTCGTATATCTCAATCAATGCATAAAAATAAGGGAAAGATTGCTCGTACAAAATCATGTAGTTTGCATGAGTCTACAAAACAAAAATACAAGTAAATAATTGCATGGTAAAATTAAATTGTGTGTAGCAAAATAATCTAATTGTACAAAGAAATATGTAACACCCCATATGAGCAACTATCAAATAATCTAGCTCCTAAACCATTTAAGCTTGAAAACTAGCCAATTTAAGCCTTTTGTCCTCTTAGGGCTAAAAGGGGAAACCTTGTTAATTTAGCCAACCCATATGTATCCTTATAAACCAATCACTTTACTACTCATATCCAATTTTGGGATTTGGGGTATCATATACTTCCCTACTCAAAGAATGCGATGTTCTTGTCGTAAACCTAACATCCAAGTCTCATAAACCTCCTCGGTAGGTGTCGGTTAGTCCATCTGAACATAGTTCTAAGTCGGTTCTGATAACATTTGTAACACCCTATATGATTAACTACCTAACAAGCTATTCCCAAGCCATTCAAGCTTGAAAAATAGCTTTTCCAAGTGGAAGGTCCTGTTGTGTAATCAACCCATATATATATCCTTATACATCACTCACTTTACTACTCATATTCTAATGTAGGATAGGAATATCCCATACTCCCACTTAAATAACATGACGTCCTCATTTGCATGCCTAATATCCAAGTCCCACGGACATCCTCAATGGTTGTCCTGTAGTCCATTCCGACATGGTTCCGAGTCAGCTCTGATACCATTTGTAACACTTCATATGTACAACTGTCCAACAACCTAGCTAAAAAATCCATTGAAAACTTGTAACGCCCCTAACTTGTAAACTTGCATTAAACATAAACTTGATACAATCTGCTTAACCTTAAATACAATATAGTGGAAGACTAATCACAATAATTCCGACTAGGGTGTCACCGCCGTTACTCACCCATGTGAGTAACAGCATCCATTTACCATACACAATAACCACTATGATGAGCAAGAGATAGATATCACTAAACCAAATCCATCAATTAGTGAGCATTCTAATTATCCAAAGTCTTATACAACATTCTTACAACCGAATTGTAATACATCAACAGAATCTTAAAGCAAATACAAATATCTACCCAAAGTATCCCGCGCTCTGTCGTCGTCAGCAACTACACACCTATAATTTTGTTTGCATGTATGGAATCAGCCCCTGCTGAGTATGCTACTGCGTAACCGTCATGCACCCTCAGACCCTCATATTAATTGGGCGAGTTGACATGTGGTTCAATTTACATGCGATACCGTTTACGTAATACAAAACTGTAAAGCAATATAATACATTGCAATAATCCAAACAATCATGCATAGCCACCTGGCTCCACTTAACACACCATCAATCAATCACATCAATAAACATAACAATATAATAACACGAGTATAATAGTTCAAACTCGTTCCCGTTATTTGGCCTTTAAGGCCCCTTTATATTGTTCACCAGTGATACAAAAATATCATTGTTCATATTAAGGTTCATCTGGTATTAATTCTCTGCCAATTTAATTCACCACACATATCACATACTCCACCATATAACATATCACAATGCATTCAGGATGTTAAACATTCAAGGTGAATCATACGAGAACTGTATTTTACGTTTGTTCTTGTTTCTTGGCCTTTAAGGCACTTAATATTGTTCATCAATTATACAAGCACATCGTTGTTCATATTAATGTTTAGCTGAGAACCATCTCATGCCTAATGACAGACATCTCGTTAAAGGATGACGTGTCTCTACACCATACCTGATACCCCTATATTCGGGGGGTCACTGAAATACCCAGGAAATTCCAAGCTAGGAATAATATAGTATATGGTATGAGTGACATGTCTGAGGTTAGGTGGCCCAGGGAATTAATCTTTCTTTCTAAAGTGTTTCTGAATATTGGTAACGTTGCTTTGATGGATTTAATTATATTTCCAACGCTATATGATATAGTATTAATTTCTCTCTCTTAATTTCCCTAAGTTATTTAAACTCCGAAGTACTATTCCAGAATATCCTTTCCAACTTATTTTAAGTATTCAGAGTTCGAATTCTATTTTACTACTCAAATATTATTTTGTTAACTCTCCTTATTCTTCTCTCAGTAATTGTTTTACTGGTATTATCTTTTATTCTTCTTACGAGTTGTCCTTTTCCTTTGTTAAACCTTCAAATTATTTACAACGTATCTCTACTATTTTCTAAATTATCTCCTTTCAAATAAATATTTATTAATTGATTCTTGATGTTGTTCTCATTCTGATTTATTCCTTCTTGAATTTCTCCATCAGTTTTTTTTACTGATCTCCCTAATTTATCGAGTTTTATCCTTTAGAGATATTTTAAATTCCAAGAGTTAGAACTCCTTCTTAAATATTTTATTTGTATTTCCTTTTTAGCATAAATCTTTAATTAGGTTATTCTCTTTTCATTATACAAATAATTCTATTTAAGGGTTGATATCTCCTCACTATTTCCCCATCCTCTTTACGCTGTTCTTGCGTTTACAATCTGCTCTTTATTTTCACGTTCTTCTTCTTCTTCAAACCCTTGGTGTTTTCTCGCTGATTCCGTCGAGGTCTGATTATTCCCTGGTGTCCAGTTGGTAGATTGTCGGGTAATGTATTCTACTTAGTTGTTTAGTTATGTATTCGTTGTTCGGTAAATTCTGATTGCTAATTCTGATTATCTAGACGCCGATTACATCGACGAGTGCTATCAATAGTCCGGAGCAGTTGGGCTCTTGAGGGTTTTGATTGTTCCAGGTAAATTCTATGCTCAATGGATTTGACTGTGATTTTGCGAAATATTGGAAAGGGGTTTGATGTGTTTTATCTCGGTTGTGGTTTGAGGATTTGGGATTATTCCCCACGTTTTGGAATTGAGGAATTGGATTGAGATTGTGGTGTTTCAATTGTGGTTTTGGGAGTCTTTCACAGGTTGTATTCTGTTGTTTGGGAGCCCATAGGTGCTCCCCATTATTGATATTATTTGCGCTGCACACATTGTTGCAGTTAAGCTCTATGATCTACTCTATGTTACTGCTGTTTCATAGGGGGTGTGCACACTTAAGGACTTAGGGTGAGGTGGTTGTTTGACGGTCCCATAGGTGACTGTCCTGGAATTGTTGTTTGGGGTCCCATAGGTGACCCCGTGTTCGGAATTGTGGTTATTACTCCCTGTTGAAAGCTCCCTACTGCGGTTTCGGTATTCATATGTTTTTTTTTGGAAATTCTTCAACTGTTCAGCAAATCTCCTCATCTGATTGTTAAAGGCAAATGTGTTCTGAAATGTATTTTACAGTTTGAGGTAGAATTTACTCAGTTTTTCTGATTTGTGCGATCCTTTCTGTGTTTTGTCTACGTTTTATGATCGCAGGTATGGATGACTAACTGTGGGGATCGGGACGGCGAATCACATAGTTTAGGGACCACATATTAATAAGGCGATGTGTTGGATTTCAGTGCTTAAGAGATGTTGTTGTGTTCTCAACTTTTATACATTAAATGTTTATTTTGCTTCCGCGTAATTTGAAAGTTAACTTGTGTTTTTAGTGTTATTTAGTTCATTAGCCTGAGCACCCATGGGAATTGGGTGTGGCGGTAATGCCCTGGACGTTTTGAGATCCGCTGCTATGTTAAGGTTATGTTCATTTGAGTTTTGGTTAACTGCGTTTATTGGTTTCTATGAATCGGTTTTATCAAGTTTGAGTTTCGTATTAAATATTTGGCAATGATCTTATCTGTTCAAAAGTTCCTCATGTTGTTATTGTGGTTTATGTGAGAATTTTTAATGGTTTTTGGTTCCTGTTTACGTTTTTAGAACTGCACTTAAGGACCTGTCCGAACGTCCGTCCGGACATCTATGTTCGGACAGGCCCCGAAGGTTTTAGAAGCTTTTTTGTTTTGGCGTGTCCGAACTTGGATGTTCGGACACGCCACGTTAAATTTCTCGGACTTTTCAAACTTACTTGTGTCCGAACTTCAAAGTTCGGACACAAGTTCGGACGCCTTTGGATTTCAGACCTTTTAACTCTCGACTTGTGTCCGAACATCAATGTCCGGTAGGCCTGTCAAACGGGTTATCCGTTCGGGTTTTGGGTCATATCTTTTCGGGTCAATATCCGTTCGGGTCATTAAACTTTCGGGTCATTTCGGGTTCGGGTCTTTTGGGTTCGGGTCATTTCGGGTTCGGGTTGTAATAGTGTCAGATAGAATCGGGTTTCGGTTATTTCGGGTCATGGTTAATATTTTTTGAAAAAATTATAATATAAATATATACCTAATTTCTATAAGAATATACAACATATAGATTGCAGAACTTTCAATACAATGCCTATTCTGAATTTCATTCGGATATACTAAGTTTAAATCAAATTTTTTGTCATATTTATTTGGGTCATTTAGGTTTGGGACAATTTATAGTCACTATTATTTCATGTTATTCGAGTTTGGCTAATTTTTAATTACTATTATTTCGGGTCATTTCGGGTTCGGGCGGTTTCGGGTTATAAATTTTCGGGTCATTTCGGGTTCGGGTCATTTCGGGTTTTACCCAATCGGGTTTCGGGTTTATTATATTTAAATATTTTCGGGTTCAGTCGGGTTTCGGGTTCGGATAAAACGGACGGGTTTTCGGGTTGGTCAAATTTTGACAGCTCTAATGTCCGGACACAAGTTCGGACGTTTGGATTTCCGCAGTCTATTTCTCTTCGGCTTGTGTCCGAACTTACCATGTCCGGACACAAGTTCGGACCAACTCTGTTTTTGCTCTTTTAGGACTCATTTGAAGTCCGTTTTTGATTCCGTTTGCGCCATTAGATTTGTATTTCCATAAGCTATGTTTTGAGTTAAAAATCCAGGGTGTTACAGTCACCATTGACAGTAGCCACCTCCAACAGAGGAGTATCCGACCAATAAACCATTTGGGATCGTTGGAATTTAACGGAGAGGAACTATCCTCTCAGTTTGTGATCACAGGGCACCAAGAGCCACATCCCCTTGGACTTTCTCCATACTCTTCCTCCATACACAAGTCACTGATGATTAAGGTCTCTTAATCTACATACCTAAGTCTCAACTTAGGTTTCAGTGAATAACATTTTTCGAATGTAATGCCATTAAGGTCTTATACCTAGAATCTCTAGGTTATTTCTACCATTCGAATGTACAATCATAAGAGCGGCCCTTTCTCAAACTGTTGCTCTACATCTAAGTACATTCTTAGAAGTCTTGGATAATATAATTCATTATTATCCTTCACAATGATGTTTTCTTGTTACGTCTCTTATCTTAATATAAGATAACATTGATTTGCCTTAGTTTGGTTTATAGATACAAACAATTAATATTGCATTACAATGGCAATAAATCAAGGCACCAATACATAAGCATTCCCATATGATAATTAATCATTAATCATAGATATCATCTTGGCAATCAACACACAGATATCCGAACCCGAGGAAATCCTCAGGAACAATCAGATCACACAATAACATACCATTCACCGACGAGAGGTAGCAGATGTCCCGTCTCCGGCCCGTGTTCTACTCACTTAGATCTGGAATATGTCATCCTTAGTATTTGAAATACCCGTAAAAATAATATATCTACACACTATTTGTATATGTTGTAAATCATTATGTGTCTTTCTCTTTAGTTGTTAACTCAATATTTATATTTAACGTCTTACGGTGGTATTGATTATAAATATTATTTTGTTTGTTAAGGTTTGATAATTTTAATATGGTACTAATCAAACAAATTTTTTCATTGTAGCTATTTTATCATTATGCACACTTTTGAGAGATTTGTATATAGATTTGACAAAACACAGATGAGTATATTTATGTTTTGGAAAAGAAAAGGGTGTATTTAAAAATATTGGATTGTAGTCAAGTCTACATCTAGGTAAGTATACATGGACCAGACAGTTGTGGTAATTTTGTGGCAGCTCGTTTGGTATGTTCGGGCTTGTGTCTGGCCTAACACACCCGGACATAAGTAAGAGTGGTTCGGGTCTCCTTACCAAGATAGATACCCGAATTAGACACTAAAAAGGGTAGTAGCTTCCTCTCGGCATTGGTCCGGGTCTATTCATCCGGACAAAGACCCGAATACTTATATGATTCTGGCTTACGGGGGTTTTTTGGACATATATGTCCGCACACATTTTTGGATGGATGCAGTTTTGTTTTGACCCCCGGAATAACTTGTCCCTGCACTTCGGAACCGGTTTATGGCCTTTGTTTGGATATGTTGGTCCGAACACAGGGTCAAACACATGCCTGGACACAACTTGCTGGATCCAGATTCTTTGTTGATTTGATTTGAGATCTGTTGGTTCCCACATGCTCCTCTCTTTGTCTACTTTGCTCCAAGCTAAGTTATTCTCCTATTTAAGCAACAATTATATAAGAACACCAATAAAGCACAAAATTGAAGGAAGATTAGCTAAAGTGAATAAACCTTGATAAAGCACATAAAATATACCCTCAAAACATGCTCATTCATTCACTCATTAAAGCCACTAGTTGGTCATGCCCATGTGCTTATATTTTGTAAGCATGTTTTATTTCATAAAGGTGTATATGGTTTTGAAAGACATGTCTTGATAAGTCATGCTCAAATGTTTGAAAACTTTAAATTTGGTTTTAAGAAGTGGTTTAGCCTTAACATTCCTTCGAGAGAAATGTGGATGTAACACCTAAAAGATTTTATATTCCTACTATAAATTCTAATGGTTTAAAAAGTGAATCAAGTGTTTAAGAAATAGATGTTACAACACAAAGCTTGCTAATGAAGATTTAAATTAGAAGAAAAGAGTCATCTTATTTTTTTAATTAGGATTTTGGGGTCACTAAGTTCTACTATAAGATTAGGGTGAAATGGATTTTATTTAAAGAGAACGATGAGATTAGAAAATTCAACTTTACCCTTCTCGGGTGTGATGACAGAAGCAGACAAAGGAGAAAGAACAATCCTTAGATAGGTTGAGGCAACAGAAAAGAAAAAAAAAAGAGACAAAAGAACATAAAAAATGTCAAAGAGTCAAATCAAACTTGGGACACAGGGGTAATGGACTTATGTGCTTAATTAGTGGGTCATAAGCTCCCATCCAATATATGAAAAATATATGAGGGTATTATTGAGATTTGTCGAACTAGTTATCTATTCAGTTTGAGTTATATATGTTTTGGTCAAGATCTATTCCGGTCATTAAAATTTTTAGGTCATTTGGATTTGGACAAATCGGTTCGGGTTTATAACAGTGTTAGATAGAATCAGATTCTAATTATTTCGGATCATGATTAATATTTTTTTAAAAAATTATTAAATAAATATATACCTAATTTCTATTGGAATATATTACATCAAGATTAAAAAAATCAATACAATGCTTATCATAATGGTTCTCCCTACCAAATTCAGTCTCAATCACCACCGAACCAATGAGGTTTTGGTCGAGTTTGACCATTTTTAATTTACTACCTCCGTCCCACTTTGACCTTCTTGTTTACTTTTTGACACGTTTTTACACTTCAATATTAAATATATAAGATAAAATAATTTTATAAATCAAATTTCACCAACATATAGTTTTTCATATAAGGATTCCATTCCAAAACTTAGATTTGTAAAATTATGTCATATTACATGTTAAATATTGAAGTCAAACAACATGTCTAAATAGTAAGCAAGAAGATCAAACAAGGAGAGAAGGAGTATATAATTTCAGATTTGGGGTTCATGTTAAATTTTGACAGCACTAATTATTATGTGATAATTCATAAGTAAAATGAAGCTACTAGGATTTGAATCCGATATCCCTCGGATGTGATCAATGTTCTTAACAATTGGGCCAGAATTTTCGCTACTTTGTGGGCTCGAGTCCAATGTTAATAGAGAAAGCCCATGGGGAATAACCAAAACAGAGTAGACTAAAAAAAATGAGGAAGTGTTACCATAAGAAAACGATTAGATAGAAATCAGGTTAAATAAAATAGGAAAATATCTAGTATTTTTTTTGAAACAAAAAGATGGGGATGGGGATCAAGATGATAAGTGATATAAGAAAGAATAAAATGGTGATGAAATAAAAATCAATAAATAACACTAATAGAATTATGTTTTCTTTCTAAAAAAAATCTCTTCATGTTTTTGGAAATTTATAT
Organism: Limonium bicolor; assembly: GCA_023374045.1. Taxonomy (NCBI): domain Eukaryota; kingdom Viridiplantae; phylum Streptophyta; class Magnoliopsida; order Caryophyllales; family Plumbaginaceae; genus Limonium; species Limonium bicolor. The sequence goes on along the minus strand of CM041780.1, from coordinate 84,329,853 downwards.
GAAATTTACTTTTATAATGTAGGAGCTTTCCTAATTCCTAGTTAGTGGTAAAAAAATATGGATAACCCCTACTCTACTGTTTATTTATGTTTTGAAGCTTTGGTTCATGTCTTCATGGGGATAAAACTTTTAATGGTCTACCAATGAGAAATAAAAATTCTTCCCCGACAATTTCTGATATTTGTTAACATTGCGAATCTGTCGAAGTATTCGGGCAAAGGGGGAACTCCCCCAATCACTTTCAAAATAAACACTTTTATTTGTTTATTATTTTTTTCCTTAAGTTGAATCTTTTATATCGCCATCACATATTAGTGGATAGATGACAAGAGGTTGGCTGGCGGCTTCTATTCGTCACTGTGTGTGTGTGGTGGTAGGTTGTTCGTGGTGAAAGGTTGGTGGGATTTTTCCACCAAAGGAAGAAAGAAGGTCGGAGCATAATAAAAATGATTATATAGCAGTTAGCTTCTTACGCCAAATATTACCAACCTCTTATGATATGAAATACTTAATATGTTCCCATACAAAATTTTATTAATGCAATCAAAGAGTTGGTAAATAAGATATTTTCATAAATAGATAGATAGGAGCAGATTAGCTCCAATTCATAAATAGAGGTGGCTCTAATGGAGGTAAATGACCAAATAGATCTCCTTTGGGTTCGTTCATCCTTAGGTAGTAGCACAACCAATTGGCAGGGAGAATATTGCAACCCACCATCACCAAAATCATCATCCTCATGAGATGCAAAATATACAAAGTTTTCTGAAATTTCCGTCTGAAAGTAGATGGATTTCAACGGAACAGTGATTTGTGATTAGTCTAAAAACTGATTCGGCATTGCTAGCAACAACAAAAAGATACGAAAAAAAAATGTTCTTAAGTACAATCCTAATATCAATCTTTGAGATATGATGTTACGTCTACAACCTATTATAGGTAGAGCATAACTCACAAACTCAGCTAATTTCGTTTAATGTCAGTTGCTGCAGTAGTTACTGGCAGGGCGCATGTGCAAGAGATGACATCGAGACCTTTTTTTTGAGTAGAGTCAATTATCTTGTAGTTTATATAATTAAAAGACTATGAAGGTTTCTAACCTATCAAATAGAACATATAAACGACATTTGATTGAATCGATGAAATTGTTTATATTCCAATAAAATCTATTTTTAAAAATACAAATATATTGATCTTCCTTCTTTTTCTATGTAGTCAATGACAACCTCTTCAACTATGTTTATCTATCCAATCAAGTACTATAACTTCAAAGATTTTATTGATAAATGCTACCAGAATGAATATTTTTAAGTAATTAGTTAACAATGAGTAAATTTCTTATAGTTTGTCTGAATTGTCATTTTTTGACATTTTATCTTATTATATAACTTAATATAAAATTATGTCGTGACACAGCCAAATTAATAATTGTATATTTTTATATTTAAGTTTTAATTTATAAAGAGTCCCGTTAAAAGATTCAGCACAAGGCCCCACAAATTACCGCGCCGCCCCTAGTTACTGCTGTCAAAATGAATAAAGTAGAAAGAAAAAGTGGCACCCAACCGTAAACCGCCAGCTACCGGGTAGTTGTTGGCTGTTAAAATGAATAAAGTAGAAGGGGAAAAGTAGGACCCAATCATAAGCCGTCAGCTGTCAGGTTTCAGCTACCAACATAAATAAAGCAGAATGGAAAAAGTGAGAAAACTTATACCAAAACTATCAGCTATCAACTGCTAAAATGAATAAAATGGAGGAGAAAAAAATAGGAAAACTGACAACGACCGGATTTGAGTTATATGTTAATCTTAAAAGTTGCAATAAAAAGAGATTTGAAAACACTTTATGTTTAGAGTAAATTACTGGGATCCCCTTGAGGTGTTAGGATAATACTCTTAGTTTGCATAATTATATGCAACCACCTTAAGGTTACGGTATCTTTGACTACGAGCCCCCAAGCTATAATTCTGTTATTAAATCATTAACCCCATGCTGACTTGTCAACTTATTCATCAAATGATGTCACCATGGACAAAAATGGCTACTTAGGCTCTATTCGTCTTTGGCATATTTGATCATATATTTGTTGCATAAATTGGTGGGTCTCATTTGGGTCCCATGTGGGCCTACGTTCTACCAATAATATACTGCCACATATAAAACAACTGCAAAACAACTATGCCGAACAGAGCCTTAATCAACATTTTCTAACCCCTGCAGTGGTGCGCCCAATACCGTAAACCCCAACTCAAATTGTGTTCCTGCTTGTTCCTCTTGTGATGTTGCTAGTTCGATTTCAATGCTTTCTTCCCCTAACTACTTCTCATGCAAGGACCCAAGGTATATTCATCGAATCAACAACCACTTTCTCTAAATCTTTATCCATCGAATCGAATTAAGGTTCCTACTATGTTGTTATTTGTGATCCCAACATTAGGTTCGTTAAGGTTTTCAACCACTTTCTTGTTGTTTTTCAGTAGTCGACACTAGTGGAAAAAATATCAAAAAACACGGCCTATAAAAGGCGGTTTTAGCGAAAACCGTCTTAAATTAGCTGTGTGCGCGCGCGAAGAGACTTTAAAAGACGATTCTGTTAGAACCGTCTTTTAAAATGCACTCTTAAAAGACGGTTTATCTGAAACCGTCATTTAAAGTGCTGCTCATACGCGCACGAAGCACTCTTAAAAGACGGTTTTAAATGAACCGTCTTTTAAAGTGCACTCTTAAAAGACGGTTTACTTGAAACCGTCATTTAAAGTGTCGGCGAAGCACTTTTAAAAGACGGTTTACTTGAAACCGTCATTTAAAGCGCTAAACATATATATGTTATAAAAGCTTAGTAAATTAGTCATTTTATAATAGCATTATAATTATTATTGAAAAAAATATTTATTATTTATATAATTTCATAATTAGCATTGTAACTTGGTTTTATTATATAATTTTATAATTAGCATTTATCATTTTACTAAATTAGTAGTTTAATAAGATAAACGAAGTAGTCTTATTTACATATATGTGTTTTGTTCATAAAATAAACGAATTTGATGCAGTAGCCTAGTGGTAAGGGGTGCGAGTGTGGGATCAATTTTATCATGGGTCGCGGGTTCGAATCCAGACACCACCATAGATTACAAGTTAATCTTGGCAAATGAGACTAGATTAAAAAAAATTACGTTCTAAACCGTCGCTTAATGTATCTTAAAAGATGGTTTTTGAACCGTCGCTTAAGACACCACAATGTTGTGTCACTTTTTCAAGTAAGATGGATATTGAAGGAGTTATATCTCGTGACTATTGAAGGAGTTATATCTCGTGACTCGTAGTCAAAGAGACCGTGACCTAAGATGATTGTAAATAATTATGCAAAGTCTAGAAGGAGGTAAAGATTATTATTTTGGGTTTCGGAATAATTTACTCTTATTTTAGGATGACTTCTTATTTTATTTTATTTTATTTTTTTGACATTAGGGCATGAGATCTATGTCACCCAACACAACTGTTATCCCGTGCGCCCTACCTGAATTGTTGATTTTACGACCTAACTCGTACTCGTTTTATATAACAAAATTCTTACTCCCTCCGTTCATTAATATCTGTCGTTTTAGGATGTGATTCTTGTTCAAAAATATCTGTCATTCTAGCTTTTTGACACACTTCTTTCCACTTTTACCCCTACTGTTCAATATAAAAGTAATTATTATCTAAATGGAAAAGTAAAAAGTAGGGCACATGCGTCATTGTCCTACTTTTCTTAATAAGTGTGCAAATTTCTAAAATGACAGTTATTGTTGAACGGAGGGAATACTATTTTTGATTTCTCTGTCTTCCCCCGTTTCCCTTCCGGCACTCGCCAGCCCTCGTTCTCCCATTCCCACCAACCCGCTTGTTCTTCATCTGGGCGGAAACTCCAAAGTTGCCTCCATTCACATTCCCCTGTGATCTGTCTTTCCTTCAACTCTATCTTCCTGAAATGGCGACACAGAGCTGCGCCTTTTCTCTCTCGTCCCAGTCTCATGTCCTAAAATCCCGCCAAACCCCTGATTATTATACCTCTAGCGTCAGAGTTAATCCCATTAGCATCACAAATTCGTCGGTCTCTTCTTCAAACCCCTTTGCTCCCATTTCGACGAGATCCCTGTCATGGAGTGCTACTCGATCGCATGTTGCTATATCCGCGCCTTCTTCAAGGTCCATCGATTTCATATCTTCGAGGCCCTCACTGATATCCACCAAGAAACGGAATGATGATTTCTCCGTCAAGGCTACCTCCGTTCCCGAGAGCGCTGGTGAAGCGCAGAAGTCCAGCAGTTTGATTAAAACTTTGACGCTTGGTGGCTTGTTTGGCCTATGGTACCTCTTCAACATATACTTCAACATCTATAACAAGCAGGTCAGGTTTTGCCTTACACATATTCGTCTCTGTTTCTGTAACAATCTTGAAGATGTGGATTTATGAAAGTGGCGCGCATTTTTGTTTGTTACGACCTCAACGCTTCATTGTGGAGAACGTGTTCAGCATGTTGCTACGCTCTTTTGGTATTCTTTTAAGATTAATAGGCGAGAACACTTCTCTGATCGTAATAGGCATCTACTGGGAATAAAGGGGCGTCTTTCGTAAAAGTTAACGGATCCATGTGGTTGTGCTGAAATGTGAAAAAAATATGAGCTAACGATGCTCTTCAAGGTCACCAGTTTCTCTTCTTGAACTCTGAACTGTGTTAACAGTTCTAGCTATGTGACAACATCTTTATTCCTCTTAGAATTCTTGATGAATTAATTTTTCCATTTTGTGATGATTCATTTAGTTTTCTTCTGTAAAGTTCTGTCGTATCCTTATTTTCCTTTTGCTGAAGTTTTAATTAATCTTCTTGCTTCCTACCTGGTGAAGTATGTATCATATTATGAAAGAACGTTCGTACTTCGCAAGTTTGTTTTACCTAAATGGTAAAATGATCAAGAACTTGGCAGGTTGGATCTTGCAGCCATACTCTCAGATAGAAAGAGGGTAATGCATAATAACGTTAGTGCCGGCCAGTTAAAGATACTAAAGTAACGGAGGACAACCAGTTAAAGATATTAAAATGACGCAGGCCAACATTTGAACTGTGTTTTAGGGCGTGTATTTTGTTCTTTAGGTTACCGACCTCTTCGTGTTCCTGTAGTTTAAAAGTATAGTATTGTAGCTAGATTATTCTGATGAATTGGTGGTGAAAGTGTTAGCAAGCAATAAGTACTTGAGGAAGTTGGCATTTGCATTTCTCTGGGGGGATGGTTTACTCCTGTCTTCAATCACTAGTTCCAATCAGCTCAGCTCAGAGTGGACAGTTGACATTATTTTTTCAATCTTGTACACAACTGCCATTGCCACCATAGAGTATCTAATAAGTGGTTTAATTTGTACAACAGGTGTTGAAGGTGTTCCACTTTCCTGTCACTGTCACCGTGGTTCAGTTTGCTGTTGGGTCAGTGTTTGTAATTCTCATGTGGACACTCAATCTTTATAAGAGGCCAAAGATCAGCGGTGCACAAGTAAGCTATGTTTGTTAGATAGATCATAGTAACTCATCAGTCTATTGTATTTCTTATCTCTTATCTTTTCTTTTCTAAATTCATTTCTTCCTTTCATTTTTTACTTGACAGCTTGCAGCAATCTTACCCTTGGCAGTTGTCCACACGTTAGGTAACCTCTTCACTAACATGAGTCTCGGGAAAGTGGCAGTTTCATTTACTCACACAATAAAGGCTATGGAGCCCTTCTTCTCAGTTGCTCTCTCTGCCTTGTTTATGGGAGAGGTGAATGTTAACTAATCCTTTATCTGTATGTTAGAGGTTTCAACTTGGTATGAAGAGTAGTGTTGTTAAAAATTGTATAACAAGTGTTTATGCACAGATTAGTATATTTGAGTGCTGGTACGCTGACATGCCATGTTTTGTCTTCTGTTCCGTACAGCTTCCAACTCCATGGGTTGTTCTGTCATTGTTACCAATCATGGGAGGTGTAGCTCTTGCATCGGTAACTGAGGTCTCGTTTAACTGGTTAGTGGATATTCATTCTGTGGTATCTCTCTCTATGGCTGTTTGACTGTGTTAAGTTAAGTTGTGTTTTTCATACCGACACACACTGTGGTACTGTACAGGGCTGGGTTTTGGAGTGCAATGGCCTCCAATGTGACTAACCAATCCCGAAATGTTCTAAGCAAGAAGTTCATGGTTAAGAAAGAGGTAAGTTATGCTAATCTATTTTCTGTTTCACTTCTTAGCAATCTATGAAGTCTCCAAAATAATTATTGATAAACCTGACAATTTAGTGCTGTACTGTATTCTGGCCATCTTGCCTCTACCCAAGTCGGATGTAAACTAATTTCTCAATATTTAACCTTTTCATTACATTCTTTTGCTTATTTTTTCTTTTTAAATTTGAAAATATTGCTCACAACTGCAGTTGTGACTTGGGTAGATGTTTATGCTCACTAGACCTACACAATAAAGTCTACATTGAGTTGGCACTAATCCTTAAAATTTGTAACAGGACTCTTTGGACAACATCACTCTTTTTTCGATCATAACCATCATGTCATTTATACTATTAGCCCCTGCTGCTGTAGTGATGGAAGGCGTGAAATTTACCCCATCATTCATGGAAGCTGCTGTGAGTCAATCTTGAATGGATGGCCTTAAATCCTTATGTTGTTTGATTTCTACTCCATGTTTAATAATGTATATATTTTTCAGGGATTGAATGCTAAGCAGGTGTTTACGAGGTCCCTCGTAGCAGCTCTATGTTTCCATGCATACCAGCAGGTAATGCATTCTTCTATCCGAGCAAATTTGTATTTTGTTGCAAGCAAAGTAATATTTTGGTGCTTTGTATTTCTTTATAGGCATTACGCTCTCTTTAATTTGGATTGACATCCGGTTTCCATCCTGGTTGCACATATATATATATATATATATATATTTCTGTATATTATTGCACACAATTAAACTTTTAATGTGTGGCATCAGCCAGACATATTTATAACGGTTCTAAAAGATTGGTTTGCCTGAACTCTGAAAGGCATTTTTCATATTGATCATTCAATAACCTAGTTAATTGATGGGGATGTAATGTAAACGCAGGTTTCTTACATGATCTTACAAAGAGTATCCCCAGTTACACACTCAGTTGGAAACTGTGTGAAGAGAGTGGTGGTGATTGTTAGCTCCGTTATCTTCTTCAAATCCCCTGTTTCATTGATGAACTCTGTGGGTAAGTTCCTGCTTTCTCATCACAAGGAGAGCCTTCATAGTTTTCAATCCGTTGACTCTGTAGTACTGTAGGATGTGCTGAATTAATCAATCCATGAAATCTTGCCTTGCCCTCTTTTTTTTTCAGGAACTGGAATTGCTCTTGCTGGCGTCTTCTTGTACTCCAGGGTCAAGAGTATCAAGGCCAAGCCTAAGGCAGCCTGAGTTTTTGAAAACAACACTGAGCCTTTTATCTAGTTACTATGTTAGATGCCTGAAATGGGGATTCAGTAGTTTCTTTCTTGCTGTGTTTTCTGAATTAGCATGTATTGTGTTGTGTTATATTCTTTGCAGATCCTGGACAGCGAGTGGCAGATTGCCTAATCTTTTGTAGTCTTGTTTATCTGCTACGTGTGTGATATTTCTTCTGTGTTTTGTAGAATCAGTTATTCTTTAGACTGAAGTGAACTGCTTTTCTGCACTTGGTCTGCACCTTGTCTGTAGTTGTGCATCCTCTGGTCTGTGACAATTAAGACGCAGCATAATCAATCCCCAGCGATTTAGTTGATGCGATTTAGTTGATGCGATTTAGTTGATATGGTAATGGTGAAAATTGAACAAACCCGCCCAATGAAAAAAATTCAAGACACATACCATAACTAGACTAATATTTAGGAAGCGTATTAGGCAGATTGTTCATTCTACCACGGGGTTGATTGCTTTGCCAATATCCAATACACTTGTCAATGCTCTCGTGCTCTGACCAAATGCAGATTTCGGATTACACCCACTCAGAAGATGAAACATGCTATTTACCCTAAAGCTGTAACTTACCAACACTTTTAATTACAAGCAAGCACTTTGGGTGCACTGAATTTTACTCAACAATTAACAAACTTCCTTTCTTCTTATTGCCAACTTAAGTGTTCAAACCCGCACGATGAATTCAAACATAATTTATTTTACGTTGCAACTTAGGCTGAAGATTAGACCTGACGACCACCACCTCTTCCAAGCATTGACGTACTAGGTCTAGGAGTTGAGGTTGATCGTCTGATTTCAATGCCTTGAGGGGAAGCCACATGGGTCTGACCACTCCTCAACTGGTCAACACGAAGACTACGTGACCTGGGCGGGAGTCTCGGACTATAAGCTTGCCTCATCATCATCATACCATCTGAATTCGAGCTTGTTAGCTTCGGACTTTGTATGCGGCGGATTTCACCTCTACTTCTGGTCATCATCTCGTCTAGAATGTCCTTGCTCATGTTGCTTGTGGTTCTTGATAGAGCATTTTGATCCTATGGTAGGGAAATTATTATAGCAAGAGGCAGGATAACTTCAATAAATAGAAATATATAATAGTATGAAAATAACCTCAAAGGCGGCCGCGATACTGTATGTGATAGCTGGTGTCTCTGCATACTCTGCCGCATCCAATTCTTGAAGATGGACATTCTTGAAGAACATGGGTAGGAGATATTGTCTTACAGGGACAAGAAGCATGATCAATAAGGGAAACAGAACACCTGCTATTGGAATCCAGGTGATGCCAAAGCAAAGTAGAAGATAGAATGTCTGGAAGATGGTGAACATGGCTATTGTTTTAAAGGGCACAGTTTCAATGAATGTTAGATGTTGTTCTTCCAACACTCTGAAAACACACAAAATATAATCAGCAACCATTAGCCTAATAATAATAATGATGATGATTGTGGAGTTATGTTAATTTAACTGAATAAACTCACTTGTATCTTCGGTTTGGAGCTGTAAACAAGAGCATAACTCTCTCCCAGAATTGATTTCCAGGGAGACTCTCAATAGCCATGAAAGCAAAATATCCCCACAAAACAGAACTTGGTATCTTCTTCAATATTGGTAATGCTGCTACACAAGCACCAACCATCAATGACTGTAGTAGATTACTAACACGCTGTTCTTTCACTTCCACAGGTAGAAGATCATCAATGTCCTTATCAACATCAAATACAGTTTCATCAACCGGCATGTCACTAGTTGTTGTTGTTGTTGCCTTTTCAATTGTTGACTCTTTAAGCTCTCTTAATCCCTGTTGAATTTGTTTCAAAGTTTCAAAAAATCAAATAGAACATGACTAATTAAAACCCATACATTTATATGGTTGATTTGGTTGTTGGTTTACCAATGAAGGTTGCATCTGATGGACAAGTGGAGTTTGTACTTCATTGTATGCTTGTTGCATACTACTGTACAATTCACTTAAATTGGAGTTGTTTTGTATACTGTTCTTAGCTGCTCTTACTATCTTGTTTCGTAGTAGTTGGTGTTTGAGTGTTGCTAAGCTCTTTGTGTGCATAGGTGATTGAGGAATTACACCATTTGCAGGAGGAATGCCTATAAGACCACATATTAAGGTCTACCCAACACCACAACAAGTACGACAACAAATTAATACACTGTTAAAACAAACCAAAGCAAAGCAAAATTACAACTCACTTAATAAACCTCCCCCAAAGAAAGAAACCAAGCTTACCAAGAATCCTAATATGAGTAGATCATAGTGATATGAAGATGGTTTTTTGAGATTAAACTCTTTTTGCTGGGCAAGTTGGGAGGCAACACTATGGTCAAAGTAATATAGAACAGCAACCATTGTAGCTGGGACAAATGCACCAACAATGTACAATGCAGGCACATCCATCATATCCTGAAGAGGAGGGGAGGAATGAATGAAAAAACCAAGATTATCAGACACATCAATCACTGTAGGCATATTTTTTTTTCTTGTCACTCATAGAAGAAGAGCCAGCCTATAATTGCAATGCAAACCACCTTGATGACTGTCCAGTTTTCATAAGCACCAGTTGACCATGGATCTGGGCTGAAGAGCCGCCTTGGAATTCCTTTTGGGACTGAATTAACTGGTATGTATGATACTCCTGTCCACACAAGAACCATAATAGGAACTCCGTAATCTGCCGTCAGACCCCTTAGCCAGCCTGTGTTTTTGATAAACCAAAAGAAATTAAGTTGTAGTACGTTTGAATTAGAGATACACATACATACATGAATATAATTAAGATGTCTGTCTTCCAAGAAAAAGAAAATTTCACTTAGAAATTGTGTATATAAAACTGTACCTGCGCCATAGCGCCAAGATCTAGCTGTCCGGCTTTTCAATGCTGTAAAAAGTAGGCCAAAGGAAAGAACCAATGCAAACATCCCATTGCCAAATCTCCAAGAATGAAGCAAAGCTGTTGCATTACGATCCCCACTCTCAGGTACACCGAATTCCTCAACAAGTCCCTGTTATAAAATGAAAGATTCAGGGGATTAACAAATAAGCATCATCTATATCTCTAAGAAAATTGATAACACAACTCACTCGAATAGCTTGTTGCATGAAGAGCATGGCAATTAGCAGGCCAAACAATTCTCCAGCCAGACGTGTGAATCTGTTGATTATGGAGCAAGCACCCAAAATGGCAAATAAGAATAGCAAAAGGGCTGTCCACACGCATACCCTGCATAGTATATATATATATATATATATACACAACATAAATATTACATTTCTTGTTTATAGCTAAGAATCAAGTGAGTGAGAACAGAGGTTTACTACTCACCATGCTGCCCAGGCTAAGAAAAGGTCATGACCCAACTCTCTTCTATCCTTTGCAAAGTTGTACATAAACGTATACATCAGAACTGTGGGCTCAGCCACTCCCAGGATTAAAAGTGGCTGCCCTCCTATGATTGAGTGGATTACTCCACATAAAGCCGTGGAGGCAAGAGTTTGTACTGCAGTTAATGCTCCATCTGATCACCCAAAAATCATCAATTAAACTGGATTCTGTTTGTTTAAGATATCTGAATAATTAATGATGTCTACCAATTTTGCTCAACTTGACTTACCAGTATTTCTTTCTAGCTGCTCACCAAATGATATCACAGGAATTGCTGATGCAAAGAATATGTAGGTTGTTGGAGCTAAAATTCTGGAAAGACAAAATGGTTGTAGTCATCAAAATATAGATACAATTGGGTATGTCGTGAATCAGCTAACTGAGGAGTGAGGAGCAGGAACAGATATATATATGATTTTGTATACTACTAGCTACTTTATATAGTAAACGAACAGAGAGAGAATTGAAGCTAGCTAGCTTGAAAGTTTAAGGAGTGAAAAGAGTGGGAACAAACCTGATACCAGCACGAAGACCACCTGTCCAGTCTTGCTTGTAGCACGCAAGTCTTCCCTTGATATCATTCTTGATCCCGTGAAAGGGGACAAATGATTCCTCCATCAGACTATACCACTCACAACATTCCACAACAGTCCTCTATGTAATCTCCCTGAATCTTTTTTCTTCTTCTATTTTTTGCAGAAGATGTTCACTATGGCAAACCAATCATCAGTCCAGCACAGTAGTGCAGTCAACTAGAGATGGTTTTAGAGTATGTGTAGAAAAGAAAACGAGAGGATGATCATCCATAAAGGCAAGTTATCAGGTCAAAGTGTTTCACATCTCATATAAATCTACACCATAACAGGTAAAGGTAATACCTCCCTTTTGATGAAGAAGAATGACATAAATATTTACTTAAGCTATGGGAAATTTTCTTGTTCATATCACATTTGCATCACATCACTTACTAAGACAGGTAAGATTAAAAAGCATTGTCAAATTTGGGTTTATATGAATTATTGAGGTGAGGCTCATCTGCGAGACGAATTGACACCTGTCATGTTCCTCGCGTTGACCTTGGATAAACCTCAGCGGAACTCAAAGCCATCACTTAATGTTTGATTAACAAAGCATAACCACTTCCCACCTGAAAGTAGTGGAGGGATAGAATAGAGCTTGGAAATATGAATTACATGCTTTAACCGTTCACGAGCTGAAATACACCAAATTTGTGCCGGTCCAAAGTAAACAAGCAACAATTGCTCTAAGAAAGGCGGTAAAATTAGCGTTGCCCAAAAGTCATATCTGGTTAAATACGTATAAAATAGTTCTTGAATGGAAAAGTCATTTGAAACTCATGATTGACGGCTACGTGAAGCGAAATGGGAAGTGCCCAAGAGCAAAGAAAAAGAAGAAACCTACTTGGAACACCGCCACTTAAACGAAGATTGTGAACAGAATCGTGAATTAGTGAAGTGCGTTGGGCTAAATTGCTAAGACTGATCAACAGATATGTAAGACATGAGAAAATTAAGATGTACGTGGTGTGAATGAATAAGCTCCAGCGAAAGAGGGATGGAAGGAATAAGGAGTAAGGAGACACGGCAAATCTTACAATTGTTCAGAAAACAAGAATGACTGCAATGGCAGGCAATTTTCTCGTGAAAGAGTTGGGTACGATACAGGGATTATGAGACAGGATTCCTCCCTCAGGTCAACTTGATAGGAAGTGTAGAGATACAACAGGAGAGAAAAGGAAATGGAAAGTGGGAAGAGAAACGGAGGGGAGGAGAAAGAGACAATCTCATCAATCTGGTGGCAGTTCAGTCAAGGTTCTTTTCAAGGCCAGAGGGCTGCGTACTCGCTCGTCGCTGAGGTAAACATTTTGGAACGCGGGAGAAGCAACGACCTTTTTTTTAATCGGAGGATTGGGAAATAATGTTATTTGAGATAGGGGTTTATATTTTATAAAGATAATTGCAATATTTATTTGGCCAGCCAGGGTACAAGGTAATTTTGGAGAAATTTCGTGATTTGGTTTTGCCATATGTGATGGTATATTTGTAGTATAAATTGGTGGCATCTACCTTTTCCTCTAATAATATACCATCATGTATAAAACAGTCACAAAATAGTCATACCAAAATAGCTGCAAACAGCTATGTCGAATAGAGCCATAAATATATTAAGGCTCCGTTCGGCATGGCTGTTTTGTGACTGTTTTGGTCTGACTGTTTTGTAGTTGTTTTATATGTGGTAGTATATTATTGGAGTAGAACGTAGGATTCACGCGGGATCCACACGGGACCCACCTATTTATGCCACAATATTTTATCAAATATGTCAAAATGAATAGAGCCTAAGTGTTCACCTTTTTTATTTGGTTATCCTCCCGAGGAAACAAAAGTGATAGCATATGTTTCTTTTTGTTCTTAAGATGATATTTTAGCACATGTACAGTCATTAAGGAGAAAATTTTTGGATTATTTTACCCTTATTTTTCTTTGGGGAATATGAAAGTTGTGGGTGTGAGGGGAAAAATAAGGGGTAAATGTGGAGGGTAAGTAGTAGAAAAGAACAACATATCTTACATTATGAAAAAAATGACATCTAAAAAATAATCTATAAAAAAAGGAGTATAATTTTATTGATTTTGGATAAGTCAAGATCCACATCCCTTGATATAAAAAAAAGAAAGTAAAGGCATGTTATTTACATTCAATAATATCACATCTTGCCCTTTACATATATCTTTCCAGTACTTTTAACAATATTTATTTATCGACTAATAAGTCTTTTATAATTTGATTCGATGGATAAATGAAGTTTGGAAAGCTTGGAATAAATGTTGGCATTATATTATAAATCAGTATAGTTTTTATATATTAAATATAGAGTTTTGTTAGACTAAAAATACATGTGTGTAGCTGTCTGTAGCTACATTAGATTGTAGCAAAAAAGTTACTTATATATAATTTGTTAGTTGTTCTTTCACTAAGGCTTCGTTCACCTTTAGCATATTTGATAGCATATTTGTGGCATAAATGAGTGGGTCTTGCATGGGTACCACGTAGGTCTTGCATGGGTCCCATGTGGGTCCTACGTTCTCCTTCAATAATATACTATCACATATAAAAAGTTGTAAAAAAGTCAAACCAAAATAGCTGCAAAACAGCTATACCGAACAGAGCCTAAGTATTTTTTTTCTAACATGAGGGTAACAAATAAGCAATGGGATAAGAAGATGCCATTATATGAGTTATGATCGCGTAATGTTAATCCTTATCTTAGGATATTACAAACTTGTAAATTCAAGAACTTGTTCATCTTCAAAAGTTGGCAAAAGCAATCATTGAGTAAAAATATATGTCAATATCTAGTTCTTTTATAATATTACAATACTTTTTGTATGCGTGGGAAGAGGTGAGTTTGGAGGAATTGAATTCAAAACCTCTTACTCCCCTACTCCTGTTGCAGAGTAGAATTACACTGCAGAAGCGTTTTACAGAAAAATAAGGAAGCAAAAAGGTTTTTACTATTGTGGTATGAGAAAAATAAAAGAAAGAAAATACACCTATATACTAACAGGAAGAACTAAGGGTAAAAGAGGAAAAAATGAGAATACAAAATATCCCCATTACGCTTGGTCTAATATATTCAACATCCCCTCGCAAGATGAGGATCATCGTGGGATGAGCTTTAGCTTGGAAATGGCTTCTGTCAATTAAGCTGAACGTGTCGCTTTCTTGAAGACCTTTGCTGGTGGGCGAGAAGATTATATGTGAGAGACTAAAACCAAACCAACTTGAAGCTTTTCATGAACATAATGACAGTCCACTTCAACATGTTTGTTCGCTTGTGGAAGACAGGGTTGTGGGAGATGTGAACAACGGCTTGGTTATCACACTTTAGAGGAACAAGAGTCACATGCTTCAGTATTTAGCTTTTGTAGAGGAAATAGAAATGGTAGTCTGTTTCTTAGATTTCCATGAGATGATGTTGTCTCCTAGGAAGATGACATATCCACTGAAAGAACGATGATAAACGGGCCAGCTAGCCTAGTCCGAGTCACAAAAATCTTCAAGCTTAAAACTAGGAGCAGAATTAAAGAAGATGCCAAAGTTTGCTATTTGCTGGATGTACCCAAGGGTGTGATGAACAACCTTAAGGTGGACATCCGTGGGTGCAAGTTGAAATTGACTCAAGTACTGCACAAAAATACAAAGATCAGGACAAATATGAGTAAGAAAATTTAATTTGCCAACTAGCTTGCGATAGATGTAATGATCATAAGGGAGTTCCATCGGTGGGCAAAAGTTCAAGATTTACGGGCAAGGGTGTTGTCTTCCCTTTAGTACCAAGATGCTGGTATTCCTCCACTATTTTTTTGATAAACCGTCATTGAGAGAGGATGTAACCTTGCTCTGCTTGAATGAATTCAATGCCCCAAAAGCGATGAAGTTCTCCTAGGTCTTTGATCCGGAATGCATGATCCAGTGAGGTTTTTAGCTCTTATATTTCCCCATGTCATTCCTTGTGAGAAGAATATCATCAACGTAGACAGCTAGAAACACACTAGTGATGTTAGTATGTTTATAAAATAAAGAATAATCTTTTTTAGAATGAGAGTACCCCTTGGCCTTTAAACAGGCAGTGAGCTTTGCATTCCATTGATGTGAAGCTTGTTTTAACCCGTAGAGAGATTTTTTAAGCCTACAAACTTTGTTAGAATGATGAACTTGAAGACCCTCCGGGATCTTCATGTAAATTTTTTCATGAAGGTCACCATGAAGAAACACATTATTAACATCTAATTGGAAGATCTTCCAATTCCTTTTTTATTACGACAGTGATGAGAGCGCGAACAATGGTCATTTTGATTACCGGAGAGAACGTTTCTGTGTAATCTACACCTTCTTTCTGGGTGAATCCACATACTACCAAGCGGGCCTTGTATCGCTCGATTGAACTATCAACTTTATGCTTAACTTTATAGACCCACTTACATGTTATAGGTTTCTTTCCTTCTGGAAGATCAACTATCTCCCAAGTGCCTGTATACTCTAGAGCACGAAATTCTTGTTGCATTGCTTGAACCCAACAGTCCTTCTTGCAAGGCTTGATGTTCAATATAGGACAGAGCAGTCATGGCTAAAGGAAAATAATTTAGACATAAAATGCTAGTTAGAGTGTGACTGCAACTATAATCAGCCAGCCTAGCAGGAGGAGGATGATCTCCAGCGTCTAACGGGAGAAACTTCCTGATCAATAGAGTGTGAAATTTCATTCCCTTCAGCATCATTATCTGTAGCAGTCCTTTCCATTATCACACTGTCATTTTCAGTTTCAGGCAAATCACAACAATATTCTTCTTCATCATCTGTCGCATGATTTTGGAAAGGTGTATAGAGATGCTTCTGTTGCAAGTGATTTTTACTATGAAATGGGAATATGTGCTCCACAAACTTGAAATCCCTAGAAATAAAAATTTTATGGGTCTCAAGATCCAAGATTTTGAACCCCTTCACCTCATGATGATATCCAATGAAAACAGAGGCATGCAACCTTTCTTGAAACTTATGCCATCCTTGTCTTGGTGTGAGGGCATAACACAAGCACCTAAACACTTTTAGATTATCATAACAAGGTTTATTCTAAAAATAATCTCATAGGATGATTTATCTTCAAGAACTTTGGAGGGGATTAGATTTATCAAGTGAACAACAACAAGGATGCACTCCCCCAGTACTTTTTGGGAAGGCCCGATCGAAACATGAGAGCATGGTCAGTTTCTTGAAGATGCTTATTCTTTCTTACAACAATACCATTTTGCTCGGGAGTACAAGGACAAGTCAGCTGATGGATAATACCTTTTTCCAGAAGAAATCGCATACCTTTAAGGCTTGAACCCAACTCTAATGCATTATCTGATCTTATAATGCGAACTTTAGAGTCAAACTATCGCTCAACATAACCGATAAAGCCTTTAATAAATATGAAAGCAGAATCCTTTGTGCTCATCAAATTAATTTAGGTATATCGAGAATAATCATCAACCAAGGTTAAAAAAATACCTAAAGCCGTTGTATGTGGGTGTTTTATAAGAACCCCAAACATTCACATGGACAAGATCAAATGGAGATTTGAAAGTTCTAGCTGACTTAAGAAAGGCTATCTATGTTGCTTGGCCTATAAATAGATATCACAACAAAAAGAATTATCAAGGCAAGCAGTGCGGCCAAAAATAAACATATTATGCATTTTATTGATGGAAAAATATCCAAGACGATCATGCCTCAAAAGAAAATTGTTATTCGTGTTTTGAATGGAGCCAACAAAACTACTACTATTTTTGTTACAAATATCAGTACTGTCATCATAGAACGAATCTGAAGTCTTCAAATCTCTATTAGCAAGTATAGTAGCAGAACTTGTGATCCTAGACTCAAAGAATGTATTAATGGCAGTAGACCAATCAAGCAAGTATATTCTTTGGGTCATTTTACCACTACCTGAGGCTTCCTCGTTAAATGCTCTGTAAAAAAACACAATTCTTCTCATCAAAGAAGAATTTCTCTTTAAAGAGCTTAAACAAGTTTGAAACAGAGAGAAGATTGCACTTAAACTGAGGTACAAACATGACCTTGGTTATGATAAGACCAGGTCCTAATTTAAAATTCCTAGTGATGCAAACATCAGTAAGATACCCATCAGGGAAGAACAATTGTAACAGGGCAATCCATAGAGTAAACTGCAACAAAAAAATTCGTTTTATAACACATATGATGTTATACCCCAGTTTTTTTTTAATTTTCAAGCTTAAAAGGGAATCTGATTTTATTTCTAACCTTATGTTAGTTGGAGTTTATGTCATTTAAAGGTTGAGTTAGTCAAGTGAGGAGGAGGGGCAAAGTCATAATTTTTTGAGTAAGATATTAGTAAGGAACGGGAAAGGAGTTTCCTATTCATGTTCCTTTCCTTTTCCTCATTCAACATTCTGATTCTCCGTTATGCTCTCTCTCTTTCTTCCTCTCTCGCTCTTCTTTTCCGTTATGATTTTCTACTTTCGGTGTACAACCGTTCTTGTGGTTATGCGTGAGAGTTACAGTCTTTTAGTCTGTCGTGATCCAGGTTTGGGTTTGTGGGTTATGTTTTGTGCTTGTTCTCCATCTCATTTCTCTATGTTTCTGATTTGGTTCCGACTCTTGGTTGATTCGATTAGTTGTTTGCTGAGATTCGTGTGCAGAATTGAAGAGTGTGTGGTGTGGATTAGCTAGTGGATTTGCGGGTCTTCAATTCAAGGTAGGTGGTAGATTTATTTGGTATGAATGTGTTTACCCATGGGGGTCAATTTTAGGGATTATGTTTCTGATTTTGTTCGATGGATTTTCTGACTCTGTTTGAAATGCCCCGAACTTAAAAATGGTGATTAAATAATTCTAATATGGTATTTAAAGGCCTATTAGTTCCTGAATAATTTTGGTAAGGAGAATAAACCCAAAAGAAATGAGAAAACACTTAAAAAGCGAAAAACGCTAAAATGAGCGTTATGTGACCGTAGGAGGAATACGACCTCGACAAGGGTCCTAGATGAATTCGTAAGGCTTGGTTAGGCCTAATTAATGTACGGGAACAATTCCCAAAGAAACAGATCCATAAAATGAATTAAAAACGCTAATAAAGCTTTAGCACACGTTTTTCGAGAAAACCCGAAAACGTGACTTTGAGTAATCAAATGAACCCGTAAAAATTATAGTTCATTAAATAACTATAATTAAACATTAATGGAAGCTTAAGAACCATTAAAATTAAAGAAACGAGAAAATTCCGGAAAACGGGCCCGGTTAGTGAATAGTGCTAAACCGGGTGAATTAACGAGCATTATCTGTAAAAGACGAAAAAACACTCCAGCTTGTACATATATAAGGGCCGGTTTTTATGAGTTAAATCAGCCTTCCCCTCTCTCTTATTAGCTAGTAAGAAAAGAAAGAAAACAAAAGAAAGAAAAAGTGGAAAAAGTAGAAAAGGTACCTTACCCTCTCTCTCCTCCCTCACTTCTTTCTTTTCTTTTCCCCCTTCCTTCCTCCTTCCTTCCGTCCTCCCCTTCCTCACCATGAATGGAACGATTTTGAAGCCCCATCCATGGCTTCCTCACCTTCTCTCCCTTGTACAAGCTAGCTCCATGCTCCATATCAAGAAAAAATTACATATTCTTCTTCTCCTTCTCAACCTCTACACTTCTCTCTTTTCAAAATCTCAAATGGAGGAAGTTGGTCTCCATGGGTTTTTCCCATTTGAAGAGAAAATTAGAGATTCTTGAAGCTTGGAGTCTCCCCATTCATCTAAGGTAAAAAGTTCCAAAGAAAATTCATTTGTCTCCCATCTTGTAGTGCTGGCCGATTTTGCCTCTCTTATGCCTTGTTCCTCTTCTTGTTTTGGGCTATTCTCCAAGCCTCCAATGGTGGAATAGAGCCCATTCTTTGATTTATGGCAAGAAACCAATTCTAGGGTTTCAAAAGGTAATCTCTTAATTAGTGCCTTAAGCATTCTTAGTTAATGAGGTTAAGTGTTTTACTTAAACTCATTCCTTTAATTGAATTTTGGGTTGGAGTTGGGCAACCACATTGCCTTGACCAATTTTTCATCAAGAGGAGAGGAGAAGAGGAGCATTTAAAAGAGGATTTGAATATACAAGGTAAGAAAATCTACCTTAACTACTATCTTGATGTTTTAGAATTTTTGGGAATGGGAAAACCAAAAGAATAAACCAAAAACTGTATGGAAAAGTGTCTTGAGTAGTTAGAGGAGGAATTTATGCATTGTTGCTTTGAATTGAGGGCCTAGGAGCCAAGTAGTGTATGAATTATGTATTATGATATATTTGAAGAACTTGATGAGATTTGAATGAGTATTGTGTGTTGTTAGAACCCACTAAGGGTTTGGTTAGTATTGAATGAAATTTGGTGATGAGATGAGTTTTGGACAATGCTAGAAAAACAACGGAGTTATGGTAAAATTTTGGTAGAAACCGAAGGAGTTCTAAGTGTATATTGAGTAAAGAATGACCTAGGCTTAACTAGGTGTTTATGGGATTGAGTTGGTGGATTAGTAACCTTGGAATGGTATTTGGAGAATGGATTAGAGAGAGAGAGAAAAATTTGTAGCAAAATGGGTTGTTAAGACCTTGGAACTTCAAGAAAAAGAGTTAGTGTTTATAATCTTGGAAATGGAGGTTGGACTTGGGTATAGATAGTGCATTGTCTAGGAATGAATTGGAATAGTTAAAATGGGTGAGAACAAGGTGTAAGCCACCAAGAGGAAGTTAGGAATGCACAAGTGTGCAAAGTACAAGAATGTAGGGATGAAAATGTGGAGAATTAAGCATGTATGGAGGTGAGGATTGGACCAATGAATTGAGGAGGTTTAGTGCATGATTAAAGAGTGTTTTGAGGTCTTTAAATGTTGGGAAACATGTAAAAGGATTAGGAAATGATTGGGTGAAGTTTGGAGTTGGAAAACAATGCAAAAATGCCAATTTTAGAATACTGCTGCTATGGTCCGGGACTTGGTCCCCATACAAGGTCCCGGACCACCTTCAAATTTCAGCCGAGAGTAAGACTATGTTTTGGTCCGGGACTTGGTTCCCATACAAGGTCCTGGAACACCTTGTAAAATCACCCGAGACTTTAGCTCAGCCTTGGTCCGGGACTTAGGGCCATGACAAAGTCCCGGACCACCCCCAAAAATGCACCATATGTGTTTTAAAGTGCCTAGAAGATGGGGGATTGATGGGTAATGGTTTTAGATGTTGTCAAGGCCTTGTTTGGTGGTATGTAAAGGTCCTAAGAAATGTAAACAAGTGTTGGAAATGAGTGAAGAGTAAGAACATAAATTGACATGAGTAAAACTAAGTATAACGGGACAACGGGGTAAGTACGGGAGTAGTAATTATGTATCTATTGTAAAGTATTGTTGTTAATAAAACATTTGAATGTTATCAGTGGAAAAAGTGTGAACCAAGGAAAGTGAGGTCACACGGTAAAGCTAACCCCAGTGAAAGGTATGATTTTCTCATGCCCCGTATGCTAACCGTGCTACGTTGATTTGTGTGCTTGTGTGTCGGCTAATCAAGATAAAAGCATGAAAATGGTTTATTGCTTGATTGTATGTCTTGATGTATGTTGTGTGTACTAACCTCCCTCGTATAATTGCATGGTCTAACTTAGCGTGGTAGGCCGACTACTAGTTATGTAACGATTGGTTAGTGACTCGTAGAGAGAGTCATCTCACAAACTAACGAAAATGTGAGAACACACGAACTATCAAATTAAGAATAACGATAACGCAAACCTATGAACTCACTAGAATATGAGAGAGTGTACGGGATTAGTAAACTCCCAATAACGGTTAGAGAACCGAAACGATTCAATCCACCAAACGATAAATAGTGGAAGTATATAAGTAACCTCTATTAGAGGAATTGATGATGGTGCAAGACATAAACCATGAGAGTAGTAAAGATTGATAAGGGATCTCCAAACCCCTTAGAAAACTAGTCAACCCACAATGAGAGGACCCGACTAATGTAAACAATGTCCCGAACATGAGAGTATTTGATACATTGGGGGAACCCTTAAATCTGAGAATACTAGGCATTGGCAATTCCCTAAGCTAGTAGAGGGTATCGAGAGATATGCTTCTAGGCTAATCCATGAGATTGTGAATATCTCCGAGAGAGGAGTGTTTGGAATTTGAGTAGTCCGATACAAACGAACATTTGAGTATTTGAGGAGCTAAGTGTATAGCTCCGCTTGTATATGTAAGCCCGGTGGCGAGTCTTGTGTATGACTCCGCCCGGAGGCTAAAAGTAATGAGTATTGAGTAATGAGTATGTATGAGTAAAGTAATGAGTATTGAGTAAGGAGGAAGTATGAGTAATGTAATGAGTAAGTACGAGTAAGGTAATGAGTATTGAGTAATGAGTAAGTATGAGTGATGCAATGAGTATTGAGGAATGAACAAGTACTAGTAAAGTAATGAGTATCGAGCAAGCACGAGTAAAGTAATGAGTAAGGTAACGAGTGAAGTAATGAGTGAAGTATGAGTAAAGCAACAAGTAAGTAAGAACATGGTCGGTTTAAGCCTTATGAACCCGAGTGAGGAGAAAGAGAGCATCCGATTAAACTGGATGAATGAATAACTAACATGAACGGTTGACTGACGAATTGTCTTCCCTAGTAAGTATCGAATCTTGTATATGTATGTAAGTATTGTGGCTTGTAATGTTGTAGTATTAGTATGTATGTACGCATGAAAATGAACTCCATGTATTCGACCAAAGTAGTCGGCGTACTCCGGTTAGCACGCGGGGTATGCGAATTTCATATGCAGCAATTTTGCTGAGCCCCTTGGGGCACCATTTTTATTTTCGAGGTACTTGAAGTTGAACACCGTTTGAGTGTAGGAGGGGGATGACTGTATAAGCTTGGGTAGATGATTAAGAACTTGTATTGATTTTGTAATTGTTGAATGGTGAGACCGAATTGTTATTGGCGAACTTGAGGAACTTAGATACTCGGTATTGTATTGTATGGGTATTGTGTTTGTATAAGGATTCATTTGCAGTTGTAATTGTAATAAGAGTTGACTAAGGAATTGGAATGTATTGTATGGCATAGTATACTCGGTATATTCAAGTCATCAGACCGATAGTATGTTGTATTGTAACTGGCCTTGTTAGTCACGTGGGTGACTAACGGCATTGTACACCTACCGTTGTGTATGTATTATCCGCTGCAAAGGTAAGTAATGGTAAGTTAATGACGGGATTAGCGGTAGGGGTGCAGAGGTGATTATCTGAGTGGTTAAACTGGTGTAAAATTAAAAGGAAAAGAAAAGAAATTAAAACTCAAATTAAACGTCGGGCTGCAAACAAATCCCGGTCGTAGTTAGTAAAACAAGTGTCGTATCCACAGGGAGATTGTTCAATTTATCCTAGTCTTGGTAGTTACTTAAAAACTGTAAAAAGGGGTTTAGCCGGAGGCAAGCTTGATTTGTTGTTTGATCAGTGCAAATATATAAAAACAGTAAAAAGGTGAATTAATTGATGTGAATGGAAAAATGTATCCTAGGATAGCGGGGGAAATTCCTAAATTACTTAAACATATTTATAACCATGTCTCAATTATTTATTGTCTATTAGAGTTAATAATTGTCAGTTACGAACTCTTAATAATAGCCTTAATATTTTCCTGCTCAGTCCGGAGTGTAAATACTAAGATTAATTCCTTTGTGGTACCTAGACTATCTCAAAATCATATGTTGATAGTTACCAAATAAATGCAGTCGTTTGTCGCGCAAAGCATTTAGCAATATTAGTTGAAAGGAATTAAAACAAGTTAACAAGTGAGACAGGTGATAAATATTGTTTACGTAATATTAGAAATAAATCCCCATCCTAGGATACTAAAGAAAATTACTCAGACATTAACGGAGATAAGAAGATAGCACAGACAGATTTTGACATTATTTCAGAGGAAGAACTGGTCTGCTCTTGCTCTCGCTGCTGCTCTTCTATTTCTTTTGTTACTGCGTGAGTATGGACTGTTGTGGTGTTACGGGAGGAAATTAAATGGAAGGGAATGGATGAGTGTGGTGAGCGAATTCTTCAGACTCCCGTCGTGCGTGGTGTATTTTTATGGTGTTGAAGGGGTGAGTTTATATAGAGGCAGAGGAGAAGAAGATCCGTACGAATTTGATTGCAGACTGATTGCTCTCGTTGATTGCTTCATTTATTGCAGGGGACAGGAGCTTGAGACGCGTGAGGAAATAAGGTAGGCGGTGCGGGAGTAGATGGATAGCGGAGGCAAGTTGCAGACGACGGCGAAGACGGGCGAAGAAAACTGGTCGCGACTGATTTTTTTAGTGACAACCGCCTCACGTCCACCTATGTATAGGTGGTTGCTTTGCTGATGTCCGCCTCCGGTACCGCCTGATATTGGGCGGTTGTATGTTGTTTGTCCGCCTGATATCACGATGTACAGGATTGTCTCTTGTCCGCTTGTTATCATGATGTACATGTCCGCCTGTTATCACGATGTACAGGCTGATTTCTTCTACGAGCTCTAGATTCTTCGTTTGGACTCCGTTTTCTGAGCCGTTTGCGCCTATGCGTTCGTCTCTTCGTGTACTTTGCTCCTATCTTGGCTTTTCCTCATGTTTAAACCAATAAATTTGTGAGATAATCAATAAAACATAAACTAGAGGAAAAACATACGATAAGTGAGAAATGAGCAGAAAAGTGCTGATATGATAAATGAAATACACCCATAAAACACGCTCATTTAGACACTTATCACACCCCCACACTTACCTTTTGCTTGTCCTCAAGCAAAACCATGTACCCAAGCAAGTAGGGAATGCTCAATATTAACAAATACTATTATGAAGGGTAGGATAAAGAAGTCAATAGTACATGATCTTAAACTTTTTAAAGGAGTGTGATCCATCACCTACTGGTGGCATAGGTGTACTCAGGGCAAAAATAAAAATTAGAGTTTCGGGGTATGATCCGGAGTACTTCAATGCTTCTTGATTTAAGGTGACTTTGAGAACTTTTACCATGGCCAACTTCTCTCAAGAATGGGCATTGAGGAGAAAACAAAAGGAAAAATAGAATTATGCATTTGTTTCACTTTTGCATAAGAGATGAGGAGATAATATGTAGGCATCAAGCCTTCGTATTTTAAAGAACACTCAACTCTCTTTGTTGGTTACCAATGGTGTCTCGCAAGTCCCTTATTTATTATTTTTTATATATATTTTTGACAGAGAAGCACCCCTTAGCAATCCCTAAGAAAGAAGACAGAAAGAACCCCTGAGTAATAAAAATCCATCCATTTCAGATCATTTGGTCACACCGCATAAAAATGCTCCTCAAAAGTAATCAAAATTTTAAATTTTTTGTACATTTTTGTACCATTTATCCCACAATTCATAACAATATTTATTCTTAAAGAGAACAACCCACATAAAAAGGGTCCACGATATTGAATTTGAACAAACGCAAGATAAGCAGAGAGATTAAGCATTTTAGCATAAAAATGTCACCGAAAAGGGCACACTCCCCCACACTTAAATTGAACAATGTCCTCATTGTTCACCAGAAAAACAAGGGAAGGTTTCAGAAGGCCTGTTCGGTAAGTAGATAAAATAGAGAGAACACGAAGCTCACGAATATTCATTTAAGCACATAAACTCTCCTCTGCATGATTTATTTAAATAAAAGCATAATTAAAGAAACTGGTACTCCCCTGAGATTATTTTTGCTAGCGTGTATTGAACTTCCCCCACACTTGAGCTTCAGCCTCAAGTAGCGTAGCTTGGTTGCGGTGTAGACATGAAATTGCACCTGCATAAGACACTAGAAGCAACCATACTATAAACGGGGTTAAGAGTTAGCAAAAACAAAATTAAAGGGAACCTGAAAATTAAAACAGCATAAAAGCATATAAAAGATAAGTTCGTCCGGGTTGCCTCCCGGAAAGCTGCCCTTCTTTAACGTCTTTGGCTAGACGCTTTGTCGTTAGATCGATCCTGGGGGGTGGTTATGAGGAGGAGATCCAAAGCATGACTCGATGGTATTTTTGAGAGTCCACCTGGATGCATGTTTTCTTTTCTTATCCCGCTCTTCGTCCGGGATTGGTGGTGGTATCTCTGTATAGACATGCCGTCTGAGGGTGTAACAAAGTGGGGATGATGGATTGAGTATCCTTACGAACTTGAGATCTTTGGATTTTATCTGGAGATCTTCCTGATGCAAACTCCAGCTTTTCGTTATAAGCCTGAAGGGTGATTTCCCCTGGGCTACCCAAATGTGCACATCGGCTGTGGCAAGGAATGGTCGTCCAAGGGAGAGGTGTAGTGGAGTTCTCTTCGATGTCTAGAATGACAAAATCGCATGGGAAGTATAAGTGCTCCACTTTAATGATAACATCCTCCACCACTCCGCTTGGGTAAGCTACTGAACCATCCGCCAGTTGAAGGGTCATCTTAGTCTTTTTCATCTCTCCAATTCCCAGCTTTTTGAAAGTGGAGAGGGGCATCAAATTAATGGAGGCACCCAGATCGCATAGGGAGTATGGAAATGAGGTGCTACCAATTGTGACTGGAATAGTGAAGCTGCCCGGATCATTGCATTTTGAAGGTAGTGGTTGTTGCAGAATAGCTGAGCAAGCTACATTGAGAGGTACCGTACCGACTTCGGCCAATTTAGTTTTGTTGGATATGAGGTGTTTGAGGAATTTGGCATAGTTTGGCATTTTGGCAATGAGGTCTACAAACTGTATGTTGACGTTTAGTTGTTTCAGCATTGCCAGAAACTTACCATATTCATTATCCAATTTCTGCTTTTGGAGTCGGTGGGGAAATGGTATAGGCGGTTCTTGTGAAGAAGGTTTTGAAGCTGATGGAATAGTGAGGATGCTTGGAGATGTCTTTTCTACAGGGGCCTCAGCTTTTTCTTCACTATCCTCTTTGGATTCTTCTGATCTTTGCGGGATGTGAATCTCGTCGGTTTTCTTACCGCTTCTCAAGGTTATCGCCTTAACCTCTTCTTCATCTTCTTCAAAGTCGAGCTTTTCATTTTCATAACCAGCCACCAAGTGCTCAAGGTAGGTATTCTCAGATTGAATGCGATTTTTATAGACTTTGGCGGTGCTTTCAAGTTCAGCTACATTCCTTTTGGAAGTTTCGATTGCTACAACCCACTCTTGGAGGGAAGGGTGTAGTTCTGGAATCGTAACTGTTTTAGCCACCTCCATCTTTTCTTCATCGTGCTCCTTCACATAGATGCATTTGGCTTGCTCTCTTGGATTTGGTTCATTTTGGCTTGGGAGAGCCCCTGGCGGTCTTCGAGCAAGATGTTCTGCAAGTTGATTGAATTTACCTTCGATTTTCTAGTTGAAGGCTTCTTGTGCAGAGAGCTGGTTCTGAGTTATGGACATGAATCCTTTCATCATCTCTTTGAGTTCTGCGTTTGGATCAACAGAGGATGAAGATGGTTGTTGTTGTTGCTGTTGTTGGAAACCTGGAGGGGCACCTAGTGCTCTATAACCCATATTAGAGTTTGGTTCGAGGAAACCGGGAAAACACGACTTTAAGCGGGTCAAATAGACTCGTAACAGCTTTGGTCAACTAAATATTCATTAATAAATATTAGTGGAGCTTTAGAACCAATAAAATTAATTAAAAGAGAAAATTCCGGAAAACGGGTACCGGTTAGTAAAAACTGTAACAACCGGGAAGTTGTGGGGCGAGAATGCAAATAAACAAACTTTGCGTGTCCACTTTGCAAATAAAAGTCAAAAATCTGTAGAGAAGGGAGTGTGTGACCGATGGACTCCTCACCCCCACTCTCTTTATTTATCTCTTTATTGTTCCTAATACACTAGAGGACAAAAGAAATAAGTAAAAAACAAAATAAAAACTCTCTCTCCTATCCCCACTCCTCTCTCTCACGATTTCTCTCACCTCTCTATTCTCTCTAGTCTCTCTTCTTCCTCCTTGGGCGATGGCAATGGAGAAATGAAGCCCCCACAAAACTCTCCACTTCTCTCCTCTCTTTGAGTACCCAAACCTTCTCCAAATCCAATAAAAATTACACCATTGTAATCCCCTTGCCAAGGAGAACATTTTCATCCTTTCAAAAACCCAAAAACTCCATTTTCGTTTTTATGGGTATCCTCCATTTGAAGCTTGAGTACCACCATTAGAAGCACCTTCACCTCCTTGTCATTTTGAGGTAAAAATATTCTTGAAACCTACCTTTTTCTAGCCTTATATGCAAAACGAAAATTTAAGTGAGACTTGTTTTACTCCTTGTATTCCAGCCGATTTTGGCTACTCATTTGGGCTGGGAATCTTGTTCAATTGCTAGACAAGGACTCCACACATTGGTTGGAAGGTAATACTCTTTTCTAAACCCTAAAACATCTAAATTCTAGGGTTAGTTTAAGTTAAGGTGCTAAACTAGTATGGGTATTTATGGCTTGCTGTAGCATTGCCATTCTTGAACAAAAACCGAGAACAAGGGAAGAAGGAAAGAGGAAAAAAAGAGAAGGAAAGGAAAGAAAGAAAAAAAACTAGCAAGTCAAGGTAATGCTCTTACCTTGGGTTAGTTTGTGTATTTCATAGTAACAGATTTTAAGTATCTAACAATGAGGAATGTATGTAGTATGAGTAGTAGTAATGTAGTAAAGTATTGGAGAAGATAATGTAACAGTTTTTGAAGTTTTAAATGATGTTTAAAACTCGGGACAACATGGGGTATTGAATGTGTAAGTGTGCAGGAATTTTGTTGTTGTTGTTGTAGTAGTGATAATATGTGAGTATAGTGTATTGTGTAAACAGGATTGTGAGAATTGTGAAGTTTGAGTATTTAAGAGCAAGCATGTGGATTGTAGGCCTTAGAGCCAAATAATTGTACATGAGTATTGTACTGTGGATTGAGGAAATATTGGTGTATTGGGATTTTGTATGTGTGCTGGTAGAACCCTTGTATGGGTGTGGCTAGAATAGGCATGAATTTGGTAAGAAGGTGTATGTGTGGCTAAGTAAGAAAAGTAGATGAGCTATGGCAAAATTTTGGTAGGAATATGTACAATTATGGATGACTTGGTGAATGGGAGAACCAAGGTGTGTATTGAAGTTAGTGGAGATATTTAGTAACTATGGATTGGTACTTGTAGTATGAGGATGTGAAAGTGTAAAATCTGTAGCAAGAAGTAGTATAATGCATTGGAGGAACTAGGAGAAACTAGGTGTGCATGGAGAGCCTAAAGTGTGAAGTAAACCACTTTGTAACAGATTTTGAAAGGAGCTAGATAATGGGAAGGATTGAGTGGAAGGTAATGTAATGAGGATATTAGTAGTGGTATTGGTAGTAAGAGTATTGAATGGTAAAGGTTAGGTTGAAAATCTGTAGCATTTGAGGGAAGAGCAAAATCTGTAGCATTGGTAAAAAGGGAACTAGTATAAGTGTTGAATTGAGAGGATGAGGATTGGTGTAAGTTGTGTAGGAATTGAGTAGCAAGTTTGGTGGATGAATTAAGGTGATTTAGAACATCTAAATGAGTGGTAAACATGTAGGGACGTATTGGTAAAGATTGGGGAAACAATGGGTAAAGAAAACACCCAAAACAGATTTTAAAACTGAAGTACTGGGCCGGACCGACCTTAGGACCGAACTTGCAAGGTCGGTCGAGCCCAGATTTACAAAGACGGGAAACCTTCTGGAGTCGACCGACCTTGTGACCGGACTTGCAAGTTCGGTCGGACCAGAAATTTCTCCCGTCAGAAACCTTCTGGAATGGACCGAACTTGCGACCGGACTTGCAAGTTCGGTCGGCCAGAAAAATTCCCGTAATGCAAGCTACTGGAATGGACCGACCTTGCGACCGGACTTGCAAGGTCGGTCGGGCTAAAATTTTCAAATACGAAACTTACTGGAATGGACCGACCTTGGGACCGGACTTGCAAGGTCGGTCGGCCCTGGAATTTTTACACGATGTAGACTACTGGAATGGACCGGACTTGCAAGGTCGGTCGCACGTCCGGTCGAGTAAAAAAAAAATGTTTTAATTATATGATTATAGTAATCATATATACATATATATATGCCTATATACACATATGCATATATATGTAGTAACACACCATTAATGAAGTAGTAATGGTAAGAAAGTAAGTAAATGAGTAAGGAAGCAAGCTTAAGAAGTAATAAGGAAAAGAATGGTTTTATAACCAAGTAAGAAAGTAATGAAGTAGTAAGAATACATTGAAAGTATCAATGAAGGAGTAAGTAGATCAATAATAGATCATTGATCATACTACTTCATGTATGTATAGGAATCCAATAGTTGATCCTCGAAGGAGCCGGTAGTGCGGATACAACGGTGAACGGTATGATTTCTTCATGCTCTGTATCCTAACCTGGTTACCCCGATTTGTGTGCTTATGTGATCACCAATAAGATAAATGCACGAATCGGACTTATATTGCACTTAACTGTGTTTGAACTATTTTGTTCTGGTTGTATCTTCTTGAACAATTAGT
Source organism: Limonium bicolor (assembly GCA_023374045.1). NCBI lineage: Eukaryota > Viridiplantae > Streptophyta > Magnoliopsida > Caryophyllales > Plumbaginaceae > Limonium > Limonium bicolor. The sequence goes on along the minus strand of CM041780.1, from coordinate 84,299,845 downwards.
TTGTATAATTCATGAAATAAATGAATGGAAATGAGAAGTATGTGTAAGTATTGTGTACTTGTGTATTGTATGTATGTATGGAAACGAAGTATTGACTTCTACTAATTCCTAAAATTCTAACTCCTAACTTGAGTAATGAGTAAATGGAATGAGTAGAAGTCCGATATAGTTTCGGCCACGCGTGAGGATAAGGAAACACAAGAGGTTGGATCCGAATCCTGGCTGTAATCTTTTCCATGGACCAATTCCCTTGAATGGGTAGCATCCTGGATTAGTGGGCCACCCTAAATCCCGGTGGTGGGATGTAGTAATCCCTGCCCGGAGGTCATACCGACTTAACTGGAAGTAAAGTATGTAAGAAGTAAGTATTGTATGTGTATTGGTCTTGACTATTGTAAGTCATTGACCGGAAGTAAAAGAGTATCGAACACCCGATTAACCCGGGTGTGTAATGAAGCTAACTGGACCTTCGTATGTATTGGAGAATTGTATCTCCGTATTGCGTATTGAGTATGTAATGAGTATGTATTGTGTATGTGTATTCTGGAAGATGGTAAGTAAGTATTGGTTGACTCGTATTGTCTTCCGAGCATGTATTGTACTGTGCGTATGTATGTATACTTGGGTAGTATTGTAGTATCGTGAATGAAAGCGTGTATGCATGTATGTATGAATGTATGTATAGCAAAATGAATTGCATGTATTCGACCAAATGGTCGGCGTACCCTCGCTAGTACGCGGGGTATGCGGTTATCATATTCAGCGTAAGCTGACCCCCTCGGGGGAACATTTTTAGTGTGCAGGTACCCGGAGCGAATACGGTCAAGGTAAAAGACCGGTGGCGCGCCTTGTAATTAGAAACACCTAGTTTGTGAGGAACGGGCAACAAATCGACTCCTAGTGAGTGTATATGAATGTGGGAGAAGTACTGTACTGATTTTGGAACCTAGTAAACTCGGTATGCGTAGTGTATTATCTTGTACGGAATTGTGGAGTATTGTATTGAATGGAGTATGGTATTGAATGGAGTAATGTATCGAATGGAGTATTGTAGTATTCAATATGTAATGAGAGTATGTATTGTATTAAGTAGCACTCGGATATTCCGGTCCATCAGACCGATGCTGTACGTAGCAGTAGTAGCCTGGTTAGTCACGTGGGTGACTAACGGCATTGTATCACCCGATGTATGTAAGTAAGTATCCGCTGCGTGACTCGGGAAGCACGAGGAGATTGGACTGTAATGGTTGAATTAATAGTAGGGGTGTTACACAAACCGACTAAGGAATTAGTCGAGGTTGGATTAACACCAAACCTACACGCCAAGAGGCCGTAATAACCAAACTACATAGTTCAGATAACTATGAAAGTATTCATAAAACATACACCTATAGGACTACAACGTGGTTCCTAAGGATAAGTCAAGTCTCGATAACCACAGTAAAGGTGTGAGACACCCGGATTGACGACAACCATGTCAAGAACACTAAGAAACGACTTAGAAGATTGATCACCAAGGTCAAAAGATCAAAGGAAGATCAAATAAGACCACCAAACTTGGATGGAAACGATACCGTAACCGGTATACGGCAACCGAAAAACAACCTACCCGCGCACTTGCCCAGGGCAAGTGCAGTAGAGACAAGACTGTTGGAAGACTTTCAATGACCAACAGGTACTCACTAAAGTACCACTATGACGGATGGAGCAAATATGGGATCACCAATCCTAAGAATATGAAACAACGAAGCCTTGGAAAGGCCTAACGGCCCGACCATCATATTAATAAATATACCAGTCAGCGAGAAGCTGGACTTGGTCAAGACCTCAGACATGGCAACACCATGGGAATTTTCTTTCAAACCCAAGATCTTTCTTTCGGACACAACCTTTCGTTAAAACCCAAACATTTCTTTTAAACCTCAGATTTTTAAGAACCAAACCAAAGGAATTACGGTAAGTATCATAGAATGATACAAGAGGAGTTGACAATAGAATACTTCACCTAGGCGTGTGACGAGCACTACGAATGCACCCAAATACGGGATGTGGGACGACCGCACTCCGAAGGAGCTTGCGGGCCTGATAGGCCATTTGTGAGTCAGTTGGGTAAGTGGTAACGTACCAATAAGGTACCCCACGTATGTATACAAGTGGTGTACGGAACACGGGAAGTAGTCGACTCTGTTCTACGGACCATAAGTAAATTCAAGCTAGAACAGTTGGATACCCCGAACAAGTAAAGGGAACTCAGATAAGCTCCAAAGCTAAAGGAGTCAAGAACTCACTCCAGGAGAACAATTAAGAGTTAAGAAGTGCGAGAAGCACTAACAACTGAATAAAGACATTGGATATGTCTCAAAAATCTTGAAGTAAATGCATGGAACAACCGGAACGAATACCCAGTCTAAACTTGGTAAGGCAAATGCCTAACATGAACACACCAGTGTTCAATGGACAAGATAAAATAGTCAGAGTGGTCATATAAGGTACCGGGAAATACCATTCTTCACCGAAGAGAATATCAAACCAGTTATAAACATAAGGAAAAACATCAAAGGCCTACCCTAAGAATGGGAGACTTTATAACCCTCAACGGGATAACTCAGATCCAGAACCGCAAGGTAGGATAACAGACTGACATACTCATAAATATCAGCCAGATGAAATGGCATAATCAACAACACCCCGGAGCAATCCATAAAGGGTATCAAGTCGACACAGTTGAACAAAATGTCATGAAAAGAACACCGGAATTAGCACGAACACCCGGTTAGAACACCGGAGGGATCCCGCTTACCAGGGGATACCCTAAATAAATAAATGGTACCGTTCAATACCAAGCTAGTTAAAAGGTCTCCAATAAACGGAAGCATGATGCGACGATTTTATCATGGAGCCTAGTATTACCTCCAACCCAGTGATGGTATACGGAGAAGTAACCACTTGGGAATAGCCTAAGATGAGCAAAGCTCGAGGCAACGTGGCTAGTAAGCCATGAACCTACTACAATACGTAGATCCAACGGTTGCAAACCTATTGAGAATCATAAGGAGAATTGCTGATAATGGCACGAGTAAATTATTTAATGAATAACGAGCAAGGATACCCCTCGTTAATGTGAGACCGCGAGTGCGGTGAACACATAGAGTCCAAAGAAGAGGATGCCATCAGTGAACGTCTAGAAAATATATCTTTTTCAGAACTACTAATGTAGTGAAGCTTGAGCATACAATTATTTCCAAGCATTGTGAAATAAGCTTTGAAAGCAATTACTGGAAACTAGGGAGTAATTGGTTAAGAAGAAATACCGTATGTGAAGATCTGAAATGGAAAACCAATAACGCTCAAGGAGCACAGGAACACAAATATAGTATATTCAGTAAACAGCCAAATGAATGGCGAACCATTATATAAATGGTGGAAATACATGAGCGGATGCCATGGAAACCAAGGTCGTAAGCAAATACGAACATGGTGCGCAGTAAGCGACCAATGTACCTCAGTAATCACACAATGCTATGGAGTTGTTAAATATGAGATGACAGATAGACCAGGCAACAAGCCAGGAATCTGTACCAAGTGATGAAGTACCTCACAAAGGAAGTAATGTTCATTCTTGTTGCGATCGCATAAGAGATTTACTACCAAGGGTTTACGCCTCTGCACTCTATAGGATTGAGTGTTTTGGTATTGCACTTGTGCAGCTAATGATCTAGTGGGATAGCTAGGAATATGGGAAAATGTTAGTTGTGGTAAATCCTTCCTTTCACCAACGAACATGGCACAAGCCAGTTAAGCGGAAGCTTTGAAATAAACCGTGCGGCCTAAGACTAAAGAAGCACGAGGTGAATCCCACGGGAATAAAAACGGAAGGAAACCTATGAATATTTAGAGGACTGATGCATAGAAATGCAAGGTCATACAAGTAAAGAAAACTTGTACAGGATTAGATAAGTGGGCATAATTTAGAAACCACTGACAACAGAGGAAGCATTACATGCTAAGTAGTGGCTCAACCTCAACCGACAACGGGTCGAAGGAATCAAGTGAATGATCACTATAATACATAACAGTATGTATATAGATTCCAAAGAGCTGGATAGAAAATCCGAAGCTCATTGAATTAGCGTACGGTAAGGAATACCACGTGTCGATTGATAAACCTTATTCCCAAGATAAAAAGGGATAAAAAGGTGATGTGTAGCACGTGATGGATAACAAGAAGGGCGAATAACCCAAGTTATCAGGGTCAAGTAGCAGAAGCTAGTGGGCCTAGAATTCTAAGTGAATACACCTAGTGAATAAAAGGTTAATCATCAATGCCTTGAAGCCTGAAAGGCTAGAACCAAACCCGGTTATGAGTTAAACAACTCCGATGAAAATTCTTGGTGCAGGGACTAACCGACAATACAACTAAGACCCTTTGACCAAAGAACATTGTATAATAGACCGCATAGAAGTTGAACCACTCCATGACGGCTGAATGCCTTTGACCAATGTCCAATGTTGACACATGGTAGATTACGTGGGCGTAATCCCTTTTAAGGGGGGTAGAGCGAAAACCGCGAAGTGTATGTTTTACGTGATAGGTGCGTAAACTACAATGCACTTAGCGTAAAGGAATTGTTTTGATGATTGATACTTATGTTACATAAACATTTGTATTCACTCATCGTGTAATTGTGGTTATTTGGGAGATAAGAAGTGGAAAGGAGTAGAGAAACTCCAGGGGAATGAGAACCCCGATTGGTAATAGTATGAGGAATGAGTACGTTTGAGGAATTTGATGAGTATAAATTGGTATGAAACCGATGTATTTGATGAGTATAAATCGGTATGAAACCGATGTATTTGACGAGTATAAATTGAAGGATAGAAAATTAATTGGAAATTATACCTTTGAATTTCTTAAGTATAGTAGTTGGAGATAATGTAGTAATAATTGATGAGACGATTAGTAAGTGAGTAAGTGAATTCTAGAAATTGGAAAATGTATTTGTATGATTATGAGTAGAAAGATAAAAATATAGAAAACGAAACAATGTTTGACTATTTGACTGTGTGAATTGAGGTGGGAGGTGGAACTGGATTTGCTAGCGATCAAGGGAAACCGAACACAAATTGGGGTGGATGGATAGTTCAACACCGATGCTGATCACATCGGGGTTGAAGGACTCTTGAAGCTCCCCATAAGTGGTCACAATAATAATGCTAGTAATAGGTATAATTATCATAAATCGGAATTTGGAGTTGTATGAAGTTTTCAAAATGAATTCCCAAAACTAATTTGGTACAACGATTTTCTTCAAACTTGAGAATGAGGATCGGTTTTGAAACTGCTCCCACGGGCACTAGTTGGACCTTCCCATGGCTAGGCACCGGTATCGGGTCGAAACCAGGGAAGTAAGGCTAGTTGTGAGCCGGTGGAAGTGATGATTAGTTTTAAAACCACTACACCGTTTGTGCGGCGGTCCTAAGTGGCCGGTTGGGTGCGGTGACAATGAGTGTTTTGTATTTTTCCAAGGGCACTGGGGCAGCATAGTCCCGAATTAAGTATGAGTAAGTATGAGTAAGTAAGTATGAGTAAAGTGCCTGAGGATCTCAATATATGCAAATGAATTTAATCAGAACCAAAGGACCGTAGGGCCAGAAAGCGTAAGTGCCCAATGTCATGACGGCCGTGAATCAGAAAGCGTAAGTGTTCAAACGTGACCGGTACTTGAGGGATCACTCGACATGGGAGAGGATGGTACCTTCTTTATCTGTGGATGGACCCCATGGAGAGCTTGGAAACAGATATTTTTGATTGCTATGCATGTAGTGACATGCTGTTTGGATGTGTGGTAGACATCAAGTCAGACATTTGGAGTCTGACGGGTTATATAGAGGTCATAACCTTAGCATAGAGTACCTATGTGAGTAACAATATTAGATTCACCAACTTTGAGGGCAAAGTTCTTTAAGGGGGGTAGATTGAAATACCCCAAACTTAAAAATGGTGATTAAATAATTATAATATGGTATTTAAAGGCCTATTAGTGCCTAAATATATTTGGTAAGGAAAATAAACCCAAAAGAAATGAGAAAACGCTTAAAAAGCGAAAAACGCTAAAATGAGCGTTATGTGACCGTAGGAGGAATACGACCTCGACAAGGGTCCTAGATGAATTCGTAAGGCTTGGTTAAGCCTAATTAATGTACGGGAACAATTCCTGAAGAAAACAGATCCATAAAATGAATTAAAAACGCTAATAAAGCTTTAGTGCACATTTTTCGAGAAAACCCGAAAACGTGACTTTGAGTAGTCAAATGAACCCGTAAAAATTATAGTTCATTAAATAACTATAATTAAACATTAATAGAAGCTTAAGAACCATTAAAATTAAAGAAACGAGAAAATTCCGGAAAACGGGCCCGGTTAGTGAATAGTGCTAAACCGGGTGAATTAACGAGTGTTTTCGGTAAAAGACAAAAAACGCTCCAGCTTGTACATATATAGGGGCCGGTTTTTATGAGTTAAATCAGCCTTCCCCTCTATCTTATTAGCTAGTAAGAAAAGAAAGAAAAAAAAAGAAAGAAAAAGTAGAAAAGGTACCTTACCCTCTCTCTCCTCCCTCACTTCTTTCTTTTCTTTTCCCCCTTCCTTCCTCCTTCCTGCCGTCCTCCACTTCCTCACCATGAATGGAATGATTTTGAAGCCCCATCCATGGCTTCCTCACCTTCTCTCCCTTGTACAAGCTAGCTCCAAGCTCCAAATCAAGAAAAAATTACATATTCTTCTTCTCCTTCTCAAGCTCTACACTTCTCTCTTTTCAAAATCTCAAATGGAGGAAGTTGGTTTATGGCAAGAAACCAATTCTAGGGTTTCAAAAGGTAATCTCTTAATTAGTGCCTTAAGCATTCTTAGTTAATGAGGTTAAGTGTTTTACTTAAACTCATTCCTTTTATTGAATGTTGGGTTGGAGTTGGGCAACCACATTGCCTTGACCGATTTTTCATCAAGAGGAGAGGAGAAGAGGAGAATTTAAAAGAGTATTTGAATATACAAGGTAAGAAAATCTACCTTAACTACTATCTTCATGTTTTAGAATTTTTGGGAATGGGAAAACCAAAAGAATAAACCAAAAACTGTATGGAAAAGTGTCTTGAGTAGTTAGAGGAGGAATTTATGCATTGTTGCTTTGAATTGAGGGCCTAGGAGCCAAGTAGTGTATGAATTATGTATTATGATATATTTGGAGAACTTGATGAGATTTGAATGAGTATTGTGTGCTGTTAGAACCCAATAAGGGTTTGGTTAGTATTTAATGAAATTTGGTGATGAGATGAGTTTTGGACAATGCTAGAAAAGCAATGGAGTTATGAAAAAATTTCGGTAGAAACCGAAGGAGTTCTAAGTGTATATTGAGTAAAGAATGACCTAGGCTTAACTAGGTGTTTATGGGATTGAGTTGGTGGATTAGTAGCCTAGGAATGGTATTTGGAGAATGGATTGGAGAGAGATAAAAATCTGTAGCAAAATGGGTTGTTAAGACCTTGGAACTTCAAGAAAAAGAGTTTTTAAATCTTGGAAATGGAGGTTGGACTTGGGTATAGATAGTGCATTGTCAAGGAATGAATTGGAATAGTTAAAATGGGTGAGAACAAGGTGTAAACCACCAAGAGAAAGTTAGGAATGCACAAGTGTGCAAAGTACAAGAATGTAGGGATGCAAATGTGGTGAATTAAGCATGTATGGAGGTAAGGATTGGATCAATGAATTGATGAGGTTTAGTGCATGATTAAAGAGTGTTTTGAGGTGTTTAAAAATGTTAGGAAACATGTAAAAGGATTAGGAAATGATTGGGTGAAGTTTGGAGTTGGAAAACAATGAAAAAATGCCAATTTTGAATACTGCTGATGGTCCGTGACTTGGTCCCCATACAAGGTCCCGGACCACCTTCAAATTTTAGCCGAGAGTAAGACTATGTTTTGGTCCGGGACTTGGTTCCCATACAAGGTCCCGGACCACCTTGTAAAATCACCTGAGACTTTAGCTCTGCCTTGGTCCGGGACTTAGGGCCATGACAAAGTCCCGGACCACCCCGAAAAATGCACTATATGTGTTTTAAAGTGCCTAGAAGATGGAGGATTGATGGGTAATGGTTTTAGATGTTGTTAAGGCCTTATTTAGTGGTATGTAAAGGTCCTAAGAAGTGTAAACAAGTGTTGGAAATGAGTGAAGAGTAAAAACATAAATTGACATGAGTAAAACTAAGTATAACGGGACAACGGGGTAAGTACGGGAGTAGTAATTATGTATCTATCATAAAGTATTGTTGTTAATAAAACATTTGAATGTTATCAGTGGAACAAGTGTGAACCAAGGAACGTGAGGTCACACGGTAATGCTAACCCCGGTGAAAGGTATGATTTTCTCATGCCCCGTATGCTAACCGTGCTACGTTGATTTGATTGCTTGTGTGCCGGCTCATCAAGATAAAAGCATGAAAATGGTTTATTGCTTAATTGTATGTCTTGATGTATGTTGTGTGTACTAACCTCCCTCGTATAATTGCATGGTCTAACTTAGCGTGGTTGGCCGACTTCTAGTTGTGTAACGATTGGTTAGTGACTCGTAGAAAGAGTCATCTCGCAAACTAACAAAAATTTGAGAACACACGAACTATCAAATTAAGAATAACGATAACGCAAACCTATGAACTCACTAGAATATGAGAGAGTGTACGGGATTAGTAAACTCCCAATAACGGTTAGAGAACTAAAACGATTCAATCCACTAAACGATAAATAGTGGAAGTATATAAGTAACCTCTATTAGAGGAATTGATGATGGTACAAGACATGAACCATGAGAGTATTAAAGATGATAAGGGATCTCCAAACCCTTATAAAATTAGTCAACCCACAATGAGAGGACTCGCCTAATGTAAACAATGTCCCGGACATGAGAGTATTCGATACGTTGGGGGAACCCTTAAATCTGAGAATACTAGGCATTGGCAATTCCCTAAGCTAGTAGAGGTTATCGAGAGAGATGCTTCTAGGCTAATCTATGAGATTGTGAATAACTCCGAGAGAGGAGTGTTGGGAATTTGAGTAGTCCGATAGAAACAGACATTTGAGTATTTGAGGAGCTAAGTGTATAGCTCCGCTTGTATATGTAAGCCCGGTGGCGAGTCTTGTGTATGACTCCGCCCGGAGGCTAAAAGTAAGGAGTATGTATGAGTAAAATAATGAGTATTGAGTAAGGAGGAAGTATGAGTAATGTAATGAGTATTGAGTAATGAGTGAGTACGAGTAAGGTAATGAGTATTGAGTAATGAGTAAGTGTGAGTGATGCAATGAGTATTGAGGAATGGACAGGTACTAGTAAAGTAATGAGTATCGAGCAAGCACGAGTAAAGTAATGAGTAAGGTAACGAGTGAAGTAATGAGTGAAGTATGAGTAAAGCAACAAGTAAGTAAGAACATGGTCGGTGTAAGCCTTATGAACCCAAGCGAGGAGAAAGAGAGCATCCGATTAAACTGGATGAATGAATAACTAACATGAACGGTTGACTGACGAATTGTCTTCCCTAGTAAGTATCGAATCTTGTATATGTATGTAAGTATTGTGGCTTGTAATGTTGTAGTATTAGTATGTATGTACGCATGAAAATGAACTCCATGTATTCGACCAATGTAGTCGGCGTACCCCGGTTAGCACGCGGGGTATGCGAATTTCATATGCAATAATTTTGCTGAACCCCTTGGGGCACCATTTTTATTTTCCAGGCACTTGAAGTTGAACATCGTTCGAGTGTAGGCCGGGGATGGCTGTATAAGCTTGGGTAGATGATTAAGAGCTTGTATTGATTTTGTAATTGTAATTGTTTAATGGTGAGACCGAATTGTTATCGGCAAACTTGAGGAACTTAGATACTCGGTGTAGTATTGTATGGGTATTGCGTTTGTATAAGGATTCATTTGCGTTGTAGTTGTATAATCTACTAAGGACTGGAATGTATGTGTATGACATAGTATACTCGGTATATTCAAGTCATCAGACCGATAGTGTGTTGTATTGTAACTGGCCTTGTTAGTCACGTGGGTGACTAACGACATTGTACACCCACCGTTGTGTATGTATTATCCGCTGCGAAGGTAAGTAATGGTAAGTTAATGACGGGATTAGCGGTAGGGGTGTTACACTGTTTGTGATTACTGAATTGGATTTGATTTGCAATTTTGTTCTGTAAAAACCCCATGGTGTTGTTCTGTCTCTGCCTACTTTGATATAAAAATGCAAGTGTTATCAAGGGAGTTTTTCTGGAGGGTGAGTTCGTTGATTTCTGTATTCGATTTGGCAGTTTTTGTTCTATCCGGACTTGTATGTCCGGACAGGCCTTCAGACTTGCATGTCCGGACAGGCCTTCGGACGCTTCTAGTTTTTGACAGTCTGGACGGGGTATGAGGAGAAGTCAGGGTCTAAGATACGGACTTTTTCCGGACTTACAGACTCAGACACAAGTCCAGATGTGCTTTGGTTTTCAAACTCGGCATGTGTCTGGAGTTAAATGCCTAAACACATGTCCGAACAGCTCTTTGTATTGAAGTCTAGACTTGCGTCCAGACTTCCAAGACCAGACACAAGTCTGCACGTCTCTATTTTGAAGTCTCGGCATGCGTCTGGACTTCCAGGTCCGGACATAGGTCCATCAACCTTTCTAATTTTGGCTAAAATATTTGTTTGACTTCTGTTTTACGTTCTTTTTGCGATGTTATGATCCCCTAAGTGTATACAACTAGCTTTGGTAAGTTTTAAGTACAAAATCACGCATTTTTGTTTTGAAAGTGCCCATCTAGTTTGTGAATTCTAAACTACTCCGTTAAGTGTGATTTCAGCTTTCGCTATGTTTTCTGTGCTTTGATAGTTTTAGCATAAGACTTCTATTTTACAAGGACTTTGGCTTTGATTTGTAAATATACCTTTCTTTGTTGTGTTGTTTACTCATTACAACTGTAACACCCTAACTACAAACACCGTACTTAACAACTGATTGCAGCGGAAATCATAACATTACACTTAACTTAATCATTGGGTGTTACACGCCGTTAGCCACCCACGTGGCTAACATGGCTCTTACTTACACAACGTACCGGTCTGATGAACCAGATTCCCGAGCATTTATACATTACAATCCATTCCTTTTCTAAACCGAGTCAACACATTACATTCCAAACTCTACCTAGTCTAATACATTCTATTGCCAATATCAATATTCGGTCTTACACCACTGACAAATACATAAACAAATTTAAAATAACTACCCATGCCGAGCAGCTATCCCATCCTACTCTTGAGCGGCTACCATCTCCAATGTACCTGAAATGTAATGGGTGGCCCCAAAGGGGCTCAGCACCTTTGCTGGAATGGTAATCGTGCAGCCCGCATACTACCGGGCCACGCACAACTAATTATCGTCTGAGCACGCGGTTAATTATATTTAAATCATGCATGAAAAACTATAAACACACAATACAATCAACAGGTAATCAACACAGAAATACATTCATCAAGTGTAACACATTAACGTTTATTAAATCACATTATTTGGTCTTTAGACCATGAGGGCTTTTATTTCAAAAGCTTCACTCTTATTGGTTAACACTTATCTATTTTGTTCGGGCTACAACCCTCTACTTCTCATAAATAAACTTGGTATCATTTTTGATAATTATATACACGTACATCTCAACATCTGTCACTCAACCATACACATACAACACTACTCCGGTACGAGTCACATGAGGAACCGTACCGGGGTGAGAGTTTAGTCAATCCTTATAGAGCCTAGAGAATGATTGGTCCTCATGTCAAGCTCGATACATAACAAATGGTCGTTCTGTTTATCAACCGAGTAACTTACACAAGGTGTGTCAGATCTAGAGGATCCAAGCATTCCGTACATAACATAATACCGTTCTATTTATTGAACGTATAATTTACTTATGATGTGTCGGATCAAGTTGATCCCGAGCACACCGTACACGAATCCCCCTAGCCCCAAACAATAGTCAAGGTAGGAGAGCTAGCTATAGGCTCGTGGGAGATTGAATTTCAAGAAGGAAAACAACCGAATAGAGAGGGAGTTGAATCAAATGTAGATATCAACTCCCAAACACACGCGCGCGACCGGGACTCCCAGATTCCTCACCCCCAAGTTATACATTGGTTAGAAGCTCCCTCCTTGGGGCTTATCACAACAAGTTACATTATTGCTAGTCAAGTTCGGTTAGACACACAGGGGAGGTAAGATACCATCCGACATACATGAACATAACAACAGTCGTTACACAGTGACATACTCAAAGGGGGCAAACACATTTACACACAACAACGATATACAACTAACACATGGATAGCCGTAGTTAGAACGTTCCCGTAGGTTGGGACGTTAAATCCGAATACCGATCTCTTATGTGATCCTAGAGTCGGTTAGCTACACTTTACACATATTCAAGGTTAAACGGTATCAGAACTAAATACGCCACATAATTGAATTACTGTAAACTCATTTCATGCTTTATCTTGCAAGGTGGCAAACATACAGAAAAACAGGTTGGCATACAAGCCGGTGTAACCCGGTAGGACACAGGTTGCAAGAAAACCATACATGTCACCAAGGGTTCACTCTAACGTGCCATCTTATGTTCCTTGAATAATTTCTTGAACAATTGGTAACATTACCATCGTTTCCATTAACATCATGGCAATACGATTATTTAACGACTAATGTGCCCATAGTTAACCCCATTGTCCCGTTATACTTAATTTTACCCTTGTGGTCTTAAGTTCATAATTTACACATTCACTTATAGCACTTGTTTATACTTCTTAGGACCTTTACATGTCACCAAACAAGGCCTAAACATCATCTAAAACCAATACCAATCAATCCCCCATCTTTTAAGGCCTTTAAAACACTCACGGCACAATAGTGGAGGTGGTCCGGGACTTGGTCCAGACCCTAAGTCCCGAACCAATACAAGGCATAACTTTCGGCTAAAATTACATGGTGGTGTGGGACCTTGTCTCCATCTTAAGTCCCGGACCAAGCTTGGGTGTGCACTCTCGGCATGATTTTTGATGTAGTCCGGGACCTTGTTCCCAACCTAGGTCCTAGACCCTACTAAAAAGCTGTTACACTTGTATTTTTCAACCTTATTTCAACCCCTAATTCATACCTAAACTTTCCCTAATCTTTCCACATGTTTTCAAACATGTTTTAACACCTTTAACACTCCTTAAACCACCTCTAATCATTGGTCAACCCTTTACCCAATTGTTGTTCAATTCTACCAATCTCAATTTCCATTTTCAACACTTTTGCACACTAGTGCATTACTAAACTTCTCTTAATGGTTTACACTTTGCCCTCAAGCATTTTGACCATTCTAAATCCTTCCTAACCATTTGCATTTCATTACACAAGTTCAAACCTTCATTTCCAAAGCCATTCACACTAGGTCTTTTCCTAGAATTTCAAAACACCAAAACACCATCTTTGCTACAGATTTTTACATCACTTCAATCCAACCTCCAACTACCATTTCTAGGTGATTACTCTACTCAGCTCAACCCTACAAACACCTAACTCCTCCCATTCATAAAGTCACCTAAAACACTCCATTTCTACCAAAATTTTGCCATAACTCACCTACAATCCTAACGTCCCCAAATACACAATTTCTCACCTAAATCAATTCAAAACTAACTACATCCATAGAGGATCCTACCAGCACACATAGTTCCATCCAAACTCATCCAAAATCTCATCAAGCACAATATAATGCACAATCTCAAATTGCATGGCACTTAGGCCCTTAAATCAACACAACACACACACACACACACACACACACACACCCACCACACACCCAACACCCACACAACACACACCACACCCACACAAACACACACACACAACACACACACACACACACACACACACACACACACACACACACACACACACACACACACACAACACACACACACCACACACACCACAACACACACACACACACAACAACCACACAACAACACACACAACACACACACACACACACACACACACACATCAATTTAACAACCAACTCTCACTAACTACCAAACAAATTCTTAGCTCAAGTTTGGTTCATTCATTTAATTTTTTTTCCATCCCAAATCCTACAACATTAAAGGTAGGCATCAAGGTAGTTTAGTTACCTTCAATTCACAAGTTCTTCTTTTTCATTTCTCTTATCCTCTTCTCCACTCCTCTTGATGTAAAATCGGTCAAGGGGCATTGCCATTGCCCAAACTCTAGACCAACACCCAAATGGGGAATTAAGCACTTAAACAATGCACTTATGCTTATTAATTAAACTAGAATACATAGAAGGGTACTTAGAGCACAAGAATGAAGAATTACCTTTGGAACCCTAAAATGGGGTTTTGGTCAAGAATCAAAGGAGGACTACCCATAAGCTTTTGAAGCTTGAACAAGGCTCATTCAAGGAAGGAAAACAAGGAGAACGGGGAGTCAAAAACCAGCCACATAAGAGATGAAGGAAAGAGTGGGTCTTTGTGATTTTTCTACCTTAAAACAATGAGGAGACTCCAAGGTTCAAGAAGTTCCAACTTTCTCTTCAAATGGGCTAGACCCATGGAGATGAAATTCATCCTTTTGAGATTTTGAAAAGAGGGGAAGATAGCCCTTGAGGAGGGGAAGAAGAATATGTAATTTTTTCTTGATTTGGAGCATTAATGTGGCTTGGGCAAGCTTAGAAGTGGGAGCTACCATGGAGGGCTGAAGAAATTGCATGGAGGAATAAAAAGGAGGGTGCTGCCGGCTGGAGAAGGAAGAAAGTGGGAGAGAGAGGGGGAGATGGGAGAGAGAAGAAGAGAGAGAAGGAAAAGTGGTTTTGTATTTTTTTTACTTTTTGCTTTTTGTCTCCTTTAACTAATAACTAGTCAAGTGTGTGAGAGGGAGCTAATTTACTCTTTAAAAACCGGCCCCCTAATAGTAATTAAGCTGGGGGTGTTTTCGTCTTTTCACAACAACACTCGTTAATTTACCCGGTTTAGCACTATTCACTAACCGGGCCCGTTTTCTGGATTTTTCTCGTTTCTTCAATTTAAATGGTTCTAAAGATTCCATTAATGTTTAATTATAGTTATTTGATTGACTATAATTTTTACGGGTCCATTTGACCACTCAAAGTCATGTTTTCGGGTTTTCTCGAAAAACGTGCTCTAAGCTTCATTAGCGTTTTTAATCTGTTTTATGGATCCGTTTTCTTTGGGAATTGTTCCCGTATATTAATTAGGCATAACTAAGCCTTAGGAATCCATCTAGGGTCCTAGTCGAGGTCACACACCTCCTAGAGTTACATAACGCGCGTTTTTACGTTTTGTGACTTTTACGTGTTTTCCTTTTCTTTTTGGTTTCGCTTTCTTCACCAATGTTCTTAAGGACTTAATTAGCCTTAGAAAATCATAATTACACAATTAAGTTTGGGGTATTTCAACAACACCTTCTAATCTGAAAGTAAAGCTTCTATTTTGGGACCTAGTTTCTTTGCCTTATGAGCCGAGGATGGTTAGGTTTAGCTATCCTCTAGCATGCTGCATATGATGTCCTTCTGTTTCTGCTACACGGGTAATCTCTCTGTTTGGTTTTGGGACCGATGGGTCCATTGGTCTTCGGACCAATTCTACATTGTCAAGGATCTTGTGATCCAAGGGTCTTCGACCTTTTTGTGTGTGCTTTGAATTTGTGTTCCACTCTATTTTGTGCTCTGTTTCATTCTGGAAGTATGGCTTATGCTTTTTTTCTACCTTCTATGTGTTTGATAGCTTTGGTTTATGATTCCCATTTTACTAATATTATGATCAGTTATACAAATAAGTTTTGATATGAAATCTATACTTCTGTTCAATTTTTCATTCACCTAATAGTTATGTCAAGTGACTTTCAGTTTTGTAAAAGACCTTATGGCTTCAACATATGTATTCCCTTATTAAACTACTTTCTTGACTTCTGTTTCGTTCAGCTTTGCATTTGACACTAATCGTTTGAAGTGCTTTCTGTTTTGATCCTGATTCTAATTTATGACATATCTCTATATAAGCTATGTTCTGTAAAAGTGTTTTGAGCAACCTTATGCTAATGAAGTTTATCACTTACTGAGTTGTGGTTGCTCACCCCTATACATAAATTCACTGTTTTGTAGATTGGTTAGCTGACTAGCTATAGATCTTTTACTTCTTCTTTTTAAGTTTTTGTTCACACATGTATTTGTCGACTTAGTGGTTCGACTGTATTTTGTAGCCGTTGAGCTAGTTTTCTGTTTGTAAACCGTTTGACCGGGGCTTGTAATCATTCTTGTCATTTATTGAGTAATAAGTTACAAATATGGGTATCAATTTAGTAGCCTTACGTGTCTTTGGTAATAAGGGCACAACGTGTATCGACCTTAGAACTAGGCTAGTTTTGGGGTCGTTACATTTGGTGAGCATCACCTGTGGTGGGACATCACATTTCCATAATCATTTAACACTAGTTCCTAAGGAAGATGCTGTTGAGCTTGCTGTTGTAGAAGTGACATTGAGATGAACATCTGCATAGTATGCAGACTTTACAGTAAAGCGACCATACTTTTTTTTAACCCCCGGTACCAAATATCTTCAATTTTGGTATGATGGTGAAGATACATTGCTTCAATAGTAGTAAGATCCTCAGGTGGAAACCAGTTGGAGAAGTGGAACATTTCAAGTGTAGGTTGGTTGATCAATAAGGGTGAAGACCATGCCAGATGATTATAACAAAGAAGGAATACTCCAAAGATATGGTTTCCCCTAGCTTTTCCCTTATCCACCCGTCATGAATGCATGTAGATATCCCATTTACAATGTGTTTGCGTGCACCATATTGGACTAAATGTCAAACACGAAGAAGAGCGCGCCAGATTGGTTTAGAAATGCTAGAACCTTGAATTTGAAAAATTTAGAATTGGCAAAATATCTTGCACAGTACAATTTGGATATCAAAAGGTCTGGATTCATGAGTTTCCTCCAGAATCATTTTGCAAATAAAGCTTGGTTGAAACTGATAAGGTCCCTAAAGCCCAAGCCACTTGAGTGTAAATCTTGGCAGAGAACAACCTACTTATTCCAATGAATCGATGTCTTATTGATACTTCCTCCCCACTAGAAATGGGCTAGTAGCTTATGAATATGCCTTAAGATAGTAATTGGCAGTTCTATAGCATCCATAATATAACTAGGGATTTCTTGGAGCAATGACTTTATGAGAACAGACATATCCACCTGAGAAACTTGCTTATTCCAGCTTTGAATGCGCTTTGCTACCCTGTCCATTATATAACTAGAAACAACAGTACGATTATGTCCAATATTACTTGTAAAACCAGATAGAGGCCAAGTTTATTACCTGCCGTGTGCCAAAAGTTTGTGCTATAGCATGTCGAAGGGTTGGAGGAACTCCAGATGAGAACATAACTGCTGACTTCTGATGCCAATCTAATTTTTCAAAATTTATGATAAGGCTTGCACATTTAGCCGCGAGGCCTCCCCAAAAAGCACCTAATCATCAACAAATAGAAGATTTGTAATGCTAGTGTCAAGCCTTAAACTTTGAACCCTTCATATGCCTACCACTGAGGCAAGCTGCAGAACCAAAGTTTAAACCTACACACACATATAAACAAGAAAGGAGAAAGGAGATCACCCTGAAGTAAACCTCTATAGGGTTGAAAAGTCTATCCTATGAAACCATTGATCAAAAGAGTTGTTGTAACTGTAGTTAAACATTTTTGAACTAAAGCCACCCAATGAGGATGAAAACCCATGCTAGTAAGAACAACTAAGACAAAAGACCATTCCACTAGATCGAAATCCTTTGACATATCTACTTTAAATGCAAAACGTCCATGTTGTTTAGATTTGGATCTTCTTATCATATGTAGCAGCTCATGAGAAATCATAACCTAGTCAAAGATCATTCTTCCTTGAACAAAAGCCAGGTAACTTGATATAACATAACGCATAACATTTTTAATGCGGTTGACCAAAACCTTGGATATGACCCAATAAATTGTATTACATAGAGATATTGGCCTAAAATCTGATTTTGAAGAAGCTCCTGGATTTTTCGGAATAAGGACCATCTAGGTATGGTTTATGCCCGTTGTAACACCCGGCGTGGTGTTCCTCCTACATCGGTTGGAGAGGAGAATGAAGTGTGCCTTATAGGTGCATGGATACCTCTTCCATGTGTGACACGTTTTGGGGCTAGGAAACCTCAGAAATAAATCCGTGTGGCCTGCATGCCAAAGCGGACAATATCACACATGTGGGCTGATTAGGCTGGGCTGTCACACCCGTGGGTAAAGAATTGGTGTTAAGAAAGACAAGAGTTGTGGCCAAGAAGTCAGAACTAACTGTGGGGCTGAAGGTTTTGAGGAAAGTACCATTGATGTCATCTGGCCCTGGTGCCTTATCCGGGTGCATTTGTTTGAAACCTGCAACTACTTCTTCACTGGTGTATGGGGATCCCGTTGCTTCGTATAAACCAGGTGGAACCCTATCCTCCACATAAGCAAGTAAATGATGGTTATGTTCTGGTGCAGTAGATGTGAAAAGTGTTTGGGAATAATTTCTAGCTGCCTGCTCAATTCTAGGCAATGAGGTCTCTATTATATTGTTTACTGATAACAGGGCATGAATGGTATTCTTTTGTGCATGAGCTTTTACCCTGTTGAAAAATTAAGAAGTATTCTTATCACCTGTAGAGAGCCATTAGGTTTTAGAGCGCTATTTGAGGCAGATTCCCTCTTTAAGAAGCAAATTATCAAGGGTGGAGTTCAAAGTTTCCCAACTCTACAAATTGGAACCAGAAAAAGTTGCTGATGCGGTTAAATTCATATGTAATTTAACCTTATGAATTTCCTTCTTCTCTAACCATAGCTTATGACAACCCCATTGCCTCAAATGATTGCCTTAAATGATCACCTTTGATTGATACTTTAAAGATACACTAGTTTGATTCCATACTTGCTGCACCAAGGCCTTGCATTTAGGACTTATGGCCAGCAGTTCTCAAAACAAAATGGCTTTGGCCCACGATGGACTGAAGGGTGCATAACCAGCTTGATTGGCCTGTGATCAGATCTCCCCCATCGTAAATGATAATTTTTGGCATCAGAATACAACAAAAGCCATTCTACATTGCACACAAATTGGTCAAGATCATTTTTTACATTGAAATGATTCCTATCTTTATTGGTGCTAGTGTAGCGAGGCCCCCTAAATCCTAAATCTTATAATTGACCATCCGTAAGACAAGTGCAAAATCCCGATATTGCAGTGTAAGATTTACACCCCTGCCTAAGTGTTCATTAGAGTAGATTTTCATTAAAATCTCCCCCAATGACCCATGGGTTGTGCCATTGACCATGTAAATAGCATAAAAGTTTTATTGTTTTCCATTTTTCAGAAACATCAGACCAGCCTTACTAACCCGTAATTCTCCACTGCCTACCACCAGGATTCGTGACCAAACAATCTATGTGCCTACCAGAATAACTTAAAAGGATTACATGATAAGAAACATCCCAAAACATTGCAACCCCTCCCTACAACCTATATACTATCCCTTGCTACCCAATTAAAATGCCTAAACTTTAATGCTACAACCCTCATCTCAAAACTAGAAAACTTTGTTTCAGACAAAAACATAAACTTTGGTGCTTCATCACGAATAACCTCCTAAATCCAGTGAACTACGTCAGAAGCACCTAATCCATAATAGTTCGCTACCAGAAACATCATTATAGCTGGCAACTTTGGGTTTCCCCAAGAGTCGCCTGAACAGAAGTTGGGGAATCCCCATTCTTACCTTTCTTGGAAACCTCCTCCATATTATGCAGATTCTCTGCCTCTTGAGATGTGGATGTAGAATGGACATCTTCCAGCTTGCGCTTGTGAGTAGTCGCATGTGAGGGTGGGATTTCACGCTCATCCAGGTCATTCTGCTACCCAACAGGATCAGAACCTGGTGGCACGATCTCCATAGGAAGGTCAGAGCAGCCATCACGGGGAGCAATTGGATTGTTAGCTTCATTTGGAGAGCGCATGTCGAAAAAGCCTGCATCTGGAACATATAAACATAGTCTACCACTTCCTTGGCCACTACCCATTGTGCCCGCTCACAGCCAGATTCCATATGGAAAGTCCTCAGATGTTTCCTCGGTACGATAAGGACAGTCTCGTGCAATGTGAGTAAAATGGCCGCTGTGGAAGCATTGATTTGACAAACGTTCATAAGTAACGTAGAATCATGTGTTTCCCTTCAACAGAGATGGTAATGAAATGAAGTAGAGCTTTGTGATGTAAATCAATACCCGAACACACATGAAGCCACCCGTAAACCTTTTGTCATGTTCGTAATACTGTAAAAACCAGCCAATACGGTCGCCAATCTATTTTGCTAAGGAGTTGTTCATAAACCACATAGGTACATCATGCACCCTCACATAAAAAGGTGCCCACTTGAAAACGTAGTCCTTTGGAGTTTTGGACTTGTCAACTTCCATGAGGGTGAGCAGATGGCCGTCAAACATCCACGGGCCGTGGCTAATTACATTCGTCACTTTCTCTTCGTCATCAAATTCAATCAGAAAGATGCCGGAACCTAAGTTTCGAACAACAGTTCATTCTTAGTTTTCCAAACCTTTGATAGTGTACATTCCATGGCTTTGAGGTCGACACTTTTAGCCATGAAGAGCTTCCCAATCAACAACACTGGAAATAATTCCTCGGGGCAGAATGGAGCAAATCTTCAACATCAAATGATGCTTCCTCCTCTCAGTGAGGGCCAGCCTTGCGCACTTGGTTGCAATATCATCAAGTTTTTTGAGGAAGAGCCCATGGTCAAGGATGAGGATGATAGTTGAAAGGTTATGCGTAAAAATTAAGAAGTAGAGCAAGACTGGAATGTAGAAGGCGAGGCGAGGTGTGATAAAATGCAGAAGTTGTGAAGAAGATGAAGACTGAAGCGACACTACTTAACAAGGGAAAACCACATGATTTTGGATAAAGATTGAGGCTTAGGGTAATAGGTTGTAATGATTTGCATGGTTTAATGCATAGAGAGATTGTGGAGATTGCTAACGTGTTAAGTTGGTGTTGCGAAAAAGATTTGGTGTTGTGATGGGCAAAGAAAATTGAGTCAGCAGCCATTTGTGACCACTGCATGGCAAGGAAGGAGAAGAGTGGCCAAGAACCCACTGGATCGGAGAAAACCCACTAAAGAGGGAAAGTTTTTTTTGGGCAATATATAGAAAGGATTTTGTTAGTTTGACATTTTTTTAAGGCAGAACGCTTAGTTTGACATTTTAATTTTAGAAAGGGACAAAGATTGCAGAAACACTTTATTTATACGCATTTTCTTGGCTACAGCCGGGTGTAGTCAAACATGGCTACATCCCGGCGCTTTGAAGGGTGTTTTTTTAGTTGAGCGGCGATGTTCTTTTTTTTTTTCATTTTTTTGTTTTTGTTTTTGAGTTGAGTGTTGATGTTTTTTTCTTTTTTATCACAAAACCTTTAAATTATTGTATCTTTAAATATATAGGTCTAAAATGAAAAAAATTTATATAATTGTTCATATAAATTCAAGCTCTTCAAAACAAGACCAGTCACGGATATGTTTTGACAACTTTTTTTAAAAATATTTTTACATGTATATGATGATACACTAAAATGATAATATAATTAATTAATTTTGTATTATGATTTATTAAAATTGATATTATAATTCATTAAGTAATAAGTGGTGAATTAGATGTTTTTATACTTTAATGTGATGATGTACATATTTTAATGTGAGAATGTACATGTTTTAATGTGACAATGTACATGTTCAAATGTGAGAATGTACATGTTCTTTAATAAACATCTGTACATGTTTGTATGTCGATTTTTACATGTTTGTATGACCGTCTATACAAGTGTTCTTCCTTATATGTACAGGTTTTAATCTAAAGATGTACATATTTAATAATTCGTACAGGTTTATATGAGTATCTATATATTTTTAATGCGAGGATGTACATGTTTTTACGTGAGGATGTACATGTTTCAGTGAACATTTGTACAGGTTTGTATGACCATCTGTATAAGTTTTCTTTTACGTTTTATGCTCTATACATATAAAAACAATTTTTTTAAAGTTGTCAAAATATATCCATGACTAGTCTTATTTCGAAGAGCTTGAATTTAGATGAACAATAATATATATTTTTTTCATTTTGGACTTATATATTAAAAATTATAATAATTTAAAATTTTTATGATAAAACTAAAAAGAAGAAAAAATTTTGAAAAAAAAATAAAATAAAAAGAGAAACAAAACCAAAGGACGTCGGAAGCGCGCCCAAGCAAAAAAAAAAAAAAAAAAAACACTAAGAGGATGTAGCCATTTGGCTACATTAGGCTAAGACAGGCCGTTATTTATATGAAAGAAGGTCGCGGGAAAGTCACTATTACACTTACAATATTCATTCCACATAACACACGGTACATATGTACTTGTCAAGTTCGTTCAGGTGTTTCAATCATATTTAACTGCCATGATATATGACATTTCATGAGGGCGGCGACGACTTTTTTTTAAACAAAATAAAGTGCTGCATTACAAAATTATTATGGCTACGGTTTCATTCCAACTGAACAAGTTAAACTGATATTAGTCGGAGATGGCTTGGACTAACAAAAGGAGTTGGACATCTACGGTTAATCTTGATTGTGCTTAGCTCATTTAGTAGAGCACATTGCATATAAGACTAGCGATTTGAGGTTGAAGAAAATTTTGAAAACTCACAATAGATCTTGAATAATCAAAAATAATAAAAAAAAACTATTGTCTGGAGTTGCTAACTTTATTTAGCTTTGTGACAAGCCAGTGCTACAACCCTATTCCAAATGCTGACGAAGAACAACATAGTCCAGAGCACCACAGAAGAAGCAGACTTGGATCACTCCCAAAAAAAGAAGCTTGCTATGAAGGCTGCAAGGGAGCTTGTTAACCTAATGAGTGGAGTGTTCCTTATCATCTTTAGAGGATGTTAATGTAAAAGTTTTGATTGATCAAACTCAGTAACAGACACAGAGATATGAGTCTTGACCTGACCAAGGGAGGTGTCTTACTAATCAAGGTATTGAATTGTCAAGAGAAGATCTCACCGTGTCTAACCGCCTCTAGATATATTCTGCATGAATTTTATCTTTAGTAGATAATCTAGAGAATGTCTTTAATGTTTAATATCTAAGTCAGTTAGTAGGATTATATCTTTAAAGAAATTATATCTTTAAAGATATTGTTTTATGTAGATTGATAACTATATATAGGAGATGTTAAGAGCAGCTAAGTGGACGTTTTTGAAAAAGAGAGAAAACGATAAGAGAGGATTCATTGAGAGTTTTTTATAGAGTTGTAATTCACTTTAAAGTTAGAGAGAACAATCTTGTGAATTATGTGTGGACTCATTGAGAGCCTGTTCTCTTTGAGTAGATGATTGTATTGTGTGCAGTAAAGAGTGATTATTCACGTGTTAAACTCTCACATCATTTTTCTAGTTTATCATTATACAAGTCCATTTCGTCATGCACTTATTACACAGTTTGTCATGAGTAACTACTCACCAAGAACAACACTCTAGGAACTTTGAGAGTATTCCATCTCCCGGTCTTGATAGTTCAAGTGATAGTAGACGGAATAATGTCGGTCTGAGAAAAATATTACATCTTATATGCTTTTTATTTAAGCATTTTATATAGTAAAAGAAAATGTTCTTGTTTGCCATTACTGTTCTTTATATAGTAAAAAAAACTACAGTGATTGACATGTGCGTAGAGATGGCAATGGGTGACGGGTACCCATTTCACCCGACCCGATATAACGTGTGAAAAACCCAAAATAAATGGGTGATAAACAGGTGACAAGTGGAGCAGATGCGGGTGATGGGACCCACAATGTGTCATATTATATATAAGTACCAATATATCCATTCATCACACTACATTGCGTACTCATTATTGTTGTAGTATATAAGGTGTTCGTAATTGTAACAAGAAAATAATGTGGGAGCCAAGTGATTCTCCAACCTACTGCAACCTCCCACATCGAGAATGGGCAGAAATGGTTTCTCTACTTCTGCTATAAAAGAAACGAAAGGGGGGGGGGGGGGGTATAGGGTAGAGTAAACTTTTCAGTTTAATCTTTAAGTGTGACATCCTTAATTATGTAAGGATGACATTATTATATACCATTTATATTTCACTTTATAAAAGTGATAATCGATGTGGTAGAATGAATTGTGAATAAGTGTAGATATTTTTCACTTCCATGACTACTGCAGACTACTGTACTCAACTTCTATACGTAAAGTATAGAGAACGAGTATATGAAGTACAATATAGGAGTTTTCAGAAATGATGTGGGAGGTTAGCAACTACATGAGGCAACTTCCTCTAGTCCACACAGTCAATTCCTTCGTCATCGAAATATTAGTTCATATTGAGTTTCCTTGCTTATAAATAATCATCTAGACCCCTGAATTGATTATGAAAGGCATGTTACCTTTGTTTATATGTGCTATAAAAATAGTTTAAACTTTTTTGGAGAATGTTTGAGTTAGATTTTTTTATCCTCAATCTGCCATTAATTTTTCACCCGTTTATCACCCGATCCACCCGGTTCACCCGTGGGTGATGGGTGAAAGTTATCGGGTGACGGGTCGAATTCGGGTGGAGTTGATGAAACGGGTGATGGGGTGATGGGTGCGGGTGAGGCTCCACCCGATCCGAACCTTACCCATTGCCATCCCTGTGCTTGCGGCAATTTGTTTAGTAATTTTCTGATTATCGATGCATCATTTTTTGTATTAATGAATCACACTTTAAGGATTTAAAACTAGTGGGTAATTTGCTCGGGTAGCAGATTTGCTAGACCAAGCCAATTCCATTAGCTCAAGATATGCCCGGCTAGTGTCATCTCTTGTTAGCTCAAAGGTTTTAGCAGCAGGGTCTGTTAGATTATCCCTCAACCGAGCTAACAAATAGGGATCTTCAGGTGACAAAGTCTAACAGAGAGCCATTTTGGAAGAGTCATGCGATAAACTATCATTTCCCGGGTAAAGATTTTGGTAGTGGTGAGCATTCTGTTATTTGGTTCTACTGGAAATCATAATAAGAATGAAAGTATGATTTTCGGTGTTTGTTCGGTTGAAATCAAATAACCGAATTTCAGTCAAAGAACAGAAAACCCAATTGACAAAATTTTTTAAAGTCGAAACTGAGAACAGACCCGGAAACCGAATGAAGAGAATTCGGTTTTTGGTTAGAATTGAATCATAAAAAGATGTAAATTTTTTGTACAGAACTGAATTATTAAATGCATAGTATAACATGTACACTTATTCAGTTATTTTTTTTATTATTTGGGTAAAATCGAAATATATTATGGTTTGGTTTTTGGTTCCATGGTTTAGTTATTCACATAATTTTTTTGAGAAAGTTTAACAAAATTGGTAATAAAAACCAAAATAAATTTGATTCGCGGTTATAACCGAATAACTAGAACCGAATGCTCACCCCTAGATTTTGGGTATAACAGGTGTCAATGTTTTGATGTTTCTTTTTTGTCCTTGACGATAAAATCTCTTTCTTCACCACTTTCATATTCGGTGATCTTCAACGGGCTTCCACCAGGTGTAGTTGGATCCAGTAAACATAAGTAGTATGCTCACTATAGATCCTTCTTCAGAAGATAGCGATTGAACGTAGCCATGAATCCTTTACTCAATAGGGTGAACTACTGAGAGTATCAGGCTCTGATACCAATTGAAACATCTTAGAAGGGAGTGAATAGGATATCTACATATTTTTCTGAATTTTCAAAAACTACGCTCTCTTGTTGTAACACCCCTACCGCTAATCCATCATTACCGTCTAATCTCCTCGTACTTCCATACTTACGCAGCGGATACTTCCTTACACAACGGTGGGTGATACAATGCCGTTAGCCACCCACGTGACTAACAAGGCCTACTTCCGTTACAGTATCGGTCTGATGGATCGGAATACCCGAGTACTAACACAAATACAACCCATACTACAATTACAAGAGTACACAATTCTCCATTCAATACATTATTCAATACTTACCATACGATACACTGAATTACTAAGATCCTAATCCAACTACAACATTTCTCCCAAGTCTGTACATACTCATTAGGAGTCCAACATCTACCCATGTGTCACATTCTACATGCTTCTCAAATACATAAGGGTGTACTACTCGGTACACCAACAATTCAAAAGGGCTACAAGCCTTATACAATTAATTACTATCAACAAATTAACCCTAGCTGACTGAACATAGCAAGCCGGTCTCAACTTCGACCAAATCAGCTTCGGGTACCAGTAAGATAAAAATGGTGCCCCAAGGGGCTCAGCGAAACGCTGCATATGAAATTCGCATACCCCGCGTACTAGCGAGGGTACGCCGACTACTTGGTCGAATACATGCGGTTCGTTTTAATCATACATACATGGATACTTTTATACAATACAATACAATCATATCATAGTACATACTTACATTCCATTCAATACATACAAGGAATACATTACAAGTCCACCATTCACCCTTACCGTTACGGAGATACGCTTCTCCAATACATACACAATACTTGTTAGCTTCATTACTCACCCAGGTTAGAATGGGTGTACTTTAATCTTCTACTCATGATCAATAACTTACAATAGTTATGATCGTTACTCATACAAATACTTACTTACTTACTTACTTACTCATGTTAAGTCGGTGTGACCTCCAGGCAAGGACTACGATATCCCACCACCGGGCTTTAGGGTGGCTCACTAATCCAGGATGCTACCCCTTTAAGGGGTTTGGTCCATGGAAAAGATTAAGGCCAGGATTAGGATCCAACCTCTTGTGTCCCCTTATCCTCACGCGTGGCCAAAACTATATCGGACTTCTACTCATTCCATTTTACTCATTACTCAAGTTAAGTTAGGGTGGTTAGGAATTAGTAGAAGTCATTACTTCCATATCAAGGGTTAATACACTACACAAGTACACATCATGTAACACCCCTACTAATTCGGCTCCTAATAATCCTATAGATGTCGTGCACAATAAAATCTCGCAGCGGTAAAACAATAAACTATCGCCCTAATGGTGTCACTGTTATCACATGCCCATACGGGTGATAACGATTTACCTGATAATCAACTTGCGAAACGTATTCCCGCAGTGACCACAAGAGATAGATAGCAGTACTTTAACAATTTAAAACAAATCTAACATCAACAATTATTATAGACCGTGAGCAACTAAACCAAATACACCTCGGTTAAACAACCCGAGTCCGAAAAAACCTGAGTATCACACCGTACCAAGTCTAAACCAACAGTAATATCACAGTAGTCACGCCTTGCTGCGACCCACCAGTTAGTCACCTGCATGAAAGTGGTTTGTGGTATGGAATCAGCCCCTGCTGAGTATGTCATCACATGCCCCGTCATGCCCCCAAAGACCCCTCAATTATTTGGTCGAGAGCATGAGGTTCATTACATGCAATACCGTTTTAACATTTAAAACTGCAAATCATTAAAAGTAGCATCCATACAATAAACACAACCATCAACATGTATAACATGACCACAAGTATAACCAATGAACAATCAAGCGAAAAACAACGAGGATAGTAACCAATTATTATTCTCGTCCATGGTATAGAAACCAATATCGTTCGCCACTGTATAATTCTTAACTGTATTATTTGTTCAGTTATACCTAGTGACAATGCCTCGTTAAAACGACATGTCTCTAGTTACCCATATATTATGGCGGGTCACCCACGGCAGTAGCCACTCCAACGGTAGAGTCTCCGACCAACGAGCCATTCTAGCTCACGGGAAATTTTTTGATACTTGCGGACCCGTACGCGGACATCCTGGTATCGTTTTTGTGATCACAACGCGCACCAAGAGCCACATCCTCCTGGCTTTACTTTCCTTCCTTAGTTAATTATTTATTCCATCGCATCGCATTACCAAATTTTCCTAACACAGCAGACTAAGGTCATTAGTCCAATCCGGAGTCTGTAAACTCGGATCTAGTGTTAGATACGAGAGCGGCGTATAGAAAGGCCAATGCTCCGTATAAAAGTTCTCGGATAATATGTATATCTTATTATCCTAGTGCTACAACGTTTTACTGACGTTACTTATACTTCATATAAGATAGCACCATAGCCGCTAGTTCGTTTTTATATATTGGTTCATATATACGAACCGGTACTGTTAACTCAACAACAGTAATATTAAGCAGCTATAAATATACAATTCATGCATATTAATTATCACATTCAGACAAACAATCTTATCATAGATCACACAGAAGTCTGAACTGAGGAAGCCCTCAGAGACAATTAGAGACACATAACAACATACCGTTCACCCTGATGTATTACGGTGGAGTATGAACCAGCAAGTTCCTATGCTTCTTGTGTCGCCTCTAACAGTCTAAACAATACATAATGCTACTGATTAGCATACTGTATAACAACACAATCCTACGGTACCCCGTACCGTCACTATTAACTCCCGGTTAACCCCCCGTTATTAACTGTCAATATTTGTCGGGCTTTTGGTTTAACTCGAGATTGGAAAAGTGTTTCATTATATGCGTAGTCTTATCTTGTATATTAATGGACTTATTATTGGACTTTGTTATCGCATGTAAACTAATGTATTTGCAGATCGTATAGTTTGTTTCTTTATCGCATGTATGGTTCTTTGTCATGCACTATGCATCTCTCCTTAGTATTTATTTTTCTAAGGTTTGTCTCTTTTCTTTTCACCTTTTTTTTTATTCAATGTGGTATAATTCATTTGTAAACTATACTTTTAATTATTTACAATCCTTATTATTCCATGTATACTTCTAACATTAGAATTTTGATAACTAATGTTTATAATTCTTTCTCCTTAACTATTATCACTTTAATTATGATAATTTATAATTATTGAACCAAATCACATTTTCTACACCATTACACATATTTATTTATATATGTGTGTTATGGAACTTATTTATTATATGGTAAATCTTATAATCTATATTCATTCTTTTAAATGAATATCTCTTATATTATAAGTGTTATAACTCTTATAACATTAAAAACCTTTAACACCCCAACTCAATCCAATTGTGGTCTCGCAACTTAACAATATATATTACACATGTAACAGCGGAATTCTTTACAATCCAGGACCTTGCCACGGTCTGAATACAGATATACCGAACATTAGTCTAACAACTTAACCATTTACATAACCTTCTACAACCCCCTCACATCCTATACATCTTACTAACTCAGATTGCCATACGAGTGTACATGCACACTCGTAGGCCACACTAAACCCTTAACAGCTGTATCCTCTTCTTACTCTTGCGACGGCCGCTTCCTGATGTACCTGTGAGTAAAAACAGCCCCCAAAGGGGGTCAGCACGAATGCTGGTACGATCCCCTCATGGCCCCAAGCTAACGTGGCTACGACGACTAATTGTCGATAGCATGGAGGTTGATATATGCACAACATAATAGTAAATGCTGTAAACAACAATCCAAATATGAACAATCAAAGTTCACACAACGAACGACCTTAAATGCGTTCCCTTAATTAGAGAGTTAGTTATTTAACTCCTTAAGAATGTTCTCTCTTAATCTTAGTCCATCCTTATCTTACCTCAATCTGATTCTTATCTTAATCTTAGAAACAGCCATCCTTTAATCAGGAGTGGATGTAGCTTATCTTAACTTAAATATTACAAACCATCCCTTTAAAAAGGAATGGTTGCAACTTATCTTAACCTCACCTAATCTTAATCTTATAATCAAATCAATCCTTTAAAAGGAATGATTGAACTTAACTTAATCTTACCTTAATCTTAACTCATCAATCTTAATCTCAATATACAACCTTTCCTGGAAGGGATTAGCCGTATCTAATTCGAACCTGGGATTTAGGTGATCCCACCGCACCATCTTAATGCCACCTACTCTGGACGGGAGTCCAGCGTAGCTGAGCCGGCAACCGGCCCTAGGCAACAAGTCGAAGACAAGTCCTTAATCGGAAGTCGAATCTGCTATAGATACCGACTCCCTTTTCTTAGCATGCTGACCGGAGATCGGTCCCGGGTTTCCTCACTCAAGTTCCAGTTAGTAGTTATCTCAAGACCATGTTTGTTGGTTAACCTCTTTCGGTTCATATCGTCCCTCATTAGGGGGCGTTCCTTAGTCTCACTCAATTCCTTACTAAGCATTGGTTAGTAAGTTCTCACGTATGTTGTGTTAGTTTTCAAACACTCACAAACAATACAATATATATAATATGTTCCGGTTGCATGCTTATCTTGTTTAGTGAGCACACAAACAAATAGCACACAAGC
Source organism: Limonium bicolor (assembly GCA_023374045.1). NCBI lineage: Eukaryota > Viridiplantae > Streptophyta > Magnoliopsida > Caryophyllales > Plumbaginaceae > Limonium > Limonium bicolor. The sequence goes on along the minus strand of CM041780.1, from coordinate 84,269,246 downwards.
CGAGGGACACCTCGTTGCAGCAGGTCACAAGAAGACAACTGTACCGTTCAACCGTCGCGGTTCGGCCGCTTACTCTCTTCCGGAGTCCAAACTCCCAAGTCCTAAAACATTCATTCAGTTTTAGGTTATTAATCACTTAACTTAATATGGCTTACTTAATTCCTTAACGATCCCCACCTAACACCTCTTAAGTCTTACAACTTATCTTACAAACTTAATCTTAAACTTTCAAGTTATACTTACTTAACTTAACTTAATCCCTTAAGTTTTTAGGGTCCCAATCATTACTACCCTACCAAAGGCATACCTTATTACCCATTGTCATTCTTAGAATTCAAAATTTTCTTTTTTTTTTGTTTTTAGGCTCGACCGGACTTTCCGACCGGACTTGCCAAGTCCGGTCCATTCCAGTACCCTTTTTACCGTTGGAAAATTCACTCCGACCGGACTTACAAGTCCGGTCCTATGTCCGGTCGATTCCAGAGACTTTAATCCGTAACGAAATTCATGCCGACCGGACTTGACAAGTCCGGTCCCATGTCCGGTCCATTCCAGAAACATTCCCGGTAGTGTAACAGAGCCCGACCGACTTGCAAGTCCGGTCCTAAGGCCGGTCGGCTCTAGAAACTGTTTCTAAATTCTTTTTCAACTCCAAACTTCTCCTCATATATTCTAATATGTTATACCTCATTTGGCACTCAAATACACCCTTAAGCCCTCCTTCAAATACCTTAAATCATCCACCAAGATCCACCTAGTCATCATGCATTTTTCCTTGTAATAATGCTAACACTTGTAATGTTTTCCTCTAGGTTTTCTGGTGGTGGTTCACACCTAGTGTAACCACTATGCAAACGTTTTCTTCACCACTATAACATCATCTCCCAAGCATCTCCCACTATCTAAAACTCTTTTAAGCACTTACTTAAAGTTCTTCCTAAGCTTAAGCTTCCATCCACCAACACCTTATTTCCTTCCTAGTTGTTTATCAACATTTGCCTAAGTCCTAGATGCTCAATTACATTCTCTTGATTCTTAAATCCTCCAAGTTGCCTAAGTCATTATAACTCATTACCACACTTTATCTCACCCCTTTTTTATCAAGACACCTCTACGACTTCCTAGTACTTCCTTAGTCATTATTTCCCCTTAGAACATAATCAAATCACCTTAATCCTTATACCTTCTCCTTAATCTATGCACACTTCTTATATTCCTCATCTCATGATTTTTGGTGTGCTCAAAACACTCACCATTTCCTCTAACTTCTCCCTAGACATCTCTAGTTCATCCTAAACCTCAAGAACTCCTTAGTCAACTCATTTCCACCCATTTCTTTTCATGCTCCCTAGTTTTGGGCAAAATAATAGTTAAACTATCTTGCTTACTATGGGCAGTGAACCCAATCTTTGTAGTACAACAAGGTCGTATCCACAGAGACTTCGCAACTATCTAATTAATTTCTCAGTTAGTAAATGTACAAAAGATAAACAAAAGTGCATAAATAATAAATTGGGGTTTAGCCGGAGGCAAGCTTGGTTTTAGGATTAGTACAGAAATAATAAATACAGTAAATAAAGTAAAATAAGTAAATGGATGGAAAAAGTATCCTAGGATAGCGGGGAATTTCCTAAATTACTTAAACAATTTTATAAAACCTGTCTCAATTATTATTGTCTATTAGAGTTAATAATTGTCAGTTACGAACTCCTATTAATAGCCTTAGTATTTTCCTGCTCAATCCGGAGTGTAAATACCAAGATTAATTCCTTTGTGGTACTTTAACTATCTCAAAATCATATATTGATAGCTACCAAATAAATGCAGTATTTTGTCAGAATAAGCATTTAACAATATTTGCTGAAAGGAATTAAAACAAGTTTAATAAGTGAAACAGGTGATAAATATTTATTTAAGTACAGACAATAATTATAATCCTAATTTGCTCTTATTTGTCTGTTAAGAATTATCTTGTGACCTTTCTAAATCATAGATAAGGACAGCTCTTAATTAATTCATTAAACTTCTTACAATCAGAAAAAGTCTAAAATCATTAATTAGCTTTAAGCGAGAATTCTTTTAATAACAGCGATGGATTTTATCTGCTAATCAAGGAGTATAAATCTAACGTTTATCTCTCTTTGTGGTCTATTCTCAGATTTACAAATCATTGAAATAAGAGAAACCTTAAATGCATAAAAATGATCAGTTATTAAGCATTTAATAATTTAGAGAGACAAAACAAATATTTATAAGCAAACTTGGTATTAATAATAAGTCTGAATTATTTAGGAACAAACCCACATCCTAGGATACGAATAAAATCACTCAGACATTAACAGTAATAAAAAGGGAACAGAAATAGCCATTAATTTGGAGACTGTCGGCGGAGACTGGACTGCGATTCGCTTCTGCTCCAGCTCCCTTTTCTTCTGTTCCTTTATCGTGTTTCTGCTTCGTGGTGAAATGTAGAATTAAACTAAAATGGAGAAGTGGAGGATTAGAGGATGGAATGGAACGTAGGTGGAAACTGTGGTCTAATAATAACATAACACTAATCGACACAAATACAACTAACAACTAACGATTTGGATTCGGAGAAGGGAGTTGATTTTATTTGCAGAAGGGCGTGGGTTTATATAGAAACAGAGGAGAAGAAGGTCCGTACGATTTCAATTAACTGTTGATTGCTCCAGGGGACAGAGCTCACGCGTGAGGGAAAATGTAGGCGCCGGCGGGGTAGATAGATAATTGGAGTGGACGAGTTGCGGAGAGTCGGCGCAAGTTGCAGACGAAGAAGACGACGGCGAAGAAGATAAGCTCGGGCGAATTTTATACACGACCGCCTGATAAGTGGCGGTCTTCTCTGTCTTGTCCGCGAGTGAACCAGGCGGTAGCCTGTGTCTCGTCCGCCTGATAAGGAGGCTAGCCTCAGTGTTGTCCGCGAGTTAGAGGGCGGTAGCCTCTATATTTACCGCGAGCGGTCTTCTGTGTTGTTGCCGCCTCTTTGTAGGCGGTAGCCTAATGTCACGTCCGCCTCCTTTGAGGCGGTAGCCTCACTGTCCGCCTCCCTTTGAGGCGGTTGCCTCTACCCTAGTTCCGCCTCTGTAAGAGGCGGTTGCCTTAGAGTAGACCGCCCAATACGGGCGGTTGCCTCTGTTTGTGTCCGTGCGATATTATATATATTATACATATATATAAACAATCTTCAACCGGCTCTACATTCTTCGTTATAAGTCCGTTTTCTGAGCCGTTTGCGTCTATGTTTCGTCTCTCTTATCTACTTTACTCCCAGCTTGGTTTTCCTCATGTTAACCAATAATTTTGTGAGATAAATAATAAACATAAACTAGAGGAAAACTAACCGAAGTGGAGAAATGAGCAAGAAAAGTGCTAATATTATATATGAAATACACCTATAAATCATGCTCATTTGGACACTTATCACACCCCCCCACACTTATCTTTTTGCTTGTCCTCAAGCAAAACCACGTACCCAAGTAAGTAGGGAATGCTCAATACTAACAAATATTATTATGAAGGGTAGGATAAACATGATCTTTTTAACTTATTGAGGAGTGTGAAAAATTAACTGCTGGTGGCATAGGTGTGCTCAGGGTGAAAATAAAAATAGAGTTTCGGGGTATGATCCAAGGTACTTCAATGTTTCTTTTTTAGGTGACTCTGAGAACTTTTACCATGGCCAACTTCTCTCAAGAATGGGCATTGAGGAGAAAACAAAAGGAAAAATAGATTTATGCATTTGTTTCACTTTTGCATAAGAGAGATGAGAAAATATAGGCATCACGCCTTTGTATTTAAGAACACTCAACTTTCTTGTTGGTTACCGATGGTGTCTCGCAAGTCCCTTATTTTATTTTTCTTTTTTTTTTTACAGAGAACACCCCTTAGCAATCCCTAAGAGAGAAGACAGAAAGAAACCCTGAGTAATAAAATCCAACCATTTGCAGATTATTTGGTCACACCGCATATAAAATGCTCCTCAAAAGTAATCAAAATTTTAAAATTTGTACATTTATCCTACAATTTATAACAATATTTATTCTTAAAGAGAACAACCCACATATAAAGGGTCCATAATTTTGAATTTGGACAAACGCAGGATAAGCAGAGAGATTAAGCATTTAGCACAAAATGTCACCAAAAGGGCACACTCCCCCACACTTAAATTGAACAATGTCCTCATTGTTCACCAGAAAACAAGGGAAGGTTTCAGAAGACCTTTTCGGTAAGTAGATAAAATAGAGATATCACAAAGATCACAATAAACATTTAAGCACATAAACGCTCCTCTGCAGTTTTATTTAAATAAAAGCAAATTTAAAGAAACTGGTACTCCCCCTGATTTTTTTTTTGCTTGCGTTAATCAGCGTTCCCCCCACACTTGAGCTTCAGCCTCAAGTAGCGTAGCTTGGTTGCGGTGTAAAATGAAGGTGCACCTGCATAGACACTAGAAGCAACCATACTATAAACGGGTTTAAAAGTTAGCAAAAATAAATTTAAAGAGAACCTGAAAATTAAAAGAACATAAAGGCAAAAATAAAAGTACACCCGGGTTGCCTCCCAGGAAGCTGCCTTCTTTAACGTCTTTGGCTAGACGCTTTGTCGTTATCCTGGATCAAAACAAACGTTACCTCGGCATATAAAATAATAAAATTAATACTCCCACAAAATCTGAAGTTTGAGGAGGTATTGCCGGGAACGTAGTTCTAACAGAAAAGACCCGGTGGAAATGATTTTCTTCCTCAAATTGGAGATGTAAAAATCCTCCTCTTGTTGTTGAGGCTTGTAGAAAGAACGCTTGATATCATCTTCAGAGAGAACTGATTCTTTGAAAGTGATAGTGGCGTTTTGTTTGGATATTTTGGTGGGGTGGTGGCAATTCCTTCTTCTTCATTTTCGAGGATATAAATATCCTCATCTTCTGGATAGAGCACAGAGAAGGAGGGGAAATAGTAGTTGACTTCAGAGGGAGGAAACTCCATGAAGTCCAAGGAAAACTCTCTTCTGAGGGGTTGTCTTCATAATCAAGCTGATAGTTGTTTGGTGATGGATTCTCTAATTCGAATAGGGAGGAGGTGGAGAGTAGCTTATGTCCTTAGCAGGTTGTTCCTCCTCATGAACCACTTCATTCAGTTGTTGAAACGGTTGTTCCATGCGTTCGATCTGATCTAACGTTCTTTGCTGGATCCTTTCAAACGTTGAGGAAAATTTGCCATCATTTCTCTTAAAATGGCGTTGTCTCTCTCTATTGCAACCATAGGACATTGGGAACTTTCATGGTCTCCTCCACACTCTTGGCACACAAAGATGGGGATAGGCTTGAGAGATGACTTGTAATCCTCCGAGAGCTCTCAATTCAGCATTTGGGTCTGAACATTGGGGGCTTTCATGGTACTCTCCGCACCTTTGACAGACACTCCATTGATTGTAGTCCTCTGCGCCATAGGGGTAACCATACCAATCTCCTGCTTGATCGTAGTGACTATCCATCAGAATTAAGTACCTTTAAAAACAAAACAAAAAAAAAAATTATACACAAAAAGGGCAAATAACGAAAATAAAAGAAAAAACTAAACAGATAATAAATCAGATAGTTGGACCGAAGTCTCCGGCAACGGCGCCAAAAACTTGTTGGGCAAAATAATAGTTAAACTATCTTGCTTACTATGGGCAGTGAACCCAATCTTTGTAGTACAACAAGGTCGTATCCACAGAGACTTCGCAACTATCTAATTAATTATCCAGTTAGTAAATGTACAAAGAATAAACAAAGTGCATAAATAATAAATTGGGGTTTAGCCGGAGGCAAGCTTGGTTTTAGGATTAGTACAGAAATAATAAATACAGTAAATAAAGAAAATAAGTAAATGGATGGAAAAAGGTATCCTAGGATAGCGGGGGAATTTCCTAAATTACTTAAACAATTTTATAAAACTGTCTTAATTATTTATTGTCTATTAGAGTTAATAATTGTCAGTTACGAACTCCTATTAATAGCCTTAGTATTTTCCTGCTCAATCCGGAGTGTAAATACCAAGATTAATCCTTTGTGGTACTTTAACTATCTCAAAATCATATATTGATAGCTACCAAATAAATGCAGTATTTTGTCAGAATAAGCATTTAACAATATTTGCTGAAAGGAATTAAAACAAGTTTAATAAGTGAAACAGGTGATAAATATTTATTTAAGTACAGACAATAATTATAATCCTAATTTGCTCTTATTTGTCTGTTAAGAATTTATCTTGTGACCTTTCTAAATCATAGATAAGGACAGCTCTTAATTAACTCATTAAACTTCTTACAATCAGAAAAAGTCTAAAATCATTAATTAGCTTTAAGCGAGAATTCTTTTAATAACAGCGATGGATTTTATCTGCTAATCAAGGAGTATAAAATCTAACTTTTATCTCTCTTTGTGTCTATTCTCAGATTTACAAAATCATTGAAATAAGAGAAACCTTAAATGCATAAAAATGATCAGTTATTAGCATTTAATAATTTAGAGAGACAAAACAAATATTTATAAGCAAACTTGGTATTAATAATAAGTCTGAATTATTTAGGAACAAACCCACATCCTAGGATACGAATAAAATCACTCAGACATTAACAGTAATAAAAAGGGAACAGAATAGCCATTAATTTGGAGACTGTCGGCGGAGTCTGGACTGCGATTCGCTTCTGCTCAGCTCCCTTTTCTTTCTGTTCCTTTTATCGTGTTTCTGCTTCGTGGTGAAATGTAGAATTAAACTAAAATGGAGAAGTGGAGGATTAGAGGATGGAATGGAACGTAGGTGTGGAAACTGTGGTCTAATAATAACATAACACTAATCGACTAACAAATACAAACTAACAACTAACGTTTGGATTCGGAGAAAGGGAGTTGATTTTATTTGCAGAAGGGCGTGGGTTTATATAGAAACAGAGCAGAAGAAGGTCCGTACGATTTCAATTAACTGTTGATTGCTCCAGGGGACAGAGCTCACGCGTGAGGGAAATATGGTAGGCGCCGGCGGGGTAGATAGATAAGTTGAGTGGACGAGTTGCGGAGAGTCGGCGCAAGTTGCAGACGAAGAAGAAGACGGGCGAAGAAGATAAGCTCGGGCGAATTTTATACACGACCGCCTGATAAGTGGCGGTCTTCTCTGTCTTGTCCGCGAGTGACCAGGCGGTAGCCTGTGTCTCGTCCGCCTGATAAGGAGGCGGTAGCCTCAGTGTTGTCCGCGAGTTAAGAGGCGGTAGCCTCTATATTTACCGCGAGGCGGTCTTCTGTGTGTTGTCCGCCTCTTTGTAGGCGGTAGCCTAATGTCACGTCCGCCTCCCTTTGAGGCGGTAGCCTCACTCTTGTCCGCCTCCCTTTGAGGCGGTTGCCTCTACCCGTTCCGCCTCTTAAGAGGCGGTTGCCTTAGAGTAGACCGCCAATACGGGGCGGTTGCCTCTGTTTGTGTCCGTGCGTATTATATATATTATACATATATATATAACAATCTTCAACCGGCTCTACATTCTTCGTTATAAGTCCGTTTTCTGAGCCGTTTGCGTCTATGTGTTCGTCTCTTTATCTACTTACTCCCAGCTTGGTTTTTCTCATGTTAAACCAATAATTTTGTGAGATAATAATAAACATAAACTAGAGGAAAACTAACCGAAGTGGAGAAATGAGCAAGAAAAGTGCTAATATATATATGAAATACACCTATAAATCATGCTCATTTGGACACTTATCACCTAGTAAACCCTAGGGCATATAGCTCACCACTACCACTTAACACTTTGTTTTCTACTCAAATTTCGCCATAGCTCCTCTAGTATCTATCATGCCCAACCACATTATTTTTCCTCATTCAAACATCTCACACACATCAAGTTCTTCTCATCATATCTCATCACCCAAACCAACTCATTCACAAACAAACTCAATATATTGCAGTAATCTTAAATTGCATAGCACTAAGGCTCTTAAATGACATGGCTCTTAGGCCCTTAAATGACTTAAACTTAAACACTGAATTTCCACATATAAAAGCTTTCAACCTGCAAACACACCCATCAATCTCATAGTAGTTATAATGCTCTTAAAATCCACCTTAAACTTATATTACTAACTCATTCTCATTAGCTCCTTAGTCACAAGTTCATAAGCTTGTTTAAGTTCTTTTCCTTAGGTTATATAACCCAATACACAATGTAAGCTCTAAGCCACATTGTATTTATCTAAAACTCATTCCTTAATCTTAAACACCATTAGGTAAGCATTTTACCTTGTTTTCTCAAGCTTATCTTAATCTCCTCCTTAGACCTTCTTCTTGCATAGATCTCGGCCACCACTTAAATGCCTTTTGCCAATGTTCTAATCAATATTTAAGGACTCATATGAGTACTAAACAATGCACTAACCTCAAGGAATAAAACCTAGGTTAGAAATGTGTTCTAAGGCATACAAGTGGATGATTACCTTTGAAGTCTCAAGGTAGACTTTGGCATTGAATGAAATAGGACCTCCACTAGTCCTTGGTGAATAAATCAAGCTAGAACAAGGCATGAAAACATAGCCCCATGAGAAGGAATTTTCGGCCATGTACAGAAATGATGGAAACATGGTTTTTCTTACATTTTCTTTACCTTAAGAGAATGGAGAAGCTAATGAGCTCTTCAAACTTGATTTTCCCCCATCAATGGAGTTTCCTCTTGGCACCAAAATGGAGCTTTGAAAGATTTGAAAAGATAGAAAGATAGGTCTTGACCTAACTAAGACAAATATGCATTTGTTTTGGATTTGGAGCTTGGAGTTGTATTTGCAAGTGATTGAAGATGGAGAACCATGGAAGAGCAGCTCTCTCGGTTTGGAACAGAGAGAAGAAGAGGAAACCGTGGGTGAAAGAGAGAAATGGAGGAAGAGGAGAAAAGTGAGCTAATATAAGATATTTTGCTTTAATAAGCAAATAGTAACTTCTTTACTTCTCTTCTTTTCCTTTCTCATTTGATGACTCATGTGGTGACTCCCACATAAAAACCGGCCACCCTCTTAATATAAGGCTAACATGGTCTTTGTTGACCAATTAATTGACTTATATTGATTAAAACTTAAACTAGTCACTAAATAGTTACTATTCACTATCAAGGCACATAATCGGGAAATTTTTGATTTCCCATTATTTAGATCTAATGTGATCTCTACATGTGATTATTAGATACTAATTATATAGTCACATGTTGATTAAAGAGTATGATGACTTTAGCCACTCAAAACTCAATCCTAAGACAATTTCTCAAAAATGTGCTTTAAGACTTCTTAAAGCACATTTTGTGTTTTAACTTGTTTTCAAGTTGGTTTTCTTTGCTAATTGATTTAAAATGACCATTAGAATATTACTAAGGTCTTATCATGATATTTGGGTACTCACCCAAGTCTCTCCAAGCTTAGAGCACGTTTTTGCCCTGATTGCCCTTAAGGCACTTTTTGTGTTTTCTTGGTTTAAATTGTCTACCAATCATTCTAAGGCATATTCTAGCCTTACTACATCATATTTGATGTTTACTTAGCATACTTAGGTTTGGGGTATTTCAAAAACCATATTTATAAACTCCATTTAAAAATGTTATTATTTTCGAACAAACCTTATGTCCTTTAATATTTACAAAACCCACCACTTAATTAATGTAATGTTACATTATTGTTATATAACATATCTTATGACATTTAAGTCATTTAAAACAATTATAACCTATAACCATACTTTGTTTATAAAATACCCAATGGCCCTTAATATTTTCGGCTTTTACTTATAACCACTAACTTCTATAAAACCACAATTCCTCTCTAAATTCTAATACATAGTTTTTCTAATTCCCTTAAACTATATATTATACACATTTCTTAATAAACCTTATATATAACTCCAAAAATTACCAAACCATACCAAAAGGTTATAAAACATTATTCTAACCTTATTTTTCCTCTAAATCCGGTTTCTATACATTAGTCACCTATTTGTAACAATGTTATAAAATACCATATAATATACTTATATAGTTCATATGAACTCCAAATTTAACCAAATAAACTTCTAAAAATTTCTATTAACTAAGGACTTTACTAAACTCTATTTAGCACCCTTAAGTTTCGGTAATTACATTACTACCCCAAATCTTATAAATCTTTTACAATTTAATAAGTATCTTATTATAAGGTAGTATTTTAATTTCTTAAATTTTCCAAACTTGGTCAAAGTCTCTTATATAGTCAACTTTGACTTCTAATACCAAATGGCAATACAAATGGGGAACCAATTTTTCGGTAAATCATTTATTAATAACCTATACCTTTTCTATTTTTACAATTTGACCCAAAACTTTATAAAATGTTATAATTTTATTAAATTCATTTAAAAACCCTAAATTGCTCTAAATTAAGCCCACGACTTTCTAAATTCCTAGTAATTACGAATTGGCCCCAATTTTAATTATAAGCATAAATAAAACTAAATAAGCTTATAAACTTAAATTAGAATGGCCTAATGACATGGCCTTATTACAACCTTGAACTTGCAAAATAAATTACACAATAAATGTCTCAAAATATAGCATATATATTCGGCCTCACCATGGTTTATTTACTTTTCCACATAATGTCATAATTTGACCATTATGTTAATTAAATCTCTTAAATGACTAGCTTAATTTATCTTAGCCATTTTTTTCCATTTTTAGGTCAATATGACCTATATATGTAAGTTCACTCTCGGCCCTATATATATATAATATTAAATATGCTAAAAATTACAAAAATCATAAGTTTAAGGTGTTTATACCTTGATTATGCCTTGTATGCTCTCGGCCACTTGTAGGAAAAATCACCACATGATTTAGACATGTTTAATACACAAAAACAAGATATGTTTACACTCCAAGCTTGAGCTTAACCATAAGGAATAATTAATGTAAGATTTAAGGCAAAAATCACCTTAAAAATGCAAGGGAAGTTCTAAGTGGTTTCGACCTGAACCAAACACACCACAAGGTGTTAGATCCACCATATTGACATAGGAAATTGTTAGATCTCGAAATGTTACCTTGTTATTAGGTTTTACCTTGGAAAAATGCCTTAAAAGAGAGTATTTCTCTTGGATCTTGGTCACCCTTGCTCCAAATGGCTAACCAACAGATTCCACATGAAAAGGAGAAGAAGATGAGGCTATTACCAAAGTTTCACAGCCAAACTCGAAGGGAATCAAAGTTATGAGCTTAAAGCACATTTTTACCTTAAAATGTAGATTTGAACAACCTTGGTCCCTCTACTGGTCTCAACCGAGTTTAGCTCTTGTTATAACCTTAGAACACTGAGAATAAGCCATAGGAATTGATGAGCCACGAAATCTAGGTGTTGGTGGTGAGAAGATGAAGAAAAAGAGCTAAAAATGACATTAAAAACACTTACATTAGGAGCTTAGGAGCTAGGCTTGCCTTCCATGCTCAAGAACAGACCTTGAGAGCTTCAAAGGAAGGTAGGAGCTCGGCTGGGCAAGAGGAAATCGGACAAGGAAGGAAGGAAAGAGTGGAAAGATTTGAAATAATGGAAAAGTAAAGGTTACTATTGCAAATTGAAGTTAGGTATCAATTTGTCCAACAATTATTGCAAGCTGCCTCCTCTCTTATTGCCAGCCGGTTTCCTTGGTCCAAATGGTCAATTAATTGACCATTGACCATGCTTGGTCAATATTGACTCATGCGGGCCCCACTTTAGGGTTTTATTAATATTTTAATATTAAATTTGTAACATCTGTAAAATTTGGAAATTAAATTCCTAATATGATATAATGTGATATAATATCATATTTAGAGGTATTTATAACCTTTTTGCCCATTAAAACTAATTTAGAAGACAAATTCACAAAAACGTGCTTTAAGGAGTTTTAGCGCCATTTTGTGTTGCCTGGTTGTTTGGGCTTAGTTTCCTCTGAGTAGTTTTGTTGTGTCCTTACTTTATTATAATACTTAGGAATCCACTTTGGTCCTACTATTTATCACACATTTTTTGCTTCGCATCTTTTACCGATCTTTGTGTTTTGCCTTGTTGAGATCTTTTAGATTGTTCCCCAATTTTATTTAGATGTTTAATAATCATCTTAGATCATTAATAGATCATTTAATTATATTTTAAAGATTAGGGGTATTTCACATCAAGTTACACATACACTTCATTCTCATCCATTCGTTTCATGAATTATACAAACTAAATGTTAAGATATACAAACTATAACACACAAACACAATATACAAACACAAATAAGTGCATTAAAACCCGATTCGTGCATTTATCTTACTGGTGATCATATAAGCACACAAATCAGAGTAACCAGCTTAGGATACAGGGCATGAGAAAATCATACCGTTCACCGTCGGTACTCCCGGTTTCCCTTCGGAATTCAACTATTCGATTCCTATACATACATGAAGTTGTATGGTCAATGACTTATTATTGACCCAACTTTTGCTTCCATTACTACTTCCATGATATACTTACTAGTACTTTACATTCCATACTTGATTATAAAATCATTCATTTCTTATTACTTCCTATACTTGCTTTCTTACTTACGGGCATACTTCCTTACCATTTTTATTCTATTAATGGTTTATCACCAAGCCCCCATATACATATATATATATATACATATACATATATACATATATGATTACCATTTTTTTTTGTTTGGACCCGACCGACCCATGTGTGACCCGACCGACCCAAACTCCTCTAGGTCGGTCTAAGTGAGAAAGAAATCGACCTTTGGAATCCAGCTCGACCGACCCATTCATCTGGGTCAGTCGAAGTCAGTGAGTTTCCCGTTTGACAATACATGTACGACCGACCCACAACCGACCCAATCCTCTGGGTCGGTCGAAGTCAGAAACTTCGACTTCAGAAAATTCTTGCCCGACCGACCCACGACCGACTCACCCGTCTCGGTCCGTCGAAGTCAGACAATTTACGTTCTGGTGATTTTAGCCCGACCGACCCACGACCGATCCAACCCCGGGGTCAGTCGAGATCAGAATGGTCTGTTTGGCTTTGTTTCAGTTCTATTCTTTTACCCATTTCTTCCCTAATCCTCCTACATACATCCTACATGTTTTAACACCACGTAGGCCCTCCAAATCACTCTAGTTCATCCATCAAACTCATTACTCAATTCTAGATTAACTTACACAATTCTCTCATCTTCATTCCTGCACTTACACTAATTTTTCTTTCTCCAATGCTACAGATTTTTACTCTCACTTCTACCATTCAATACTTCCTCAACTAATTCCATTACTAGCATTCTAAATACATTACTTTACATCCTAGTTCTTTCTACTACTTAACTCCTTCTTCAAATCTGTATTCAAAGTGCCAACTACTCACTTTAAACTCTCCAAATACACCTAGTCACTTCCTAGGTTGTTCCCTCTTCTTACACAACTAAGTCTTCTAATTTCTAGACAAATTTGGACAGAGGTTCCCCTATATTTTCACTTTCTTACCACATTGATTCACTCATTCATTGCCACTTAGCACACCTGTTTTCCCAAGACATCAATGTACACATTTCTACTTTACCACAACATTCCACACACTACAATACACTATATTTTCCTGCACATACACATTTCTTACCCAAAGTTTTCCCAAGCTTCTAATCATCCTTTCAAGGTTTCAAAACAGTTTAGTTTTCTCAACCGTTGTACTACTACATTGTTACTACTCAAAACCTTATACATTACACCTTTAAGGTTCGTTTGTGCTTTTAATCCATTTTAAGGATCCGTTTTCTTCGGGATTTGTTCCCTCATGTTTATTTTGATGTAATTAAGCCTTTAAAATCATAATTAGCCTAATTAATCACTGTTTTTAATTACGGGGTATTTCAGTCTACCCCCTTAAGGAACATTGCCCTCAAAGTTGCTCAAGGATTATGGTTTACTATTTCTACTCGTTTGGCAAATCAATTGCCACCATGTTACTACCACCTTACAAGGTGTTCACAATTCCTACACTGCAAGCATACACAATCCAAATACAATACACAATACAAATGCACAATACACGATTACCATACGTAATACGCAATTACCATACACCATACAATTCACACTACCAATTGTGTCATATACCGTATAACACTATTACTTTACTCATTGTACAACACAAAATGCAATTAGTGCTACACTGTGCCTCACAGTTGGTCAAAGTTGGTGATTCCGTATCTCCAACCATTTGGACATTTCTAATGCCAAGTTCATGCATTCAGATATCCTTACGGATTCTCAAATCCTTTTACTACGTCCATACATCCTTAGGTTCGTTACATACGGTGTTCACACACAATACATACTAAGGCGTTGACTACCTATAATAAATGAAATGATGTCAAGCTATTCTAAGGCGCTGACTACCTATAAGTAAAGTGAAATAAAGCAATGTCAAGCGATTCTAAGGCGTTGACAACCTAAAATGTGAAAACTGGGTGGTATACAAATGCAAGAATACTGAAATGCTAACGATGCTAATGATGTTGATGGTGCTGATGATGCTGATGATGTTGATGATGATGCTGATGATGCTCGGATGCTTCTGGGGACCGAAAACCCGTGCCAATGCTCCTGGCTAGACCCAATGTGGACTTATTGCCATCGCCCCCAAGCCGGTGTGCAGGGATAACTCCTGGTAAAAACCCTGGGGACTTATTGCCTTAGCCCACCATTAGTTGATCCCAAAGTAAGCTGACATAACACACGAGGATTTATTGCCATCACCTCACCAACTTTTCTATCGCCAGGTCTTGTGACGCGCCTAGATAATGCAACTAGGTTTTATGACGAGCCTATATGAATGAGATGAATGCAATGTGTTTGATGAGAGTGGGTAAGCTAAAGGGTATTACTACGAGCCTAAAGGGATGCAACTAGGTCTTATGACGAGCCTAAAGGTTGGATCTAGGTCTTATGACGAGCCTAAAGGTGGGATCTAGGTCTTATGACGAGCCTAAAGATGGTTCTAGGTCTTATGACGAGCCTAAAGGATGGTTCTAGGTCCTATGATGAGCCTAAAGGTGGGATCTTGGTCTTATGACGAGCCTAAAGGATGGTTCTAGGTCTTATGACGAGCCTAAAAGATGGTTCTAAGTGAAAGTGAGTCAAGTGTATGATGGGTATAAATGAATGTATAAGGATTATGGCTTATGTCAAACCTAGAGATGGTAGAGCTCTGATAAGTGTGAAACATATAGGCTTTTTAGGGTTTAATTACCTTATAATTTGTAACAATCCAGGCAATGTTTCCCACTTATTATGTGTTTTTCCTAAGATTGATATTTTGATAAGAACTGATGTATTTTATGTGCTAAATATAGGAAAAACCCAGGAAATGAAGATTTTACATCATAAGGATTACAACACAAAAACGGGGAACAAATCAGGAGAAGAGACACAAAAAGTGGTCTTGTCCGGATCAGTTTGGCCGGACACAAAGCCGGACGTCTCCTGTCCGGATCTGTTTGGCCGGACGTCAGCCGGACGTGACCTAAAAATCCAGATCCGAGTTCACGTTTCAGATCTAAAAACTTTGTGTCACGTCCAGATCCAGACACGATCCGGACGTCACACAGAATTGAAAAATAAAAATGCACGCACTGATAATTAGCCTTTCGGTGAAATTATCAGGCGGCGCATTAACAAGACAGGCGAGCGGCGCATTAATTAACTACGCTCCATGCTCAATCAGAGGCTCAATCAAACTATCCACTCACCAACTATACAAAACTCCCACTAACCTGTGTTTCCTTTCTAATCCTATATAAACCATCTCCTGCCTTCATTCCAAATCGCACCAGACTTCAGAGTCTAATCCTCTTCTCTCCCTCACTGCATATCTTCTCGTTCACACACCCCATATCCATTCACTAAACTTCCTCCATAAACTTCACTGCTCACTCACGACATAACCCGTATTCACTCATCAAATTCTCCATAATCCTCACCCGTCACTCACACACACATCCCGCATACATCCGCATCATTTAGCCTAGTCCGGATCACGTCCGGATCCGGACACGCACATTTTAATCCTGTCCGGATCGCGTCCGCCTGGAATTAGCCGGACATCTCAGGTCCGGCTCTGCGTCCGACCCTGTTGATCCGGACAACTCACAAACTCGCCAAAATTTCCATTTTCACCCATTTCACCCAGTTCACTCCATTATCACCACGACCAACCTCCAAGCCAGCACAGCGCAAGGACAAAGGACGGAGCGAGCAAGAAGATCTTCGTAACAGATGATTTCTCTCAACTCTCTTTCATTTATAATTATAATCGCTATGTCTAGCTAAGAGGATTTACTCTAGGGGAAGGGATGTTGTAATTAGTTAAACTCTGCATAATTTTACTGCTTTATTGAGACTATTTGGATTGTTCAGGTTAATGCTTTTAAGTGCTTTTAATAAACGTCATGAATTTATTATAAGCCCTCGAATCATGTTATGATCAGATAAGGTGATTAGCATTGATGGTCCTATTAACCTGTTACCTGTGATAATTGCAATCGGATAGATTATATTAGTCACTAGGAGCTTTAGTCTGGATTAAACCAGACTAGTAATTCTGTGCAATAAAACCATCTAGATATACTTGCTAGGTCTAGACTAGAACTACATGCCCTGTCTAGATGAGCTTTCTGGAATTAAGACTTAATACAGAATAGATAATTGAGAATTACAAGCCGATCCAAGTCTCACTTAAGTAGTAGAATATGCAGAACCTAGCTAGTGAAACAACTCCCCGAACCTAGAGTACCGTTCACACTCCCAAGACTATCACTTTAATTTATCTGCTATTTACCTTCTTGTTTGGAACCCAAAACCAAAACAAACCCCCCTTTTGAGTTAACCATTACCTAAGGCTAGACTTACCACATCAAGTCCCGTGGATTGACACCCAGGTCGCTTCATAAATTTGCTATACTATTTCGACCGGGATTTTTGCAACCCGACGATCTATTGAATTATTGAATTCTAGGATTAATTCTTAGCATTTAATACATCAAATAAATCGTTTGCAAGCTCTAGACAGGCCTGTGGATGTTTGAATGTGAATGTGGGGCTTAGGACGGGCCTGAGGAAATTTGATGTGGAGGTAGGGCTTAGGATGGGCCTGAGGAAATTTGATGTGGAGGTAAGGCTTAGGACGGGCCTGAGGAAATTTGATGTGAAGGTAGGGCTTAGGACGGGCCTGTTGGTGTTTGAATGTGGAGGTAGGGCTTAGGCCGGGCCTGAGGAAATTTGATGTGGAGGTAGGGCTTAGGACGGGCCTGTTGGTGTTTGAATGTGGAGGTAGGGCTTAGGTCGGGCCTGAGTGATATGAGAAGGGTTTAAACCTTTGGGTTTGGATTTTTGGGCCTCAATCGGTGGTGTCGTTGTTGCAATTGTTGGAACCAACAATTGCCCCCAGTATTTTTCTTAAGGCAACCTGAGTTTTTTAGGATTTGTGGCAATCGATCGGAACGATCGATTGCCCCCAGTATTTTCTTTGATTAATTGCGCAGAAACAAGTCTCATTCTCACAAGGTCAGGGTTTATCTTGATGTGGTGCTCTCTGTCCTACACTCAAAGTGTTTAATGCTTGCACTCGTGCTCCCCTTTCGGTCAAAACATCTCAACCATTGAATTTGACATTTGATAAATTTACGCATTCAACCTGTTACTTTCACGTGATTGGATACACAACCACTAAGTCGGAAGTCTTTTAAGCTTATAACGTGGCTATGAGGTGTGATGAATGACAACAGGGCAATGGAGGAATGTTTAGGATATGTGGAGCTATAAGGGTAACCAAAGCTGCAACTTGCACCGTCCCTCGGACTTGTCTTCTTTGTCTTGAAGTCGTTTGGCTACTTGTGATGACTTCGCTTGTGAGCTTGGGACTTTGGGTTGTTCCTTGCACCTTTTGGATTTCTTCAAGGCTTTTCAGGTTTGCCTTTCTTTGAATCTCTTTTTCTTCGGGGTTCTTGTGTTTCCCAGTTTTGAACTTTGAGAGCTGCTTTTGATGTTACCTCATTTGGATCCTGTGTCATTTTGGGACCATTTGCGGATCGTTTCGTCATGCCGGTAGCAGTTTAGCTTCTTTGGACTTGTGAAGTTGTTGTTCGGAAGTCGGGCTCCTTGCTTCCTTTGGTCACCGGGTCGGTTATTCATCATTGGCTGGCTCGTGTGTGGAGTTTGTAGATTTATAAAAGAGGATGGATACGAAAAGCTCAGCGGGGGTGCCTAGGGTGTAATGTCAGGGTTCACAAGCTTTTGGCTGCGTGGTGCTGTGCCTAGGTGTTTCGTCATCCCTAATAGTTGTGTATCCATTCTTTGTTACTTTTCACAGGTTTAAGCGTAAATTATCTCCTTCGGTCGGAGTTATGCCATTTACCTTACCTTTGAATGTGATCTCTCTAGAGTCATGTAAGAATGACACGCTCTTTCGCTCTTGGTTTTACCGCTCAAGACACTCTGGCGAAGTGTACACTCAAAGACTTGTTTGCACGTTTAAACAAAAGAAATAAACATTATCGTTCCTTAACTCAGATTGCCCCCAGTATTGTTGTGGGGTTTTTTGACAAGCCTTTTGAATACCTAAGTTATTTGTGGAGGATGGTGGTTGTATGTGTAATGGTGAGTGGTGATGGGGTACTCTTGTGAAGAGGTGACGGATGATTCTTTTGCCTTTTGTGGCCGCAATTTTGTTTTTATGTGTCTAGTGAAATAGCAAAAATGATGAAGTGATGAGGAGATGGTGAATGTATGGATGGGAAGGTGGTTTTGTACAAGGGGCTTCGTGAAAGACAAAGGTTTTGCTTTTGAAGCCTACAAACATGCTCCATGAGTGAGAGATCTTTTTACTTTTCCACTTTTCCGTTTTTTCCATTTTTTTGGGCACATGAACGAATGTACAAACATTAATCCAAGCATATACAAGAACATGAGCAAAGAAGGAATTTTATTAATAACCGAAAGGAGAAACATTGACATTAAGTACCATCTAAATGGAAAAGACAAATGAACTAACTAAAGAAAGAAAGGTAATGAAAAGAAAGAAAAAAAGAAAGAAGCTACACAAAACAACTAAAGAGAAAGAAAAATAACAAAGATTCCTAGTGGTGCTCCGGCATGGGATTCCCGAAAATATTCCCGCGCTCCGAGAACTGAAGTCCCTGGTCAATCAAGTCTTGGATCTTATGCCGTAAGGCCCTGCAATGATCGGTGTCATGGCCAGGTAACTGATGGTAATGGCAGAATTGATTTAGATGCCTCCCTAAATGAGTGGTTCCTGGCTAAGGGGCCAAGGGCTGTAGCAAGTTTCTTTTTTGAAGCTCTTCAAATGCCTGACTTGGTGTTCGGCCAATGTCGGTAAACTGTCTTGGTGCAAGGAATCACCTAGGTCGGGATGATGCTTTGGTTTTCTGTTTTGAAACTGGGGTTGCTACAACTGGCTTTACCTTTAAGGACTTGTTGCCCACTCTCCGAGCTTTGAGCTGTCCTACCCGTAACCTGGCACTGTAGTTCTACGGGCACATGGAACTCTCGCCTAGGGCGGGTGTTGGTAATCCCGACTTAGTGCAAGATCTCAAGGAAGAAAAATTTAAAGTGGTCGTCTTAGGATTTTCTTCTGGTTGTCTGCCCGCCCTCTCGAGTTCTGCAGCCATTTCCTTGGTATCCCCTTGTGAACCTTGGGCCCTAATAAAGCTAACTTCAATATAGTTGTGAAGAGAACTAAGAAGCCTATTCACTAGTTCATTTTGGACTTGACGTCCGACCTCAAGGGAAAGGGTCTTTGTTTTTAATTCTTCAATTGCTGCAATGTAGTTGGACTCCATGGCGTTCTTGACAACACTATGTCTCTACTCCATGGCATTAATGGTGTCCATGTACTTTTGTTCCAAAGCTGCGAGATGGACATCCATGTTGATCGGATTTCCTCCTTCACCACTCCTAGGATTTGGGTTTACCTGTTTCCAAAGTGCCGTCTGTCAGAAAATAAAAGAGGACTGGATTGAAGTTCCGGGCCGGGAAGGAGTACTTGATAAAATGGTGTTCTAATTTAAAACTTGTTTGGGCCGAGTAATTCTGTTTAGGCCTAAAAGATGACACATAAATCTAGAATTTTGGGCCATAACCCGAGTGAAAAGTTTTCCTAGACCAGAATGGGCCTTGAAATGAAGAGGCCTGATGGATTTTCATGGATTGCTTTAGGTGGTTTTTTTTATGGGCCTAGAACTAAGTTGATAATTCAAATTGGGCCGAAAGATAAATCACCTAAATCTAAACTTTTGGGCCGAAGCCCAAATGACTCACATGTTAAACTAAACAGGGCCTTTGGGCCGCAAACAAAAACTGCCAATTCGGGTTGGGCTAGGTTGATGTAGGGGAAGTTCCTATCAATCTCTAGGCTGGGTAGTGAGCCGATCATACAAGCAAACAAAGCCCACACAAATTCAACATGTCCTCACTAGACGTTTAAATCAAACCGGATATGGATCGATCCGGAGAAGTGCTTGGGGCATGGGCCCAGGTCACCAAAGGAATAGGGCTTGCACGCTATTCTCTTTGGGCTTCCCCACTTTTTCCACATCACCTAAAGGTGTGCGTCTGCGGTCAGGTCTTTGAATGACCAAACAAGGCTGGGTAAGGGCACTGCCAGGAAAACGCTTGGGGCTAAAGCCCAGGTATTAAGGGATGTGGTAAGACGACATCCTCCTCTTTCCCCCGCTTATTCACATCACCTTTAAAGGTGTGAGTCCCTGACAGAGGACCCTCCAACGGGTCCGGGGTGAAATCGGTTTACGTTGACCCTCGCTCTCATATGATGCAAAGATGCAGAAAGTTAAAGTGCGCACGAAAGTAAACAAACAAAGCAATAAAGCCATAAATAAACAATTTTCGAGTTAAGCCCTCTTTCTTAAAATTAAACAAGTTAATATTAAGAAGTTGTCCCCAGCAGAGTCGCCATTCTGTGAGCCTCGGTTTTTAAACCCTATCCTATGTTGATTAGATTGATCAGGATCTAGTCAGGTTTAAGGTCCACTAATAACATAAGCTTAATAACTAAGTCATATAACCATAATTATTAAAACCTAAGCTAGCTCACTAGAACCTATTATGAGTTGCCACCTAATTTTAACCTAGATCAAATTAGGAAAGGAGAGTTCGGGTTCGGGGGCTTGATATTCGACTTAATTAGGGTTCAATTACTTTCATTACCCCTAGAAGTCGTTTTTCCTCTACTTAGTTTAATTACGGCTTATTACGAGTCATTTTAACCTAAGTGTGCGCTTCTGTTTTTTTTTTATTTTTAACGTTTTTTGACAAAAAATTAAAGTGAAATTAAAGCTACCTATACTAGGGTTTCGGAGGCAGAATTAGGTCAAATTTTGTTTATGTCCATATCCACGGACCCCATGTCCGAGACCACGGACCCTAGTTAACCTAGTTTTACAGAAAAATTGAATTTAAGGGAAAACGAAATTATGAAAAAGTCCGGGGCCACGGACATGCTGTCCGTGGGCTCGGACATTATTTAAAAAAACCTAAATTTTGAAATTTTGAAATCTCGCCGTCGTCCGTGGGTGTCCGTGGCCACGGACAACCCGTCCGTGGTCCCGGACCATAGGTCCGAGGTCACGGACCACCCACGGACAGGGCTTTTCTGATGGTTCCCGACGGTGTTTTCGACTCAAATTTTATGGGTACGTAGCCTGAAAGATTATAAGCACGTTAGTGATTGAAAGAATTCAATTTGAAGTTAAAATTAATACGAAACTTAGCAAACAAGTAACAAGGCAGTAGCTAAAACAATTAGTGATACAGAGGCCGAAAAGCATTGGTTTGAACCCAAATTTAGAGGCAGAATTGATAAGGTTAGAGGGAGTTAGGAAAGTGGAATTTCTACCTGTTTTACCTTCGGGTTTACAATGATCCTTCACACCGAGATTCGTCGAGTGCTCCGTTGACGGCAGACCCGAAAGGTTTTCGAACCAAGCTTCTGGTTGTTGGTTGTTCTTGCTGTTCTTCACGTTTTGGTGGTGTTTATGTGGGGTTTTGATGATTTTTGAGGCTTTGGGACTTGGAAAACGAGTTTAGATGGTGATTTCGGGTGAATTTCGGTATGATCCGGGTGGCCGGGTGTTGAAAAACGTGAGGAGAGAGAGGGGAGGCTATGCTTTTTGACTTCCTAGGGTTCTTGAGCGTGTGAGATTCTGATTTGATCAAAAGATTTATCCTTTATATAGACTTTCTTAAAGGTAAAGAAAATCTAGTAAAAGTAAGATTTTTTGGAATTTTAATTAAGTGACTTCCTAAAGGAATTTTGCTGTGAAATTTCAGCCACGTGTCAAGGATGGCAATTATGATTTTTCTGAAGTGGAATCAAAATGTTTAAATGTTGTAATATTTTTAAATTTAATTTCTCGTAAGGCCCAATCAGAAATTGCTAGAAAATTATTGGAAATTCAAAAAATCAAAATTCCAACGCCATTATGCTTAAAATATCATCCTCTATCATAGGTTAAAATTTCAAAGCATTTCAATTTGATTTGAGCATTTTTTGGAAGAGAGAGAAAGCCTATAGAAGATCTCGGGAGCCTTAAAAATTACAAAAACGCCCCTGACAATGACGAAACTGCTCCCAATGCCCCGGAATGCGCCGATTGAGCCGGAATACCTCATGACTTGATTGAAGTGCCTCGCACAACACCAAAGCCTTGTAGACCCCAACCAGGGGGGGTCAAAATTTGGGTATAACACTTGGGTTAATCAATCTTCTGAGCAACTTCTTAGTGAGTTTGACATGGCTGTCATTGATCGGGTGTTTCTCCAATCCTTGGAGATCCCTATTTATTTGTTCTTTGTTTTCCTTGTTGCTCGTTCCCACACGCTTACCGTAGTTACCGAGCCTCAGCTTGTTCAGGCACTACTTCTGTAGTTGTGTCGGTTTATATCCTGCAAATGTTTCGTAGCTGTCTGAGCTATGCCGGCCAGGTATCGTAACCTCTTTGCATTATAGTTTTGGAGTTAACTACTTCCGACTACGTCCTTAGTCAGGTAATATAGCATTGGTGGTGTTATCTAGCTATTATTGTCCCGTAGACTTGTGTCTCGGGTTCCGTTACTGCTCCACTATGCGCTTCGTTGCACGGTTGGTGCTTCACTTCCTACTGCTGCTTGACCAGCCAGGTTCTTGTGACTGCTAAGCACGTCGCCCCATGTTGTCGTAAGTTCCAGTCTCCTTATAGTTAGGATTCTCATTCTACCCTCATTAAGTGCGGGTATTGTTGTTCAACCGGGAACTGTCTACGGGATTTCAAATTCCTGGAAATCTACTATATCACAGGTTCTTTCCTCTTATAGGAATATCGCATTACTGCCAGATCGGGTTTTCCCGAGTATGAGGGGACTTCCCTTCTCTCTAGCATTTTTTCCCAAGTTATACAATGGGGACGTGGAGGGCGGGTCTGATGTTGTAGGTATCCGGTACACACACGGGAGTTCCTAACTAGCGTATCTCTCACGCTATCACTCAGCCCTTAGCCCTAAGCTTCTAATTCCAAACTCGGTATTTCCTAAGCTCGGTAATTTTAGTCATCAGAGCGATACTTCGCTCTGATACCACTTTTTGTAACACCCCTACCGCTAATCCCATCATTACCGTCTAATCTCCTCGTACTTCCATACTTATGCAGCGGATACTTCCTTACACAACGGAGGGTGATACAATGCCGTTAGCCACCCACATGACTAACAAGGCCTACTTCCGTTACAGTATCGGTCTGATGGACCGGAATACCCGAGTACTAACACAAATACAACCCATACTAAAATTACAAACCGGTACAACAATTCTCTATTCAATACATTGTTCAATACTTTCAATACGATACACCGAGTTACTAAGATCCTAATCCAAATACAACATTTCTCCCAAGTCCGTACATACTCATTAGGAGTCCAACATCTACCCATGTCTCACATTCTACATGCTTCTCAAATACATAAGGGTGTACCGCTCGGTACACCAACAATTCAAAAGGGCTACAAGCCTTATACAATTCATTACTATCAACAAATTAACCCTAGCTGACTGAACATAGCAAGCCGGTCTCAACTTTGACCAAATCAGCTTCGGGTACCTGTAAGATAAAAATGGTGCCCCAAGGGGCTCAGCGAAACGCTGCAAATGAAATTCGCATACCCCGCGTACTAGCGAGGGTACACCGACTACTTGGTCGAATTGCGGTTCGTTTTAATCATACATACATGCATACTTTTATACAATACAATACAATCATATCACAGTACGAACTTACATTCCATTCAATACATACAAGGAATACATTACAAGTCCACCATTCACCCTTACCGTTACGGAGATACGCTTCTCCAATACATACACAATACTTGTTAGCTTCATTACTCACCCAGGTTAGAATGGGTGTACTTTACTCTTCTACTTATGATCAATAACTTACAATAGTTATGATCGTTACTCATACAAATACTTACTTACTTACTTACTCATGTTAAGTCGGTGTGACCTCCGGGCAGGGACTACGATATCCCACCACCGGGCTTTAGGGTGGCTTACTAATCCAGGATGCTACCCATTTAAGGGGTTTGGTCCATGGAAAAGATTAAGGCCAGGATTCGGATCCAACCTCTTGTGTCTCATTATCCTCACGCGTGGCCGAAACTATTTCGGACTTCTACTCATTCCATTTTACTCATTACACAAGTTAGGAGTTAGGTGGTTAGGAATTAGTAGAAGTGATTACTTCCATACCAAGGGTTAATACACTACACAAGTACACATCAAGTTACACATACACTTCATTCTCATCCATTCATTTCATGAATTATACAAACTAAATGTACAAGATAATACAACAAGAACAATACAACACAAAACACAAATAAGTGCATTAATACCCGATTCGTGCATTTATCTTATTGGTGATCACATAAGCACACAAATCAGAGTAACCAGGTTAGGATTCAGGGCATGAGAAAATCATACCGTTCACCGTCATACTCGTACTCCCGGTTTCCCTTCGGAATTCAACTATTCGATTCCTATACATACATGAAGTTGTATGGGCAATGATTTATTATTGACCCAACTTTTCCTTCCATTAATACTTCCATTATATACTTACTAGTACTTTACATTCCATACTTGATTATAAAAATCATTCATTTCTTATTACTTCCTATACTTGCTTTCCTACTTACGGGCATACTTCCTTACCATTTTTATTCTATTAATGGTTTATCACCAAGCCCCCATATACATATATACATATATGATTACCATTTTTTGG
Organism: Limonium bicolor; assembly: GCA_023374045.1. Lineage (NCBI taxonomy): Eukaryota > Viridiplantae > Streptophyta > Magnoliopsida > Caryophyllales > Plumbaginaceae > Limonium > Limonium bicolor. Next base: position 84,243,822 of record CM041780.1, on the reverse strand, counting down.
ACCCGACAGACCCATACGTGACCCGACCGACCCAAACTACTCTGGGTCGGTCGAAGTCAGAAAGAAATCGACCTTTGGAATCCAGCTTGACCGACCCACGTCCGACCCATTCATCTGGGTCGGTCAAAGTCAGTGAGTTTCCCGTTTGAAAATACATGTGTGACCGACCCACGACCGACCCATTCCTCTAGGTCGGTCAAAGTCAGAAACTTCGACTTTAGAAAATTCTTGCCCAACCAACCCATGCCCGACTCACCCGTCTGGGTCGGTCGAAGTCAGACAGTTTACGTTCCGGTGATTTTAGCCAGACCGACCCACGACCGATCCAACCCTGTGGGTCGGTCGAGATCAGAATGGTCTGTTTGGCTTTGTTTCAGTTCTATTCTTTTACCCATTTCTTCCCTAATCCTCCTACATACATCCTACATGTTTTAACACCACTTAGGCCCTCCCAATCACTCTAGTTCATCCATCAAACTCATTACTCAATTCTAGATTAACTTACACAATTCTCTCATCTTCATTCCTGCACTTACACTAATTTTTCTTTCTCCAATGCTACAGATTTTTACTCTCACTTCTACCATTCAATACTTCCTCAACTAATGCCATTACTAGCATTCTAAATACATTACTTTACATCCTAGTTCTTTCTACTACTTAACTCCTTCTTCAAATCTGTTTCAAAGTGCCAACTACTCACTTTAAACTCTCCAAATACACCTAGTCACTTCCTAGGTTGTTCCCTCTTCTTACACAACTAAGTCTTCTAATTTCTAGACAAATTTGGACAGAGGTTCCCCTATATTTCAATTTCTCACCACATTGATTCACTCATTCATTGCCACTTAGCACACCTGTTTTTCCAAGACATCAATGTACACATTTCTAACTTTACCACAACATTCCACACACTACAATACACAATATTTTCCTGCACATACACATTTCTTACCCAAAGTTTTCCCAAGCTTTTAATCATCCTTTCAAGGTTTCAAAACAGTTTAGTTTTCTCTTCCGTTATACTACTACATTGTTACTACTCAAAACCTTATTCATTACACCTTTTTAGTATTCAAAAACTGTTACATTAGGGTACTCAAAACTAGTTCAAGGTAAGAGCTTTTACCTTGTATCCTCCAGTTTTTCTTCCTTTCCCTCTTCCTTTCCTTTCTTCTCTTCCTTTCTTTCTTGTTCCTTCTTCTCAACCGGTTCAAATGGAGTTCACAGTCCAATGCTACAGCCCATACCAATACACAACAACTACTTAGGAAAATCATTCTTAACTAGCTTAGGGTTTATCTGCTTGTTTAAGATTTAAAATGGAGCATTACCTTCCAATGGATAGATAAAGCTTTGGACAGCAACAAGGCAAGATCCCAACTCCCAAAATGAAGCCAAAATCGGCTGGAGCACAAGGCACAAAACAAGGCTTAACTTTGAATTTTCGTTTTGCCAAAAGGGGCTAGGAAAAGATGAGTTTTCGAGACTATTTTACCTCAAAATAATAAGGAGATGAAGGTGCATCCAATGGTGGTCTCAAACCTTCAATTGGCCTTCAGCCATGGAGATGAAAATGGAGCTTTCTGATTTTTGAAAGGAGGAAGATGAAGCCCAAGAGGAGAGGAATACAATGGTGCAGTTTTTATGTGATTTGGAGTTAATTTGGTCTCTCAAAAATGGAAGAGAATCAGGGGCTGGTGAGGGCTCTAACAGATCGCCATTACAGAGCTCAATGGGGAAGAAGATAAATCAGAGAGAGGAGGGGAGTACGGGTGAGAGAATAGAGTGGGGAGGAGAGAGACTTATTTTTTTGCTTTTTACTTTACTCCCTTGTCCTTTTGTTACTAAAGACAAATAAAGAAGGAAATTAAGAGAGGAGGGAGTGAGTGAGCCGGCCCCATACCAGCACACACACAGACTTTTGATTTTTATTTACAAAAGTGGACACATTAGTTTTGCTTATTTACACTCTCACCCCACAACTTCCCGGTTATTACAGTTTTTACTAACCGGGAACCCGTTTTCCGGAATTTTCTCTTTAAATCAATTTTATTGGTTCTAAACCTTCATTAATGTTTATTCATGACTATTTGGTTGACCAAAATCATTACGAGTCTATTTGACCTGCTTAAAGTCGCGTTTTCCCGGTTTCCTCGAAAAACGCGCTTTAAGGTCCGTTTGTGCTTTTAATCCATTTTAAGGATCCGTTTTCTTTGGGATTTGTTCCCTCATGTTTATTTAGATGTAATTAAGCCTTTAAAATCATAATTAGCCTAATTAATCACTGTTTTTAATTACAGGATATTTCACTTGTATACATGGTGCAGTGACTCGTGTGGTTAACTAGAAGGTTAAAGATGTGACAATGATTGTTTTGATGCTAAAGTAATTTTGTATTTCACTTAACCACCTTAGTGAGTGAAAGCTTCCCTTACATTATGACCTATACTAAATAAGAACAAGCTCAACACTTGCTTCTAGCTTCCAAAAATATGACTTTACATCTACTCTAAGACAACCCCCTTAACAATACTTACATATAACAAGGTCAATGAATTCCGAATAAGAGTTAAACTACATAGAAACAATAAGCATCTACGTCAAGGACTAACTCCGTTTCTCAGTAATTGATCCAGTAGAGAAATGCCTCGGTTGATGTTGCTAAATTAAACACTTGTCTTGGATCACATGCGTGGTCTTTCATTGACTGGATCCATAAGCTTTGAGGATTAAATTTAAATACCTTGTATTAATAAATATTTAAATGATGTTTTAATCCATGATTATGTGTTTAATTAGGCTTTAAAAAAGAAGAAAAAAAATTCAAATTCATGTACTCGGACATGTGACCTTAAGTGGTAAAAACTAGTTTTATGTTGAAGTTAGCATATCATTTTGTTAGATCTTTGAGGTTGTGTTCACAGCCTTCGGACTCAGGTAATATGGGAAAGCAGCCCGTAAAATTAGGAAGACTGATCTTCCAAACAGAGTTAAGATTTTTGCATGGAGATTGTTGGCTGGAATACTTCCATGTCATGCGCTTATTGCAAATCACTGCCATCTTAATACAGACCTGAAGTGTTTTTGTGGTGCAACTGAAACTCTAACGCATGTATTTTTCAGTTGTTTTGGAGTTCAACGTTTGTGAGAAAGGGAGGGATGTAGTTTCCCGCAGTCCATTAATACATATAGTGGCCTACTGGACTGGGTTCTTTCCTTATGCTTAAATGGCTCAGTTGCTTCTCTTGCTCTTTGTTTAAAGGTATTATGACAAATATATTATTCGCATTGTCAGGTGGCACATGGGCGGGTGGCGCATGGGAAATGGGGATGGGCTCAGGTTGCGAGTTACCTCTCTGTGGTACAAGGAAATGTTCATTACGCGCCAAGGATGGAAGTTGTTGATGGGAAGGGGGAGCAGAAAGACCACATGATGGTTTATGTGGATGAGAGTGTTCTGGAGACAAGGTCAGGGTGGGTGTTGTATGTAGGCAAGAATGAAATGGTGTGCTAGTGGCGACGGGGATGAAAGAGGAGTGGCTGCTTATTCATCAAGGACTGATGGAGACAAAATCAATGCTTTGGAATGACATGCGCTTTGTAGGCAAGTTTCAAGAAGATTAAGATGGTGTGAGATTGTAAATCTAATGTTGATTTTGTAAATGGTATTGGGTTTGTTGTGTATGATGTTGATTTTGTACTAAGAAGTGTGTTACAATTAATAACGTTTATTGATGATTGTAAATAGGATTAATTTTGTGGGGAGAGAGAAAAATGTTAGTGCTCATACTTTTGCCAACCTGAAAGGGGTAATGTGGAGGAAATTTTTAAGATCCAACCTACTTGTATCCAACGTTTATGTGTGCTTAATATCTAATACATGAATTGTTATTACTTCAAAATAATAAAGCAGATTCTATGAAGTGAGCACATAGTTGGACGGGAAATGATGCTCCTTGTAATATTTGTCACCTAAATTAGAGGGTCGTCAATGGACTGTCCGCCACTAAGGAACTTGCTGTTTGATACCCTAAAAATACAACCTCCTTCATTGGACTATTTTCGGCTATAGGTAAGTAAATCTTTTCATTTTACAAAATTTCTTTTAAATAACACAAGATTCCTGTTTGGAGGAGAACGTTCTTTTGCTCATAACTATTATGAATCTTTTTTCGGAAACTATTATTATCAATATATGGGTCATCATAATATTACTATGCATTCTCTATATTCATTGCGGGTTGGCTTTTAGCTTACGTGTGTTTGAACATTTCTGGCTAAATGAGTATCTTGTAGAAAATCGATAAGGAATTCGATGTTTTGATTTTTGGAACAAATGGATGAATTTAATATATCATTTAAAAAAAGTTGTACTATGATGATTAATAATTTTGTACTGCGAATAGCGACACCCTGTGTTTTTTTTTTCAAAAAATGATATCTGAAAGTAATTTAACCTAAGAAGTTTGTAGTTGATTAGTAGCGAATTTTGCTAGTTACTTTTATGTTGTAATCAATACTAAATTTTTTTAAGTGTTGGATTACATTTTTATGTGTTTACACTATTAATATGATTTAAAATTAATTTGTACTGCGAATAGCAAAAACTTTACTATTTGTAGTATAATTTTTTTTTTCACCAAACTTGGTTGAATAAGTTTAGAATGTTGTGGGGAGACTTTTTTTCTGAAAAAAATGAGAATTAAATGACCAAATTTCAATCAAAATGATTAAAACAACAAAGTTACAATAACAAAGTTACAAAAACTAAGTTAAAGAAAAACTAAGTTACAACAACTAAGTTAAAAAAAACTAAGTTACAACAACTAAGTTAAGAAAAACTAAGATACAACAACCAAGTTACAAAAACTAAGTTAATGACAAACTAAGTTAAAGAAAAACTAAGTTACACAACTACGTTAATGAAAAACTAAGTTACAACGTTGTTCCATCTATCTAACCTAGATTGTAAATGATGAATCCAAGGTTCTACAGTGTTGGATCTCTATAATAAAACCCCTGCGGATAGACAGGGGGGGGAGGAGTGAGGAGTCATCAACCATACAAAACCTTATGAAATGACCCTGGGGGCAAACTCCGATGTGAATCTCTCCTGTTGGTCTATCACGATTGGTATAATTTTCGATTGGAAGGTATGTGGCACTTGCCATACCCCCATATACAGTAGAGTAGAAAACTACTATCGAAGTTTACTTTGTCACGATCATTGTCCCCATTTCTGTGGTCATCCATTTCTCCGTAGGTGCTGCCCCATCCCCATTCCAACGAAACACTCTTAACATTTTGTTGTACGTTGCTTCGTTGAACATGTGCTTGTATGCATGCCTCACCGTTTCTGTATTCTCCATGTCATGGTACAATCCTTTACGGACATGTTTCCACCTCTCTTCGTCTAAGTACAAGTCATCAGCAATCACCCTGATTCCTAATTTTCCATCTCCACGAAGATCAATATACTAGTGATATATTGATATAGGTTGGATGGGAATTGCTGGTAGTATGGGAAGCTGTTCATGGGCGTGAATCGATTCGGATCTGATAATCCTCTATCAAGTGATCTTCCAATTGATGGTGCTCCTTCGGACTGGCTTGCTCTTGGTCGGTTACACTCCCAAGATGAAGGTTCAAGTTTGGTCTTGAGGTCCCGATAGGTCTGCCAATCCCAAGCTGTTCTAAAGGTTATCCTAATTGGTATGCCATATCTGGATAAAGGAAGTTCTGGATTTGATTTTAACAACTGCTATCAGAGTCGGATCGTCTAATTGTGCTACCTCAGCAGCAATATCACACCATCTGTTTTGTTTTCTCCTTGTAGGATAGCATATCAACTATTGATTCGCGATTCTTCCAGCTCAGGGTATACGAGAAACGATGTACATCCCTCTTTGAGCACTTGATACCACTATCCAACATGTAGTTTAATCTACATGTACATGGTAATCTATGAGAGGTTACCTTGTCACATCCACAGATTGAGCTATCCATTTTAACATAGTCCCCCCTACCAAGGTCCTTTATAGCTCATCCAAGCATAGGATACTAACCTTCCCAATTAGGTCAGCAATTGGAACCCTCATGTGCTCTCTTCTGTGTATTGTACTTGCCGACTCGAAGTCCTTTTTCAGCTCCCTGATGCTAGTATTCATGTGATCGTCAATTTTTGGAAAGATTACATCCAAAGTGTGTATAGCACTCCTTAATCTCGCCTTAAGAGCAGAATGTGCACTCTCTACCCTATCAAATGTTTAAGTAAGTTTTTTAGATCTATAACAATGGCTGTATTATCTTACAAATTACAAGACTAACAATCGTACATTTTTGTCATTGTGTTGCCGAAATGTAACACATTCTTGACCCAAGCCTCCACAAATCTTTCCTTGTGTTTCTCCCAGACTGATGCAACATATGTAATGAAAGGTGGATAGCTTTTGTATGTATTCTTGAATACTTGAAGGCTCTCATTGTACTTCTGCTCTGTGCTTGAGTAGACAACCGAATTCCATATTCGGACTGCAGCCGTCACCCTTTTTATATTACCCACATATGTCTCCGCCTTCCCCTGAATGTTCCAACTTATGTGACACCGACATAAAAGATGATGAGATTCAGGAAATTCTTGTTGTAAGGCATTCATCAGTGCCAGACATCTATCGGTGTTAAATGTTGAGGTTTTAGTCCGACCAAGGAGCACCCTTAATTGTTCAAGTGCCCACACATACATATCCGTTGATTCTGATACAAGAAAGACGAAGGCAATGTTGAAGTTCTTCCCTATACTTGTCACTCCGATGAATTGAACCTGAAATACCCCGCACTTAAATATAGTGATTAAGGTTATTCTAATACGGATTTAAGGGCCTACTAAAGCCTAAGTAATATTGGTGAGGAAAAATAAATCCAAAAGAAATAAGAAACGCTTAAAAAGCGAAAAACGCTAAATAAGCGTTAAATGACCATAGGAGGTACAGGACCTCGGTTAGCATATTATGTGGATTCCTAAGGCTTAATAAGGCTAAAATAATATATGGGAACAACTCCCGAAGAAAACGGATCCAAATAATGTATTAAAACGCTAATAGAGCTTTAGCGCACGTTTTTCGAGAAAACCCGAAAACGTGACTTTAAGTGGTCAAACGGACCCGTAAAAAATTATAGTTCATTAAATAACTATAATTAAGCACTAATGGAAGCTTAATAACCAATAAAATTAAAGAACGAGAAAATTCCGGAAAACGGGCCCGGTTAGTGAATAGTACCCAAACCGGGTAAATTAACGAGCGTTTTCTGTAAAAGACGAAACACGCTCCAGCTTACATATATTGTGGGCCGGTTTTTTATAAGGGAGCAGCCCTCTCTCTCTCTCACACACACACTAGTTAATTAAATAAGAGTCAAAAAGCAAAAAGTGAATAAAGTGATAAAGTAACTCACTTTTCTCTCACCTCTCATTTCACTCATCTCTCTCCTCCTTCCTTCTCCCCACCAATTTCTCTCTCTTTCTCCCCATGAGGCTGGCGATTTTGAGCTCCCAACAACAACAATGGCAGCCCTCTTCTTCTCCATGCTCTACCTCCATTTGAACTCCAAATGCAAAAATAATTGCATATTCTTGCTCCCCTCATCATTCTCTACACTTCCCTCTTTTTAGAATTTCAAATGAGGAAGTTCATCTCTATGGGTTTTCCCCATTCAAAGATAAAATAGCATCAATGGGTAGCTTGGAGTCTCCTCTCTCCATTAAGGTAAAAATCAATATGAAAAAACTCATGTTTCCTTCATCTTTCTTTGTAACCGATTTTACCCCCTTTGTAATACTCTATTTCTCTCTCTCTTTTGAGCATAATTACAACCTTCCAATGGTGGTGGAATCACCTTCTTGAACCAAGGGCTAAAACCCCTTTAAAGCTCCAAAAGGTAAACCCTAGAATTTGTGTTTTAAGCATTTCAATGAATTAGTATTAATCTAAGGGTTAGTATGTTAATTAAAATTATTTAGTGTTCATTGGGTGATGGGAATGGAGTTTGGCAACTCCATTCCCCATGTGACCGATTTTGTGCAAGAAAGAGAGAAGGAGGAGAATTGGAAAAGAAAGAAGGAAATTAAGAGCTTAAGGTAAGAGCTCCTTCTTAATGCTAAATTTTAATGTATTAGAGTAATGGGAATGGGTAAAACTAATTAAAGAACCCAAAATATTGTATTAGTATTGTAGTAATGGAAGTTTGAGTATTTGTGAGCTAGTATTTGGATTGTAGGCCTTAGAGCCGAATAATTGTGTATTGGTATTGGCATTGTTGTTTGATGGAGTATTGATGTATTGAGATGACTTTGATTGCTGGTAGGACCCTTGTAGGGTGTGGCTAGTTTAGGAATGAATTTTGTGAGAAAGTATATATGTGGAGAAGTTAGAATTGTAGGTAAACTATGGCAAAGTTTTGGTAGGAATTGTGCATTTTTGGGTGACTTGGTGAATGGGAGAACCAAGGTGTGTATTGGGGTTTAGTAGAGATGTTTAGTAACCATGGAGTAGTAGTTGTAGTATGAGAATACTAGGGTGCAAAATCTGTAGCAAAGAGTGCTAAAATGCATTGGAGAAGTTAGGAGAAAATAGTGTGCAAGATTTAGTAAAATGAGTGTTGGACTTTGTTGGTAGTTGGTAGTTTAGTTTGGGAATGAATTGGAATGGTAGAATGAAGTTAAGAGGAAGTGCAAAATGCAAAGAGAGGTGTAGGAATGCACAAGTGTGCAAAGTGTGAAAATGGGAATGGAAAATTGTAGAAAGAAATTGAGCAGTTGAGTAAGTATTGGACCATGGATTTGAGGATGTTTAGAAGCTTAAGTAGATGCTTAAATATGTGGGATTAAGTGTAGGATCAATGGGGAATTCATTAGGCAAAGTATGGAATGTAACAGATTTAAAAAAACTGTAAATCTGTAGAAAACATAGCAGGGTCCGGGACTTAAGTCCAGGACCAGTATATAAATTCAGGCCGAGAGTTACAAGTATAGGGTGGTCTGGGACTTAGGTCCCATACAAGGACCCGGACCACCCCATTAAAACCACCCGAGAGTACACAGAATTATGGGTCCGGGACTTGACTAGGGTACAAGGACCCGGACCACCTAGAAATTACGTTCGAGAGTGAAAACCAATTCTGGTCCGGGACTTGACATATGTACAAGGACCCGGACCATGAGCAAAAACAACCCGAGTATTCAGACCACAGGGTGGTCCGGGACTTAAGACCGGACAAGGTCCTGGACCAACCCAAAATTGTAAAAATAAGTTTATAAAATGGCTTTTAAGGAAAGGTAATTGATGGTAATGATAGTATAAGATAATTAGTATTTAATTAATGATGTTTAAAGGTCATTAAGAGTATAAACAAGTTCTAAAAGTAATGAAGACTAAGTAAACAATTTGAAAGTATATGAAATGTAAAGATGTGGTAATTATAGACAGGATAACGGGTAAGTACGGGAGTAGTAATTATGTATGTACCGTAATGCTTAGTATTAATGAATCATTTGACATGTAGTCATTGGTTCGAGGATAAGAATCAAGGAACAAGAGTGAACCAAAGGAACATGAGGACACCCGATAAAAAGTAAATCCCGTTGAAACGGTATGATTTCTTCATGCCTGTATCCTAACCTGGTTACCGTTTGTGTGCTTATTTGTCACCTAAATAAGATAAATGCATGAATCGGACCTTATTGCACTTACTTATGCTTGTTGTATATTGTTCTTGATATATTTTGTCTTGAACATTTAGTTTGTATAATTCATGAAATGATGGATGAAGATGAAGTTTGTATGTACCTTGTAGTGTACTTGCGTAATGTATTGTACCTTGTATGGATGTGTATGGGAGTAATGTATTATTGTGTGGCATGGATGTGTTGACTTGTACTAATTCCTAACTACCTAACTCCTAACGTAAGTATTGAGTAAATTGGAATGAGTAGAAGTCCGATATAGTTTCGGCCACGCGTGAGGATGGGAGACACAAGAGGTTGGATCCGATTCCTAGCTTTTAATATTTCCACGGCCCAAACCCTTAAATGGTAGCAGCCTAGATTAGTGAGCCCCCTAAAGCCCGGTGGTGGGACGGTGTAGTCCCCTGCCCGAGGTCACTACGACTTGACTTGAGTAAGTAAGTAAAGTAAAGTAAAGTAAAGTATTGTATGAGTAATGGTCTTGGCTAGTGTAAGTCATTGACCTTGAGTAAAAGAGTATGCGCACCCAAGCCTGGGTGTATAATGAAGCTAACAAGCATTGTGTATGTATTGTATAAGCGTATACTGTGAAGGTAAGTATAATTGGTTGACTTGTATTGTCTTTCCTGTATGTAATGGAAATGTATGTATGTATCCTTTGTGATGTATTGTTGTATCATGAATGAAAGCATGTATGTATGTATGTATGATTAGTAAAACGAATTGCATGTATTCGACCAGTGGTCGGCGTACCCTCGCTAGTACGCGGGGTATGCAGAAGTCATATGCAGCGTAAGCTGAGCCCCTTGGGGCACTGTTTTTAGTGTGTAGGTACCCGAAGTGGTTATGGTCACAGTAAGAGACCAGCAGCTATGTTTAGACAGATAGGAATGAAATGTAGATAGTAGAGAATTGTATAAGGCTTGTAGCCTTGGGTGTAGAAGTGTACCAAGCGGTACACCCTTTTGTATTGGAAAGTATGTAGTTTGTGAGGATTGAGTAGATGCTAGACTCTTAATGAGTGTGTACAAAACTTGAAAGAATTATTGTATTCGGATTCGGATCTTAGAAAACTCGTGTATTGAATGTATAGTATTATGGAGTACTGTATGGAATGGAGCATTGTAGTACTTGGTTGGTAATTGGAGTATGTATTGTGATTGTGTAGTACTCGGATATTCGGTCCATCAGACCGATGCTGTAAGTAGTAGTAGGCCTTGTTAGTCACGTGGGTGACTAACGACATTGTATCACCCACCGTTGTGTAAGTAAGTATCCGCTGCGAAGGTATGTATGTACGAGGTGATTAGATGGTAATGACAGTATTAGCGGTAGGGGTGTTACAGAACCAAAGGCATTTTGCGATGATAGTGGAGACACCAATGCGTTGATAGAATGCACACATTCAAATTGGCTTTAAGACTCAACAAACTATTATAGGATGTACTTTGATTAATTAAGGCTAAGTGTTGTTTGTCTCTTTTTACTGTATGTTTACATTTGAACGTCACTATATTATGTAGCTCCTGCATTGTCAGGTCATGCCTTAAGCAAGCACCCAAAAAAATAATTAGTATCTAACTTTTGTACCAGATACAGTCATAGCCTACTCCATGTTACCGTTTTAACATTACTTTTCACACTAGCCGTTGAACTAGCCATTGGACATGCCAATGACCATTACTCTTGTATTAAAAAGGGGTATGGGTCTCCCAACATACTCATTCCTTACCTTCTGCTCTAAAAAACTTTATAATTAAATCTTGTGTGAATTCTTCATATCTTACACCACATTTTGCTCTCAAAATCAAATGGAGTTTTCATTCCGTTTGCATGTTAATTATGTAGCTACTTTCGGTCATCATGGTGCACACTTTGATAGAAGGATAGGGCACAACCGCGTAGAGATAACTATGCCTCCTAGTAATCTCCGTGATCTATAAGGACGAGCAGCTCGTGCTCTACAGTCCCTCATTGGCAGAATACGAATTGCAACAATGGTGTATTTGGGGCTGGAGGGCAACTACGAGTGGACTTTATGCATGTACGAACTAATACATCAGTGCGCCGGATGATGGAGAATTATATGGAGTATAATGATTTCATCGATCATATTCCATTACTTGTTATTTATGATCCTATTGAGCCCGGTGATCATGACTTTCAACAACAAGAACCAACTTTTGAGATGCGATGTAATATAATAGTACAACAAATAGAGAGAAAAGGTCAGGAACTAATTAGGTTTATAATGAAATGATCCCATATGTTATATATCAATGTAACTTATAACATAAAACCATTTAAGGTTTTTACATTTGGATATATTTCAGTTATCGTGGTAGTAACATTAGAAAAAACTTGTATTAAACACAAGGTGCGATTAATGTTGATATATATGTTGTACGATGATGAGGAGGAGCAGTTTCTGCTACGTTTTTTGTTCAAAGTGTGGTCATTCTGGATGATTAATGAAACTTCTAGCATAAAACATTTAAGGTTCTAACCAGTTTTTTTTTCAAACCCTTAATAAGTAAAAATAGAGAAATCCACACAATTGTACGAAATTATATTACATTAACGAAAAAGAAGACAACAAATAGTTCCAAGATGTTACTAAAGTTTATTACATCTAAATCCTAGATGAGAACCACTAGGGTCCACCATGCTGGCGCTGGTAACTTTCCCATATGGATAAGGAGCTGAACACATCCTCCAGACCATGAGTTGTTGCCCTTTGTTCATCTTCTGGCATCCCCTGACGATAGTATGACCAGTCCCATGCACGGTTCTCTTGAAAGTATGGACGTGCAAGCTCACTTGTCTCAGATAGTAGCTACAATACACTTGGTCAGGTAAGTACACATAAAAAATAAAAGGGATATTTCGTGATGTATTATAAAAATATGACTTACTAGCGCGGGATCCGACGATGAACCAATGTGGTCTCATAACTCTCCGGGTTTAGGATCTTCGAATGTGTGTGCTTGGTGTACCAATCTAGGTAGTGTGGGTCGCAAGCATGCAGCCGAGCACTTGTACGCTCATACCCTGGAACTAGCACTTTAGGTGTGCTATCCCACACACTATACATGGGGTGGGGGTATACACAGGTGTATGTTATTTTTTTTCCTCTCTTTTCTAACCTTGAGTTGGGTCTGATAGGATGTGAAGGGATACATTGAATGTACCCAAACTAGTGTAGACAACGCTTTGGCATGTACGACTCATTCACCCCTATAATCTGTATGGTACCCCGGTACCATGTACGTCCCCCATGAACATTAACATTGTCCCGACCGTAGGGCAACCAATCAATCTACAATGTTTGATAGTAAAATGTAAACAACAACGAAAGACAAAAATAATGAATAATGGTTCAATGTGTTAACAGCTACAAACACTTACATTTAGTGCAGTCAAAGCATCTAGATGCTCACAATAACCTTGTAGTGAACGATAATCATAAATTTGAGAGTTAGATCTCACCCATCTTAAAGCCTAAGGTCTGTCATCACGAGCACGCCAGTCTGGGCTAATCGCTGGTCTTAAAGTAGAGAAGTATGCATAAATCCAGCACTGTGCATATAAAAAAACAATAAAATGATTAAGCACTCCCAATTATTAATACTCAATGAGTCGTCAGATACTAGATGCACTTTAGGACACATACTCAAGTAATGTCATACAACCTCCTATTCCACTAGAGCTGGCACGAGAGGCTATCTTGAGCTGGCGATATAACCATACAAGAGTACCAACTCTACATGCATATTTATTAAGCTTAATAGCATGCAACATAGGAGCTACTAACCGAAACAGTTGTGGACTCAGACGGCCATGTGATTTTCCAGCTAATATGGTGGTACCCAACATATGATACAACTAACCACATGCCCGCTTCATTGGATCTTCATGTCCATATCTACAGTGCTGCACCAGCCCGCAATGGATACAACACCGTATTCCATAGTGTCTCTGTCATAGTTTGAATATCTTTCCCAAAATCAAGACACTCTACCATTACTTCCTTCAGCTCAAGGGTGGACGACTACCCTAGCACTGCACGACCAACGATGGGGATTTGTAGTATCATATACACATTGTGCAGGGTAATCTTCATATTACCGAATGGCATATGGAATGAGTTCGTATCAGGTTGCCACCTCTCCATAAAAGCACTGATGAGAGACATATTGTTGTGTGGCAGCTAGTAAGCACCACCTTACGGGATTTGAAACTCAAAACCCCACGATCCTAGATAATGACCATATATAACACTTACAAAATGTAATGTGATTTACGTGATTAAATACAAGAGAAGATAGAGAACATACCTGAGTCGAGCACCATAAGTCAAGCGCTACATGACCCCCGAGCTAGTGATAACACTAGTGAGTAGTGGACCATCAGGAACTGGCACCTCTGTCAACTTCCAAGAGGTAGGAATCATTGCAACCATCCGTAGCGCTACTTCCTCATCAGTGTCATCCTCTTGATCAATGACAACATCATCTTCATTGCAACCATCCGTAGCACTACTTCCTCATCAGTGTCATCCTCTTGATCAATGACAACATCATCTTCAGCATCCTCTTCGTCATCCATATCGGGTGAGTCATCATTATCAACAGCACCACCATCGTCATCAACATATGGCAAACACTCGATCATCACATAGTTCTCATCAGCACATTCGTGTGATCGGTGTGGTAGACGTGATGAACTACCACCATCTGACGTCTGAGCTTCAAAGGGAGAAATCTGGTGGCTTCCTTCGCCCGAGATGTTGTAGCTAGCGTTCTGTAGTGGTTCTATAGACCAACCACTACTGGATGATGACAACATTGGCATGCGTCTCTGTGGTATATGATCGTACATCACCGAGTCATCAACCGCTTCCTTGGTAGTGCAGGTATCTGAAACGCCGGGTCGTTGAAAGATTGACCCGGATGGAACGATGAGTGAGGTGGTGCTTCCATGCGGGGGGTAGGATTACTCGGCCCTTCACCAGGAGCACGTGCACGACGGTACGAAGCCGTCATACGCTGCTTCATAGCCCGGTCTTTCTTCTTCTTTCTCGTATACATGTTGCATTGCTTTTTAAGTCTATCCATCACTGCATATGAAGGTCACACAGTTATAATTCATTCATCATCAATTTATCATAAAAAAATTTAAAAAATAAAAAATAGGTTTGAGCCCCACCTGGCTCAACACTACAATATGAGAGCTCAACCAGGGCTCTACTTGAGCCTAAGCAAGCCAGTTATAGGCTCGAAACATTATTTTTTAAAAACCAGGTTCGAGCCTTACCTGGGCTCGACCTAGACAATAGAGAGCCGCTACCGGGCTCTACCCTGATGAAGGAGAGCCTTCCCCGGGCTTGATTTTTACTTGTAAGAGCCACGCCTGGGCTCTAACTGGATGTCGGAACAATATCCCAGCTCGAGCCTTGCCTCGGCTCGACCAGAAAAATAGAGAGCCCTCCCTGGGCTCGACATTGGCAACGGAGAGGAGTGTAGTGACTCGAATACACAACAAAAAAGATTGGTGTCAAGCCCAACACGGGCTCGAGCACGGTGGAGAAGAGGAGCACAACGGCTCGATTACGGTGGAGGAGAGGAGAGCAGCAGCTCAAATACACAAAAAAAAAACATTACGTTCGAGCCCAGCACGGGCTCGACCGCGGTGGAGAAGAGGACTGCAGTGGCTCGACCACGGTGAAGGAGAGGAGTGCAACGGCTCGATCTCGGGCAACGCGAGCCCGTTAGGGGCTCTCCTGTGTTGAACTAGAGCCATTACTGGGCTCGACAACCATGGCTGAAAATTCCATTTTTTTTTCGAATTTTGCATATTAGATCTAGCTTAGTTGGAGTCTAATTTCAAAACAAATAACAGCAAATTTATACTTAGGACACCCAAATCTGTAAGTTGGAATTTTTTTTCTGAAAAACTCACCGAAATATTTTTCGGCGGTGGTTGGCGGCGGCGGGTGGCGGCAGCTCCGGCGGCGGCTCTGGCAGATAGAAGAGAGGTTGTAATGGAGGAGAGAGAGGAGAGAGAGTGAGTAAGAGAAAATGAAGATTCTAAGGGAGTTTAGGCTATATATAGTGAGAGTGTTTTTTTTTATCGAAATTGGCGTTTTCAACTACAATTTTAGTACCACGTTCTGAAAGTGTAACAATGTTTGTAATTTAGTTAAACAAAACATAAAATGTCATTTACTTACATGGAGTCGCAATTATAACGTTAAAACGAGATTAAAAGGGTTTAACGTCTTTATTACAATTAGAGTGTTTTTCACCCGAAATAGACGTTTTCAACTAGGAATTGAGTACAACATCTGAAAATGTACCAATGTTTGTAATTTAGTCAAACATAACATAAAATGTTGTTTACTTAGTGGAGTCGCAATTATAACGTTCAAACGCGATTAAAAAGGTTTAACGTCTTTCGTTACAATTAAAGCGTTTTTGCAGTTTACGCTAACGAAATGATTTTTTTTTTAAAAAAAGTTACAACACGAGATCATTACATATTTACAACGTTAATATGATATAAAAAATTTTATACTGCGGTGATTAGTAATTTTGTACTACGAATAGCAACCCAATTAACGATGGCCACGGGTCCGGTTCCACCGGTTCCGGTTCCGGAAATGTGTATTCGTATTCGGAACCGGTCTGGGCGGCTCCGGTTCCGGTTCTGAAATCTAGATTCGCTTTGGATTCGGTCAAAAAACCAGTTCCGCCAGTTCCGGTTCTGGTTCTGATCGGTTCCGACCGGTTCCGGAGCGGTTCCGGAAAGATTCGATCGGCTCCAGTTGCTTCGTTTTAGCTTCGATTTGAGATCCGTTTGAGCGCACATGTTGCTCTTTTCTTCCACTTTACTCCTAGATCGGTTATTCTTCAAGTTTATAATCTTAAATGTGTAAGCAACAAAGACTTAGGAATTTTTATTGAATTTACAAAAAATAAGGAACAAAGAGAATTTTATTATATGATTCACGCCTCATTAAAACCTTATTAGGTAAAACCCATTGGGAAAACCCTAATAAGGAAAAAGAGTACAACTACTAAGAGGTTACATGATTTCAATTTGCAAGTCTTAAAAAAAAGATTACATGGAAAGAAAGTAATACTAAATTACTAATACATTCTAAAATATTACAAGATAGAAGTCCTAAGTGGTGTTATCCCCATTCATCTCATACCAATCATCATGTTGGCCTTCATATTGCAATGCGCGTGCTTGGGATCTATGGCTATTTTCTTCAGAGGAGCACGCGCCCGAGACCCAAAACGACGTCGTTTTGGCCCGATTCCAATGGTAACTTCAACCGGTTCCGGGCGAGTCCGGTTCCGGTTCTAGTTCCCGGATCCGAATCCGATGACGGTTCCAGGCAGTTCCAGGCGGTTCCGATTCTAGTTCCAGGCCCGGTTCGGGCCTGAATCTCAAAACATGTATTCGTATTCGGAACCGGCTGAGGCGGTTCGGTTCCGGTTCCCACCGGTTCCCGGCCGTTTCCGGTTCCAATCGGTTCCGGGTAGAACTGCCGGTTCCGGGTAGAACCGGACCCGATGGCCACCATTAAACTCAATATCCTTAATCCTTTTACAAGGCCAATGAATGACCATACGATGACGGATTATTCACGGATTAGCTTTACCGACCATTTTTTTAAGTCAATATCAGGGTAAAATATTATTGTATAACCAGTTAGGCCCCGTTCGATAATGGATGTTAAACGTTTAGCTAGCTTTATTTTATAGATGTCACTTTATTACTGGCTAAATGTCTCTACCATAGTACACTTGTTTGTCTGCTATTAGTTAACCCATGGTTAACTCAAGAGATGAAATGAAACGTGCAAATGGCGCATCCCAACGAACGGGGCCTTATACGGTCAGCTCGTATACGTTTAAAGGTTGTTCAAGTTATTGTATTGATTTTTCATATTGAAGATTGTTCAATGATGTACCTTAGTATCAACCGATTGTACGATAGTCGGCAATGCAATTCATCCAACGATAAATAAAGGCCCCATTATTTTGTAAAGATGAAACTGATATGTGATGCCCGTTGAAGATAAAAGAAGTAGAGATAATAAGTATGTAAAAGAAATTAATATGATAATTAATGTATGTAACATATAAAAAAATACAATTAGATATATTCATTTTAATCCTTAAAGAATGAGACCATTGGAATTATAGAGTTCCAAAACAATCATAATTGAAGGAGCAAAAATGTAGAATTGAATTGTAAGAGTATGGGTTATTACAAATTTTTGTAATTGTTGGGTTGATCAAGTTTTTGGGACCATATTATATGCTTCTGATAGCGGAGAGAAGGAAAGTTGGGATAATTTGTGGCAAGCTATATATGTTGTATCCAAAAGCGGGATGATTCATATCCCTTTTTCAACTCTGCAGTCGAATATGGATATTTCTAAGAATGAGAACAGATACAATAAGCTTCTAGGTGCAGAGGATATATATTACAAAACACTTCATATAGGCTCATGCATAGTCTTCTGGATAGTTGCACTAATCCATGGCTACTTCAGACAGGTTAAGCTCAACAAATGTGACAGGAGTTTCAGTATTACCCTAGACGGTCTCGACATTATGCTGGAACAAGGTATTTAAAACGTGGTGTAAATAAAAAGGGTAGAGCGGCTAATGATGTCGAGACTGAGCAAATTGTCTTTCAAGAAGGTTATGGTGGTGGTTTCCCTTCTGGGATTTCTTCTGTATTTCAGAACCAGGCTTCAATTCCTCTTTTATGGTCCCAGGAGACTTCAAGATTAAATATTAAGCCTGACATAATACTGTCTGATGAGGACGAGAACTATGAGGCCACTAAGCTTCACTTTCAAAATCTTGTCTCCAGATACGGCAATCCAATAATTATATTGAATCTGATTAAGAAACATGAGAAGAAGCCTCGTGAATCTGTTCTCCATGCCGAGTATGTAAAGGCTGTCGCTTTTATCAACATGAGTTGGGCCAAAGAGAATCGTCTCAAGTTTCTGACGTTGGACCTCAATAAGATATATCAACTCAAAGGTGGAAAGGTGTTGATGCTACTGAACAAAGTAGCTTCTTATGCGTTTGAGCAAACTGGATTTTTCTACTGTCGAATCAATCCTTCCATTCAACCTGGTGAATCATTTAGTTTTTCTTTCTTGGAAACCGATTGTGATGGAAATGATATCCATGAAGATTACCCTGTGCAATCCCCGAGATATCAGCATGGGGTACTGAGGACCAATTGCATAGACTGCTTGGACAGAACTATTGCACAGTATGCATATATGGGTTGGTTGCTCTTGGACAACACCTACATGCTTTAAGAATCATAGATTCCCCTGAAATTGACAATGATGATCAGCTAGCATATAAACTAAGGGGAATATATCAAGCTATGGGTGACACACTAACTAGCACTACAATATGGAGGATCCGCCGCACATAGCAAGATATTTTCTGAAAGACGAGGTCAATGGAAAGCTGCGGTATAGTCACAGGAGTTCATCAGGACACTACAAAGATACCTAAGCAATGCTTATATGGACACGGCGAAGCAAGATGCCATCAACTTGTCTTTGGGTCACTTTCAGCCAGATGTAGATGGTCCAGCGCTGTGGGAACTAATTAAGGTGCAGATCATCATTACAACATTGGAAATCCTAATCCATCATTCTCATTTTTTGGTCGATGGTGAGGAGATCGTTGTCAGATGGGAACATTCTATGCGAAAGCACATCACGAATGATACAATCAGACGTCAAAGGTTTAACCATGTAAGTTCGTGATATGTAAAGAACATGTAGTGGCATTTTATACAATCTTAAGCGTAAGAAAACCATCCATAAGTCACCAGATGTCAACCAAAAAAGCATAATATCCCAAAGGTAAAACATACAACAACAGTGGAGTAATTGAAGGTAGAAAAGAAATAAAGAAATTGTTTAAGTGTGCCAGCACACAAAGAAAGCAATAAAGGAGTTCTAGGAAACAGGCTTAAAATTTCTAACGGCGCATGTGATAGCCCAGCCTAATCAGCCCACATGTGTGATATTGTCTGCTCTGGCACGCAGGCTGCACGGATTTGTTCCTGGGGTTTCCTAGCCCCAAAACACGTTACACAAGGAAGAGATCGATATCCATGCACTTATAAGACACACTTCGTTCTCCTCTCCAACCGATGTGGGAGGAACACCACACCAGGTGTTACACTCTATCCCCTTAGGGAGCCCAGTGCCCTCACGGGCTTACTGGCACACCAACATGGGTCTGACTCTGATACCAACTGTGACAGCCCAGCCTAATCAGCCCACATGTGTGATATTGTCTGCTTTGACACGTAGGCCGCACGGATTTGTTCATAGGGTTACCTAGCCCCAAAATGCATCACACAAGGAAGAGGTATCCATGCACCTATAAGACACACTTCATTATCCTCTCCAACCGATGTGGGAGGAACATCACGCCGGGTGTTACACTCTACCCCCCTTAGGGAGCCCAGTCCCCTCATGGGCTCACTGGCACACCAACCTGGGTCTGGCTCTGATACCATCTGTGACCCAGCCCTAATCAGCCCACATGTGTGATATTGTCCGCTCTGACATGCAGGCCACGGATTTGTTCATGGGTTTCCTAGCCCCAAAACGCGTCACACAAGGAAGAGGTATCCATGCACCTATAACGCACACTTCGTTTTCCTCTCCAACCGATGTGGGAGGAACACCACGCTGGGTGTTACAGCCACTGGTAGAAAAACACCCTATGGTGGCGGTTGTTTGGCCCCTATGGTGGTGGTTCAAAACCGCTGAAACAGGTGCCGCCACGGTAGGTGAGACACCTATTGTAGCGGTTGTAGAACCGCTGAGGTAGGTGGTCTACTGCAGCGGTTCTTTAAACAACCGCCACAGTAGATGCCCGATAAAGTCAATATATAACGACATCTATCGCGGTGGTTCTTACCTTACAACCGCCGAGATAGACTCGGGTTGGGTCGGTCGAGGCTATTGCAGCAGTTCTTAACAACAACCGCTGCAATAGGTTGTTATCAGATAGCCTTAGATAGGGTCTATTGTAGCGGTTGTTGTTAGCAACCGCCGCAATAGGTGTTTTTTTTTGTGTTTTTTTCCTTTCTACCCTACAATTGTAACAAATACACCCTAAATCAATCAAACCTGTTTACCATATCAAAATCATCAAGCCACCACAGTGGGGTTATATTATGCCATTTAAACGGCCATAAAGGCATGGCACCCACCAACGGGCAATAACACACTTCACTTACAAATTGATATGAGCAAATATTTAATCAAAAGATCAATAGCATCATTAAACAACGATTGTACCAACTAACATGTTCTAAAACAAACAATTGTACCATGACAATACTAACAACCTATATTAACACTGATGTATTCCGCTAATTCCTCGAGTATCTCGGTAATATGTCCTGGACTGTACTCACCAGCTACCATGTCTTCAAAAGCCTTGAATAAAAAAAAAGTTATGATTAGTTGCTAAAAACTTTAAGTGTAACAAACAATGCTAAAAAGTATACAAAATCAAAATATTTAGAGAATGTTACTTTGTCTAACGACTTCTTTGGCAAAAGCGACGATTCCGCTACCAAATCACTCATAAATCGTCTGACAAAGTACCCACATTCTGACCCTCCCGGCTACTGTGGACACTGCACATTCATACATACATGTTCAAAATCAATTTTGCATATATTATAATACCGTTA
This sequence comes from Limonium bicolor, assembly GCA_023374045.1. NCBI lineage: Eukaryota > Viridiplantae > Streptophyta > Magnoliopsida > Caryophyllales > Plumbaginaceae > Limonium > Limonium bicolor. The sequence goes on along the minus strand of CM041780.1, from coordinate 84,222,302 downwards.
CCATTTAATAAACTAATGATTATAGTACAACATTAGAATAAGGATTACAAAATTACCTTGACTACGTTCCACTGAATGTTCTTAACTCTCGCTTGCCGGACTTGGAACAATACAGCTTGAAAGGTACTAGAATTTGTTACACAGACAAAGTAAAAGTTATCAAGCAAATGATTAAGAAATAATTGAAAATTGATAATTAATCAAGTTAAGTAATTCACCTCATCAACATGCTAGATATCATTGGCTTCTTGGGACACCGAGATGCTGAGTCAAGCTGTAGGACTCTCGGGCTCTATAAACAAAGAATAAGCAATGACCAGTGTCGGCTGTTCATAGATTGCAACACAACACAACCAGAGCTTAATTCAATCGAATAACATAATACAAGTATTACAACTTTTTGATTAACTTAACACTTCATAAAATATTTACCCTTTATGATTGGTACCAGATATATACGATTTATCAGAATATGCATGTGCATGTATCGCAGTCAACAAGTACTTGACCAAAGCTTGGGGGTCAGATGCCATAGTAGTTTCAGAGCACATTACAGGGCATAAGAACCGAAATTAATATTGCCATAAACTTGTACCTCCTTATCATCCACAAACTTGCGCAATATAAAGAAACCAATATTAGTAATTTGATTTTCAAGTATGCAGTATAAAATGTGTACAAAGTGTGTTAGTTACTCACATGCAAGCTGACTTGATAATCGAAATATTCAACCAATCTTTGTTGAATAGCTCCACAAAGTCAGTACTGATGTAAATTTCGAATCCGCGAGCGTCTTCATAGTGAAAAAGATCCGGTTTTGGCTCCACCGTAACCGAATCTCTTTCTGGCGGTGTCATCAACAGTGCGTAGTGTAAGAGTCTCAGTTTTGGGGGTAAGGCATTCAGAACCGCCGGCTCCACCAAATTCGCTTTCATTTTGGGGACAAAGTTAGTGGCGGATGCCACTAAAGGATTAGCTGGTGCAACCTTAACAACTTTCTTTCCTTTTCCCTTATCAGATTTTGATTGGTTGAGTTCTTAAGATATTAATTTAATAAGTATGTAACATTCTACCCTAAAAAATGTTTAAGAGTAAGTTTTTCAAGTGCTTACCTGCTTCTCCCCAAGCTTTATTAGTGTAACTGGCCACTGTATTGTCATGGATTGTACTTCACGAACGGTGGATCGGCCTGTAACTGGCACTGGTAACTGAACATCATCATACCCAGGTGCATAATTCAACGAGCACCCGGGCATGGTACTCCCGGAGCGTTTCATCCCCCACGATGTCACCATGAGTAGACTTGAAAAGCGTACCCCACCCTACCACGACTTCACCAGCGCTGATTATTTGCAACAATGTGCAGTCAACCGGTTTCTAGATTTTTAAAATTAAAGATTTTATATGCACATGAATAAGTGTATAATTTGATTTTTTATTTGTAATTAACATATTGTTCTAACCTCGAGAGATGAATATGGAAACAGATTGATGGAGTGAACACTACTGGGAGGCACTGGTCCAGGCTCTGATGCTTGTGAGTGATCTGGCGGTTTAGAAACCTCCTAACTCATTATCTCAGATCGCATCGCTGCCATAGCTTGAGTGATTTGAAGCTGGAATTCATTTCTTAGTCGCTGCTCGAGCTCAGCATTCAGGCATAAGTGCTCCTCATAGGTCATGCTCCCTCCCGCACTCTGTCTAGACCCAGGGTTCCCAAAGGCTTGGCGTATACCGACATGACCACCAAAGCCAACTGCACGACCCGGATGATCCTTCTTCCCGACAACGCGAGAAAGTGGATCATCCTGTCTAACGTGCTGCCAAGTTCCTTGGGTGATCTGGGAGTTTAATTGTTCCTGTTGTGAAGTTTAATAATTTAAATAAGATGCATATAATGTAATTGCTATTGTTACTATGATATTATAAATAAACATTCTACTTTTTCAAACTAAAAGTACTTACCATTTAGTTGATGATTTCTCTCGTACTGTCATCATACTCAGCAGGTGCCGCCGGATTTGAAGGTTTCTTCCGCAGACTTAAGTCCCAAACCTTCATCCTTCTCTCACTGACATTTGATTCAGCTGACAGCATCCCCTCTTTCTCCCACTCTGGCACACGCTGAGCAATACTTTTACCACCCAAGTGATGGGGGTAAAGATTTTTCTTGGCGTTTTGTTGCCGTTTCTCACGTATAGCCTACGTATATGTATGAAAAAGACAAATTATACAAAGAATAAAGGAAAAAGACAAAATATATAAGAAATGAACTCTAATGACACTTTAAACATTTATCATACAAAAGAATAACTACGAGTATGAAACTCACCTTGAACTCAAGGGTCAAACGCTTCTCAACAAACTCCTTCCACTGCTCTTCAGTAATACCATCGTATTTCTGCCACGGTGGCCTCCGATCATCCACATCTTTAGCTGTTGCTTCCTCTATGTCTGCTGGCTCCTCACAGTAAATGTACTGCCTCGTGAGTAGAGATCTGAAGTCTCTAGACTGTCTGGCAACTCCCTTCATCACATCGTCCTTCATAAAAGGATCTATATTGAATCGGGTCTATACGTAAAAAAAATATTAGTGTTAAATAGTTACTACATTAATCTTAAAACAAACTATAAACATCAACTAATTCCTGAAGACGCTCAAATATCTGCTCCTTCAACGCCGGAGGCACTTGCTTCCAATGGTGGTTTATTTGCAGTATTAACTCAGCAAATGCCTAGCTAGAGCAGTGAAATCATTCTTCCATGTGCCTATGGGCTGATTCCATTGATTGAATTGCAAATGCTTGGTCGGGGGGCCTCGATTTGCCTTCAGTGCACGGGTAACACCTCATTTTTTGGGTTTCTTGAGAGGCGGTGGAGCAACATGTATTTCTTGTGCTTTCTGTGAAGGCCCAGCTGCCTCAGTCTGCTGTGCTGGGACGTCTGCTGTCCTCAATTTTTTTACCACCTCGTGTGGTTCGCTTTGCCGGTCTACTCTGCTGGGCCTGAACTTCCCTAGTCATGAGCAGCTCTCTTACAGGATCATCCATCGGATGATCATCCACTGAGAAAAAAAAGCATAAACATTAGATCAATAATCATGTAACGATGTATAATTGCAAAAATAAACATAATAAATAATTTTGATAACATTGTAACAACAATAATATGAATTGTCCAACTTGAAATATGCAATTTCAACCAATGGTGTTACCTACACATGGTAACTTATATCATTTTGTGTTTTCTATCCATTCCCCCTCGTCATGGTCTGATCGAGCGTAGATGGTCTGAACATCATCATTTTGTAAATCATCAGTTGAATCATGCAACCCCATATGCAACAATATTGTTTCATCTATCATCTCACTGTCATCATCGTCATTGCTTTCATCCTCAAACAAACCGGTCTTCTCCCTGGAAGAACAACAGACCATCTACCATCTTTTGGGTCTTCAACATAAAACACCTGGTCACAATCTTTACCCAACACAAATTGATCTTCCTTATATTGTGTAGCACGTGAAATATCAACCAAAATAAGTCCTTTATCATTTTGGTGTCCATGTTGGTTGTCCACCCAATTGCAGCGGAACACTAGAAACGAATCAATGTGATAGTCTAATTCCCATATGTCCTATATGACACCATAATACCAAATACTACTGCTCATTGGTTGAACCTGGTTACCGAGACCATATTCAGTCACCGATGCTTCAATTTTTACCCCACTGTTCTAGTATATTGATTTAGCATCTTGGAGTGCAGTGTAGTATGTACATCCATTAGTGTCATACCCTTCAAATGATACAACATCAGTTCCAGGACCAACTGCTAAACATCTGATTTCTTCACTGACATCCTCTGGGTTCAGTGAAGCTTGTTCAAACACATATAGCTTAAACCATTGGACGAACACTCGATTTTGTTCTTTTTTAAGCCAGATATGGTTTTTAGTAGGGTTTTGTCGCCTTAACTCAGCAATGTGAATATCAAAGTAGGGTTCAACAACCTCAAGATGTTGTAATACAAATAAATGTGCTTGTTGAATGAGATCACGAGAGACACGCACGACCTTTTTGCTAGTAACACCTTTCCCTTAAATCTACCATGGTGACGTGGTTTGGGAATACCAATTGACTCTGCATTGTTCAAATAACTTGTCACGAATTCCGTGACTTCCACAGTCATTGTTGCTTCGATGATGCTACCTTCTGGTCTATATCTATTTTTCATTCTACCCTTCAAGATCCTTATGTATCGTTCGAGAGGAAACATGTAACGTAAGTAGACCGGACCACACAATTTGACCTCCCGGACAATATGGACTATTAAATGCACCATTATGTCGAAGAAAGAAGGTGGGAAATACATCTCAAGCTGGCATATAGTCATAACAATTTCATGTTGTAGATCATCGAGGGTGTCTAAATAATTGCCTTGCAGCAGACAACGTTGAAGAAGAAACATAATCGGGATAGAGTACTTCTGACATTTTCTGGTAATATCCCTCAGATTGCAGCTGGAAGAAGATGCAACATTAACACGTGATAATCATGAGATTTCATCCCAACAGCTTCAGATCCTTCATGGAAACTAGGTTCTTCCAGTTTGAAGAGTACCCAGATGGTACCTTCAACGAGTGTAAACAATTGCAAAAAATGAATTTTTCACTTTTAGAGAGGGTATAACAAGCAGGAGGTAGATATGTCCGTTTCTCATCCTCTTGTGGGTACAGTTCTTTCTGTATGCGTAACTCTTGCATATCTCTCCTCACCTTCAACCCGTCTTTCATCTTACCAGGTATGTTGAGCAAAGTACCACTCACTACCTCACCGATGTTCTTCACAATGTGCATGATATCCAAACAATGTCAAACAGGCAGATGCCGCCAATACGGTAAATCCCAAAAGATGGAATGTTTTTTTCCAAATGTTCTTTGGCGGCTTAGATGTGTTTTCTAAAGACATTTTCAATGTCTTTTACCTTTTCATACACTTCCTCTGAAGTCAAAGGCAAACGAGTTACACGAGTCTCGGGCTCAATGTTGAATAGTTTTCGCTTTCTCAAACGGTAAGGATGGTCTACTCGAAGAAATTGTCGTTGACACATGTAAACATTTTTACCGCAGTGCTTTAGACGGTTTGAACATGTGTCATCCTCACATATCGGACATGCTTTGAATCCTTTCACCGAGTATCCTGACAAGTTCCTATAGGCAGGAAAGTCATTAACAGTACAGAACAACATCGCCTTCAGTGTGAAATTTTCTTTCGCATGAGCATCATATACCACTGTCCCTTCATTCCACAACAACTTGAGATCGTCAATCAGTGGTGCAAGATATACGTCAATGTTATGACCAGGTTGCTTTGGACCAGATATTAGGAGTGACAACATAATGTATTTTCGTTTCATACACAACCATGACGGTAAATTGTAGATCACTAGTAGCACCGGCCAAGTGTTGTGCTGACTGCTCAACGTGCCATACGGGTTCATCCCATACGTACACAATCCAAGCCTCAGATTCCTATCCTCATCCCCAAAATGATGTTTGAATTTTCTGTTGATATTTCTACACTAAGGTCCGTCTGCAGGATGTCTTATTTTTCATCAATTTTTCTACCATCCGCGTGCCATCATAAGTTCTTCGCATCTTTTGGGTTGGCAAACAACCGTTTGAATCTAGGAATTATCGGCAAGTACCACAATAATTTCGTTGGACGATTTTTTTTCTGAAAGAAGGGATCCTCATCCTTGTCCTTGTACCGGGACAACAAACATTTATGACACTTGTCTAGATGTTCGTATTCACCCCTATGCAACACACAGTTATTTGGGCAAGCATGAATCTTTTTATATTCAACTCCCACTGGACACATCCATTTCTTTGCCTCGTAGGTGGATGTAGGATGACCATTCTTATCAGGAAGCATATCATGTATCATCTCTAGAAGTGACGTGAAACACTTGTCACCAACTCCATATTTCCCCTTTAAGTTGAACAAATTAAGTACAACAGTCTGTGTATTTAACGCACGAAGGGTACAACGGTGTCTTCGATGCGTCCAACAATCTTTGATACTCTTCCGGCTTATCGACAAAATAATCCGCAACATTTTCAAACATTTCATTCATTTGCTCATCATGGTGAGTGGTCTCAATGTCATCAAATCCTAAATCACTTAGCGGTACCGACTCATTGATGGTATTGAAGGTGTGGTCGGTACTTGTGTAACGTGGATCATGACCCCTGTATGATGTTGAAGCACTAGCTTCAATAGTTTCTCCATGAAAAGTCAATCTTCAGTAATGTGGCATGAATCCATGGGTCTTAAGATGAAATCTGATTTCCATAATGTCTACATATTTCCTTACAACCCCACAGTCAACACAAGGACATGAAATTTTTCAGCCTTTGTTCTGTCCTTGTGTTGCACTGCCACTTTATGAAACTCTTTCAGCTTCTCGTCAAAGTGATCCCCTCGATCACCGTACATCCAGTCATGCTCCATTCTATATGTGAAGACAAAACAAGTATAAGATTGATTTATCTTTCATTTTTGTTTGCATTTGTAGATCATGATGATAATGCAGTGGTGCAGTTATCTGATTAGTTGGTTCGGGTTTTGGTTGGGTTTCGGGTTCGGATAAAATGTACGGGTTTTCTGGGTGGGTCAAATTTTGACAGCTATAGTTCCAACCAATAAACTTAGCACTGTGTCAAGGTTCCAACCAAACTAAGCACTGCTCTAATGTTCCAACCAAACTAACCTAGCTAGCCTAAATACTCTAACAGTCAAATGTAACTAACCTACCTTACACTAACAATTCCAACACAAGTAATTAAGATAGTAGTTATTTATACAACATCAACAACTCATGACATTTTTATTAAAACAAAAAACTAAAGTTTAATTACTTACTTGTTTTAAGTTGAGCAGAGGGGAAAGGTAGGAGACTGCTTTGATGACGGGCAAGGAAATACTGGTACGAAGTCGATTGAATATGCAGAAGACCTGACAAAGAAAAGTTAAGATTAATTGTTATACACAAACAACAAATAAAGTTAATTAATAAGACTAATACAATTCTAGAAAAAATTCGACGTGACCTTTGCGTAATCATGCTCATCCCATGCTTATCATTAAGCATTCACTAATCTCTTATTCACAATGACAAATAATCAATAATTGGCAGCAACCATTCACAATCACTCAATAATGTCACAACCACTTTTTCATAATAATTAATTAACAAACAAACATTGTCACTACTTGCCATTTCCTACAACTAATTAATGACTAAATATAACATCTCAATCCAATTTGTCTATGCTACAACTATTTTCCTAATAACTAGCAGAAAATGAAGAGGACACACCATTACCGTGATTGAAGAGAATGAAAAGATAATTTAGTTTAAGTATATTACCAGTTCGATCCCGAATGATAATAGGATCTAAAAGCCCCTTCTTTAATTTGAGATGCGGGTGCTGCAGAAACTTCTAACCAATTAATCTCTGCAGACAGGGGCAAAGCCATGAAATAGCAAACAAAAACAAGTTAAACAGTAATTCAGATAAGGAAACAATCCCTCAACTTTTCTTTTAAAATTACAAGATGTCCCCTACTTTAGCTTGGTGTGTAGTACTTAATTAGTAATTTTAGCTTGGTGTTTTTACACCAACCCAAAATCCATTACTATTAGCATTATCATATTAAGAAGATAAATAAAAAAGAAAAAAGATTGATGAAGATGTTACCTTTCCACTCTTGCTCTACAACAGAAGAAATGAGAAAGAAGAAGACGCAGAGACCACCCCAATTGTTGCTCCACTTTCTCTCCGCTCTGTTGAAACTTATGTGAAAAGAAGATACTGAAAGCAACAGTCCATGTTTTGACAAATTAGTTTACTATTTATTCATTTTATATTAACATCTAAAATGCAATGATTACTTCACATATCTTATTTGTTTTTTATTTACAAATTATTCCAAATCGTGTGAGTGTGCAGATTTTTTCTTTCTTTCTTTCTTATAGTTCCAAGAACTATTTGGACTAGTACTTGATATATCTTCTTCTTGTTCTTCCCCTTTTGTTGGGTGAAGATTTCCAATACTTACAAAATTAATCAATGTTGGTTGTGATCGAGTAAACATATATATGGTGGGTCAAGTAGGAATGTTTAATAATTAGGTTCATATATGAAGAAATCTGAAACCTAACATATACAAATACAAAATAAAATTTTCTCAAACGTATAGCATTGTCAGCAGAGGGCACAAACAGCAAAATCATCAACTTAGGCATTTTATCGAACGCCTTGTATGCACAACTATTTGTACTTATTCAATAATATATCTATAATAAAATTATGCACACACAACTAAACCAGTAGTCAACAACTATATTACAACATTTTTTACTAATAAATCATACCATAATTATGCCAATTACAAGTTATAAATTCGGATTAAATTTGCTAACCTTTCTTTGCAGCTCGCGTTGCCTGGTTCGAATCCTGTGATGACCAGCGGTGGCGCGGTGGCACAGTGGCACAGACGGCGTCGGCGAAGCTTGGCGAAGGGTGGCAAAGCGGTGGAACTGCTTGAGAAGGGGCGGTGGTTGTCGTAGGATTATCGCCCTCAGCTTCGTCGACGGGAACAGAGATAGAGGAATTAGGGATTTGAGAGAGTTCAACGTGGGCTGGTATATTTAAGGAACCTATCGCGGCGGTTCCAACTAAAACCGCTGAGATAGGTTAGTTCGTTAAGATAGGTTAGTTTTACTAACCTATCTCTGTGGGTTTTAGTTGGAACTGGCACGATAGGTTCCTTAAATTTTTAAAACGGGCCTACGTCAGCGGTTACAAGTAAGAACCGCTGAGATAGGTTAGTGAGATTTTTAAAAACGTTCTATCTAAGCGGCTCTTTTTACAAGCGTTGCACTAGGGGGGCTGAGATAGACCATTTTTTTACTAGTGAGCGCACCCCTAGATTCTTCTTCAGATGAGCCAAACGCTTCTCAACAGCCTACACAATTTTCAGAATCTCTTGGAGTTGACTAGGACCGTAGCAAGATTCTCTGATGTTCCCGCAGCTGCCTTGGGAGGCTGTTTAACCACCCACTATTACCCACCATTCCAAGTCCCATATTGGCTAGAGTAGTTTTAGACAACTCATGGTTGGGATCCAGTCCTTTGGCTGTCTCATTGGAGAGATCCATAGAATGATATTCAAAGACTTTGGTAAACCAAGTAGCATAAAGCAGAGATGAGGTGCATTGGGTAATTGCATGATACATATGAAACATGATGAAATGTGGTAAGCTGACCGAATATTTCAGAATTAAGCACCACATGAGACATACATCAAGAAAGGTAACAGTCCCACGTTGATCATTTCAGGGAGCAATTCCTTGATACACTATCATATGCCATAACCTACCAATAACATCCAACATACTTTGAGGAGTAAAACAAATTTTCTTGTTTCCGGTTCAATGCCAAAGAAATTGAACAACTTTTCATCCATCTGATCCTTATCAAAGGTGTTTATCTCACGTGAAAAGGCCTTGACTCCCTCAGTTGGAATCTCTAGTATAACAGAAAGAACTTCTGGATTTATTTTAATTTCAACATTTCTAACCTTTGATTTTGCAAGATAGTCATCCTTAAAGCATAAATTTCTATAGAGTTCCTTTACACCATCCCAGTAAATATGTGTACCTAGTTCAAACACAGAAGACCAGCCTTGTGCTGACAAGCAACTAGCCACAACAAACAAATGATTTTTATGTAACCAAGCACAGTTTACCCTCTTCCCACCACTATATGGGCATTCTTAATCTCTGATTTAAAGGTAGGATAATAGGGAAATGTGTTACCAGACCAATCGGAGTTGGATGAAGTAGAATCAGAAGATGCAACAGCTCGAGGTTGTCCGTCGGAAGCCGTAGCTGAAGAGGAAATTGTCTGAGAAATGCAGTAGCGTCGTTTCAAGGTGGATGCATGCTGAGTCGTTGCCGTAGATCACTTACGTCATTGCAGAATTGATAGAGGAACCTCACCGTCGTTGGAGAGAGCAGCGGGTGCGACAGGGTAGTAGTGGGCGGTGTAGGTTGAGGACGACGGGGCCAGAGAGATTGTCGTTGGCAAAGAAAAGCTGCTGATGAGGGATGGGACCGTCTTTTAGGGTTTCGACGAGGAGTTGGCCGTGGTAGAGATGAAGTTGGGGTCACTGAAGGGGAAATGGGTGGTGAAGGATTAGAGGTAGGAGACAAATCAGCAAAGGGAACCTCGCAGGGGGGAAAATCATCTACACATTTCTTGGGAGGTAAAGCGGAAGTTAGTGGTGAAGCGAGTAGGTGTAATGGCGGAAGGATAATGGCGAGTGGAAGGAGATGTTCCAGTTGGGGAAAATTAGACTGAAGTCAATCGAAATTTGTGGTGTCTTCGAAGGAACAAGAAAACGGGAGAAGTGAGAGCAAGAAGTTGTAAGTAAACAAAGGTTGAGTCATAGGGTACAATATCCATGGTGAAGCAAATTTAGAGCGAAAGAAACAAGGAAGGTGGGAGGAAGACAAAAGAAGAGCGGGCAAAAAAAGCTGGGGTTTGAACTGACACACAAAGAGGAAGAAAAAAGCAACTGACAAAACATAAAGAAGTGGAAAAGAAAGTGGATAACAGTTGAAGAGGATGTATTTTTTTTTGTATATTTTGTTTTTGTTTTTTTATTGAATTTAACAAGAAGGGTTAAAAGCGAGTAAAACAGAGTAGTGGACAACATCTAAGTAATTATGCAGAGAATCAGTTGTATGTGGCAAACAAAATAGAAAATGTTTCAACTATAAGATTGATCCAGATCAGCCAATACGTGTATTATAACATCCATGGGAAACCTCACTCTGAAATGGAATAACTGTAAATGACATACTTCACACATTCCTAAGTACCAAGTTTGAAAACACCATAGAGAATAACATGGAAAATAAAGAAGTGGACCTTAATCGACATTAACCATGTCCAGTGCTAGACCGACGTGAGTGAATATCTCTCAAGAGAGAGGTTTGGTTAAAATATCAACCAATTGCTGATCAGTGGAACAGTGTAATAACTCAAGCCATTCTCTACTTGATCACGAAGAAAGTGATGACGTATCTCAATATGTTTTGTCCGTGAGTGTTGCACCGGATTCTTGGATAGTGCAATAGCTTATTGATTATCACAGTATATGGGAACAAGAGATTGAGGCTTGCCATAGTCCGCTACTTGAAATTGTAACCAAATGACTTGAGCACAGCATGCAACGGCTGCAATGTATTCAGCTTCAATGGTGGAAAGTGCCATGAGGATTGTTTCGTGGAGAACCAGGACACCAGACTTGTACCAAGGAGTTGAGGGCATCCAGATGTGCTCTTGTGATCAGTGAGGGAGCCACCAAAGTCAGCATCCATGAAATCTCATAGAGTGAAAGACGATCCTACATGATAGACCAAACCAAGGTTAGTAGTACCTTTTAGATAATGAAAGATTCATTTCACTGCTTAAAGATGTGGAATGTGTGTGAAATACCCGCATATTTTGAGTTAGGAAATTTATATTATTTAATCGTTACGAGTGGGTTAATTTTATAATAGGTTTATTGAGTTATTGGTTAGTAACGGACCAGGGAAATTATTGATATTATTTTACCCTCTCCTCTAAATTGAGCATTTTAATATATTCTAATTTCTTTTCCTAAATTATTATTACTATTATTCATCTTCTATCGCAGTAACAAAAGTCATCCTTATCTCCTTTTGAATTAATTAATTAATCTTACTTTTATCTCTTACTTAAATATTATTTACTTTCTCCTTCTAAATTATTCATCTTAATATATATATATATATATATATATATATATATATCTCTCTTTTTCTAAATCAGTTTTACTGACTGTGGAGGGTGATTTTTCGGTATGAGGGGCTATCTAAATATGGTTCTGACTGAGAAGCCTAGATCCTAGAAATGCCATTCTGTGGAGGGTGAAAACCCATTATTCTGGCATCCCTCAAATACCTACTAAATCGTCCGTCTTTCCCAGAAAGCATAAGGGAGAATGCAAGTGTGCACTACACCCGCTCTCAATGGGCTCCACGCGGACTTATGCCTCTATAAGGCGGAGTTGACTAGAGTCGCCACCTAGTTTGACCTAAGATACTAGGAAGGAAGAAGGAAGGGAAGGGGGTTCTAAGAACCGTTAATTGACTCTGAGATTGTTGTCTATGGATAGGACTTATCTGGTCATGTCAGAGATTCTGTGTGGGTTCGCACTGGGTTACACCCCTTAGAAGTGGCAACAACCACGACTTCGGATTGGTGCCCGAGGAAACCTCGGTCTCCAATTGTCGGGATTGCCTTCTTTCAAAACTTATTAGAGAGGTTCATTTAAAAGCCAAGGATAGGATTAGGACAGGAGGAGAGAAAACGAGTGGATGAGGCGGGCTTTTTTGCCAAGCCAGCGCCAAGAAGAGGAATTGCTTAATCCAGATGAACATAGAATGAAGGTTTGGGAGCAGTCGGGGTAAAGTGAATAGACAAGACTTAGAGTCTGATGGTTTGAGGTTTGTTGGAGCCGAAGAAGGGTTGAGAGTTTCGAGAGGTATGAAGAACACCTTAGAGGGGGAAATGGATTTTTTTTGTTTGGAATGGGGTCGCACCCTAGATGGGCTGCCTACGTACTCAACTCCCTGTTGAGATCAGACCTTACGTAGTTCAGGTTTTTGGGTTTTGAAGGGTTTTGATGGGTTTGAGATATTAGTCTGTGAGACTCGGGTCTGTGAGACATTTGAAACCTTGAGATGTCGAAGTCTGTGAGACGCTTCGGTCTGTGAGACGCTCGGGTCTGTGAGACGCTTAGGTCTGTGAGACATTCGAATCGTTGGAATGACAAAGTCTATGAGCTCGTGTCTGTGAGACATTTAGAGTGTAGGAGAAATTGGAATGGAATTGAAATTGAAGTTGAATTGTAGTTGAATGAATTTGATGTGAAGCGGAATTGAATTGAAATTGAGATTGAGATTGAATTGGTATTAAACTTGAAATTGGATTGATTTTGAATAGAATTGGATTGGAAGTGGAATGGAATTGAAGTTGAAATTGAATTGACTTGGGATTTGAATTGAATTTGATTGAATGAATTGAGTTTGAATGGAATTGAATTTGGGTTGGGGTCGGAAAACAAGACGGGTCAAAATTTTGGGTTGGTCAAAGTTTGGTTGGTCAAAGTTTGGGTAAGGTCAAAGTTTGGGTAAGGTCAAAGTTAGACCGGGTCAAGGTCAAAGTTGGACCGGGTCAAAGTCAAAGTTTGGACCGGGTCAAAGTTGGGTCAAGATCAAAGTTTGGAATGGTCAAAGTTGGACCGAGCCAAAGTTGGACCGGATTGGGCCTTGGTCAAGGTTTGTGCCTGATTGGGCCTTGGTTGGGCTTTAAAATGGGCCTTGATTGATCTTTGACATGGACCTTGAATTGGGCTTTGAGATGGGCCTCGAATTGGGCTTTGAGATGGGCCTCAGATTGGGCTTTGAAATGGGCCTTGATTGATCTTTGAAATGGGCCTTGAATTGGGCTTTGTGATGGGCCTTGAATTGGGCTTTGTGATGGGCCTCGAATTGGGCTTTGGAATAGGCCTTGATTGATCTTTGAAATGGGCCTTGATTGATCTTTGAAATGGGCCTTGAATTGGGCTTTGTGATGGGCCTTGAATTGGGCTTTGGAATAGGCCTTGATTGATCTTTGAAATGGGCCTTGAATTGGGCTTTGTGATGGGCCTTGAATTGGGCTTTGTGATGGGCCTCGAATTGGGCTTTGGAATAGGCCTCGAATTGGGCTTTAGAATGGGCCTCGAATTGGGCTTTATTTAGCATTTGACGTGCATTGATGTTTATATTTTGAAATTGACTGACTTTTTAAATGAAATTTGATGATTTTTTATTAGAATTGGAATGTTGATTGTGTATTTTATTCTGACATTAAGAGATGATTTGAAAAGTTTTGAGGAAAACGGGTATTCCTCACATGGACCGTGTCTAGGACCCGTATGCATTGAGGATACCCCAAACCTAAGGCTTTTCTACAAAGGGGTGACCTATGAGCTATCTAGGGCTTCCTATGCATTGGGCCTCCATATTGGGCTGGGCCCAACAATTTCCAAACGAGTAATCTATAACCGATGACATGTAATGATAGCAAATAAAATGAGATAAAAACTGCATATAGGTAGCCAACATATGTACAATGAAATACCGAGCGATATGTAACCTCTACACTAAGGATTGCTAATTAACTTTATTAATCCCTTTCAAAATTTTTTTTTATCTTTTAATGAACCAGGGAGGATCTTAAACTAAGCTAATCAAAAGAGAGACAAACCATTATTTCTAAAATCGCTTATCCCAACTTAGACCGGTCTGATGAATCATAGGCCAAACTATAAACTCAGATTATTGAAAACTATATGAATAAAAATATTAGCTCACATGTGTCTTTCTTTGCTCACTTAAGAGCTTAAGCTCAAACCTCAAACAAACCGTGCTAATCATGAAACCCAAACTCAGAATTGCAGATTTATTTCCAACATTCTGACTGCTGTCTTACTATTAACCGAGAGAAACAAAATGAACCCACACCCCTCTGTTTAATCAAGAACATGTCAAACAGATAATCCTTTCTGGTTAAACAAAGCAGATGGGAAGTAATTTCACAGCAACAACTTGATTACACAAAAAGGAGGGATGATTAAAATTAACAGAAATCGAGCCTGATGTTAATGAACTAGGCAGACTGGTGCCCGACATTCTCTTCAATCGCTCGAAGTCAACAATCCCATAGGTCCATAAAGCTTGTCCCAGTTGATCGAAATGCCCAAACGAGTTACCTCAGTCCAGACATAAAAAAGAGGGGGTTAGCAAGGGAAACCCACCATTGAACTCAAAACAGAACAGCAAGCTTGAAAGCTCGTAAACGGAAATGGAAACCCATCTTGTTCGGATCTATATTCGAATACAGAGCACAGCAGAAACTGAAATTGGACACGAATCCGGGACTCTCGAAGAACTTGGCTCCTAAGTCTGTAATGCTTGAGCAGTATCCTGAGACTCGAACCTCAATCCGTGAGGTTAAACCACTCTCTCCGAAACCCAGTGTAAAATACCTCAGCCAAAACATGGATATGAAAGTCAAAGATGTTTCCCAGCTAAATATGTGAAATAAAAACAAAAACCTACAAGTATCCTTAGCCATCAATGAGCATTCAGATTATCAGTAAGTTCATCAACGAGTCTTCGAACCCAAATGGGTATACCAGATGGTAATGCATAGTCAAACTTAGTAAGCTCAACAATAAATCGTCGAACCCAAATGGGTATATCAGAATTGAAAATGCAAGGATCAAGCTCAGTATCACATCAATCGAAATGAAAAAACACCAGAAAATATACGAATCGACCGAAGAAAGAAATATATACCTCTTGACGCGTTGGTTTAATGATCTTCTACAAGCGCGAGAGGGATGACGAACGTTCGAACGCCGCTTTTGGCTGCCGGTGAAGGATGGCCGGGAGAAAGAGAATATAGAACGACCACCAAATGAGGGAGCTGGTGTGGTTGTCTTCGTTTAATTTCGGCTTTGGGGTAGCCAGAAATGGAGTATCGAAAATGGGTACGGAAGAGATGGATTCTTCTTGTACTGGAAATTCTTGGGGATGAAAGATGTTGAAGAAGACGGTGTGAAGTGGAAAGCCAGAGAAAGAGTTAGAGTTTCTTCCTTGTATTCTGGGAAGAAGAATCGTGAATGAAGATGGGGTGGGTGTTCCTGGTTTGTGAGGTGAGAAATGAGACGACGATGATGATCGAGGGAGACGACTGCTGCTTTTTTTTTTGTTTCTTCATTGTGGCGTCGAAGAAGATGGCTGGGATGAAGTGGGTGTTTGTTGGCTACCGGAAAAATTTGGAGGATTTGAACTTATTTGCAGAAGGTGAATTATACAGGATAAAGCCGTGAGTCTATGCCATCTTCTATCTCCGTGTGTCTGAGAAAGAAGATGAGAGTAAAAATGATTAATGGCCAGCAGATGAGGAGGCCTTCATGTTCGACTTGAGGAGAACAGAACGTGAACGAAGAGGAAATCATCGAGGAATGAGGAAGATGGGATCTGTGTCGGCTGGTTGCTGCTTCCGCTACTGTAGGGTTTTTCTTAGTGTTGTTTTATAATGGGTGAATGGGGAGATGTTAAGCTCCGTTTTTTTTATTGGGTCATATTTGACATGGAGAGTGGTAACTAATTGTGGGCCTTGCTGGTCTTAGTAAGAGTTTGGAGTCTAGACTTTTGGACATTTGACCGAAATTTGGGCTAGAGTTTGTGCTGGTATGCCTATCATAAGACAGAAAGAATTTAATTTAGTAAATGAATTGTTTTCTTCACATGAGTCATGAAACTATAGAATGTAAATAATAAAATACAAAACATTATAAAAAATATGAATTAAATGAAATAGCACAATGATGAGTGCACAAAATAATGAAATAATACTAGTGTGATGGAAGTAAAAATACAAGAGAATATCCTAAAAATGGAGATTGAATCAAATATGTACGAGTAGTAGTAAATAAGATAAAGAAGACGTAATAAAACGAGATGAGAGGGAGTTTAATCGAATTAGCGACAAAACAAAGTGTACATAAAATGATGAAGATAACTCTAAAATAATAATGATAAAGACAAGATACAGACAAGTACTAATAAAGAAAATACAAGTAAAAGTATCAATGAAATGAAATGAGATAAAATAAACAAGTAACGAAATAGCATGAACAAAAATAAAACGAATAGACAAATGAATAAGCGAATAAAACGTAACTGACTAACATGAAATAAATCAAAAAATAAATTGTAAAATGAATAAATAACGAAAATGGACGGATTTGAAAACGGATGGATTGAAAATTGATTTTTAAAATTTGTCTTAGAAATATAGGTTTCATTTTGGTACGCACATGAATAAGTGTCGAAACGAAAGGCGACGACCCTCTTATTTTATTTATTTATCTGAATTTTGCTTTATGGGGTGAGAATTTTTGGTGTCTACAGATGGCTCCCCTTGATTCAATTTTGCAAGCCCTTGCAGAATTGGATCAAGGTTGAGAGGGCGCCAAAAATTCTCACTACGGCTTCATGGTGTAATAGGATACGACCGCGAGGAAGATAATGTATGAATGCGACAGGAAATGATATGATAGCTGAATGCACGAGGACTTATTACGAGCCTCAACTGGACCTCTTGATATCCAGTCCTAGGACTTATGATGAGCCTAGAATGCCAACAATAGATTGGTTTGGGGTGCACGAGGACTTAGGAGTGCCTCAACTGGACCTCTTGATATCCAGTCCTAGGGCTTATGACGGGCCTAGAATGCGATTGGAAGTACGAGGACTTAGGAGTGCCTCAACTAGACCTCTTGACATCTAGCTATAGGACTTATGACGAGCCTATAATACTTTTGGATGTGTACCGTACTAGTAGCGTAATAGCTGCCTAGGAGGTGGATGTGAAACGATCTTGCACTAGTAGCGTAATAACTGCCTAATGAAGGAAAAATGGCGGGACCGCACTAGTAGCGTAATAGCTGCCTAGCGGGTTACGAAGTGAACGATCTCGCACCAGTAGCGTAATAGCTGCCTAGTGGAGGAAAAGACGGGACCGCACTAGTAGCGTAATAGCTGCCTAGCGGGTTATGAAGTGAACAATCTCACACTAGTAGCGTAATAGCTGCCTAGTGGAGGAAAAATAGTAGGACCGCACTAGTAGCGTATTAGCTGCCTAGCGGGTTGAAGTGAACGATCTCGCACTAGTAGCGTAATAGCTGCCTAGTGGAGGAAAAGACGGGACCGCACTAGTAACGTAATAGCTGCCTAGCGGGTTATGAAGTGAACAATCTCACACTAGTAGCGTAATAGCTGCCTAGTGGAGGAAAAAAGTAGGACCGCACTAGTAGCGTATTAGCTGCCTAGCGGGTTATGAAGTGAACGATCTCGCACTAGTAGCGTAATAGCTGCCTAGTGGAGGAAAAGACGGGACCGCACTAGTAACGTAATAGCTGCCTAGCGGGTTATGAAGTGAACAATCTCACACTAGTAGCGTAATAGCTGCCTAGTGGAGGAAAAAAGTAGGACCGCACTAGTAGCGTATTAGCTGCCTAGCGGGTTATGAAGTGAACGATCTCGCACTAGTAGCGTAATAGCTGCCTGGTGGAGGAAAAACGGCGGGACCACACTAGTAGCGTAATAGCTGCCTAGCGGGTGTAAAATAAAAGGCGACCGTACTAGTAGCGCAATAGCTGTCTAGTAGGTGTAAAACGGAAAGTTCGACCGCACTAGTAGCGCAATAGCTGTCTAGCGGGTGTAAAATGAAAAATTCGACCGCACTAGTAGCGCAATAGCTGTCTAGCGGGTGTAAAATGAAAAATTTGACCGCACTAGTAGCGCAATAGCTGCCTAGCGGGTGTAAAATGAAAAATTCGACCGCACTAGTAGCGCAATAGCTGCCTAGCGGGTGTGAAGATGCGTCAGACAGTGAGCAAATTTTGTGGGTATATGCAGATGATATGTGATGTGAGGTGATTAACCAATGTATTAATTGAATTAAACTCCCTGTTTGTGGATGTAGGTTTTTGTGTGAGCAGACGGCTCCAGAGTTGTTTCAAATTTTGAGATGACTTTGGCATGTGGTGATGGCTCCGGTATGCACTGATGGCTCCGGTATGCACTGATGGGTTTGGTATGCACTGATGGCTCCGGTGTGCACTGATGGCTCTGGTATGCACTGATGGCTCCGGTATGCACTGATGGCTCCGGTATGCACTGATGGCTCCGGTGTGACCAATGGTCTCGGGGTGGTTGGTGGGTTTGACATGGTTGGTGATTTTGTGGCAGTTTATGGGCTTTGATTTGCCTTGAGATTTTTTTTCAGGATGGTTTGATGGCTCCGATGATGGATTTATAGTTGTTTGACGGGATTTGTTGTGGACTTTGTAGCGAGTGAATGGTTTTTCACGAGTGAATGATGAAACACAGTTGCATGACTTTGTTGGGAGTTCCCATCATGGTTCCAGGATTTCCATGGATGGCTCCGGGATGACCTTGTGCTGATTGAGCATGACGATGCTTTGGTTGGTTCACTTTAATGACACCAAGGGGAAAAGGGAAGTTTTCGCCTTTGATGTGGTCGCACCCTGGACGGGCTGCCTACGTACTCAATTCCATATTGAGATCAGACCATACGTAGTTCGATCCTCTGTGAGCAAAGCCTTGGTGACGAAATGGATCTAACAAGGATTTGAGGTGGCCCCCGTATTGTTCTCGGACTGTTGGGATGGCCTCTGTGTAGCTCTATGGATGGTCTCAATGTTTTGAGGATGACTCCCGCATGGCTCCAGATTGGCTTTAGAAGCGGTGTCGAAAGGGAATGAGTATGGCAGTGGATGGCTCCGGGATGGTCTTCGTATGCCTCCGGATAGCTCTTGAATGGTTCGATGTAGCTCGGCGATAGCCCGGGATGGCTCCGAAGAGGCTAGATATAGCTCGATGATGGCCCAGGATAGCGCCGTAATGGTTCGATGTAGCTCAAAGATAGCCTAGGATGGCTCCGACTTGACTTCCTTTGATAGGGAGTTACGCTTCAATAGCGGCAGCTGAAGTCTACTTTCGACGAGACTAGGCAGGGTTCTTATCAATCATATGTTGATGATGGAGTGCTTATGATGCATGCAAACACTGGGTGCAAAACATGATGCCAAATGCATATGCAGTTTTGGGAGAGAGGGTACGGTCCTATCTCTGTTAATACAAGGTTTACGAATATAAGACATCTCCGGTTCGATCTTGAGTGATTATTGAACTCGAATGCGTGAATCATTTTCCTCTCATGGAGGGATACGGGTCAATCTTTCATGAGTATGGCCGTGTGTGCAAATGTCGTGATGACACTCTTGATGCTCAGAGCAGTATTTTCCTTAGAATTCCTTTTCGAGGTTATGGACTTTCCGTTCCTCACAAATTCCTCACCTGCAATGGGGTAGGCCGATTATGATTTGGTGGTTTAGTCGAAGAGTCACTCGCACTCTAAAGACCTTGTGAGATTAGGTCACACTCATTCGCTAACGGTCCCTTTGGTATGACAGGACATGTTGATAACAAGTACGAAACTTATGATTCATGTTTCAGATCCGATACTTTCGGTTAACGCTCATCAACTAACGAGTCAGAGATCTTTTATTGGGTTATAACGGGGCTTAGGGGTATGATGTATGTTACATGGGACTGGAGGATTTATTTGGGAATTGTGGAGCTTTTTTGCAATAGAGGACGTGTTTCGCCTTTGCCATGGGTGGAATGATTGGACGGGTTTTGATAACCTTTTATTGGTTTCTATGGGACATCATTGGTCCTTCTGATTTGGATTTCTCCTTCTTGCCTCTTCTGGTGTTCGATTTGAACTTTCTTCTCATTTTGTTTTTTGAAATTGAATTTGGCTCATCAACTTTCTCAAGCGTTCTCAGCTTTGTATTTTGGCTTTCAGCTTTGGAGTTGCATTGACTCATCGATCTTCTTGAACATTTTTGGAGTTCTTTCTTGGTGTTTGGCTTTGGAGTTGCATTGACTCACTGATTTCTTCAAGCATTTCATTTGTTGTTTTTGTGAAGATGGTGGGGGAGAGACCATGGCTCCGGCTCCTTTGAGATCCTCTATTGCAAGGGCAAGTAAGTATATGTACGTGGGTTGGCATGTTGTGGAGTTCACAGAAAAAGGTTTATCGTGAAAGGCTCAGCGGGGCTCACTAAGGGATTATGTACAGGGCAGTCAAAGCTTTTTGGTATTGTGGGGATTTTGATCCTAAGTGCCTCGTCATTCTCATTAGTTAAAGATTGTTTTCTTACTATTCTCAGATCTTTGCATGAATCACAGTTAGTATCCTGTTTATCGGCATTGATCTCACTTTCAATCATGCCTCTCCATGTGCTAAAGGAAAGCACAAGTCACTCGTGGTTTTACCTCCGTTGGATCTCTCTACCTTCCCTCATCGCTCGATAGATCGTCCAAAACACTCAATCGAAATTCAAGAGAAAATACCGCTCTTTGCACACTACTCACTTGGTTTGTGGTGCTAATTTTGATTGGACCCTAGTGTTCATTGATGGGTCGAGAGTTTAGTGATTCAGGCATGCTGTTCAATCAATCTCTTAAGATTTTCCCCAAAGATGTCGTTTCGATACGAGTGTATGCAGTACATCTACCATGCAATGTGTTGTGGTAATATGGAACTACTATGTACATATGATGCATGAAATGCTGAAAATGATGAATGGAGATGGTGGACTTTGAATTTTGACCAAATGTTTTTTTTTGTATGTAATGCACGAGTGGTAAGGCTACACCTAGTCTCGCTTGAATCGGTTCCAGTTGACGGTATATGAAGCTCATACGATGCTCTTGGAACTTGAGATAGTCAGGTTTTGAGGGGGTTCCACGAAAGTCTTGACGCAACAACAATGTTTGACTGTCAACTGATTCCTATCTGCTTAAAGAGTTAGAGACTACATACTCTTGCTGCCAGTATGACAAAATTGTCTTGTTCCTCTATAGCTAAGCAAACCAGATCTTTCTTTCTCTCTTTTCTTTTTTCTTTTCTTTAAACAAAGGGGGAGGGAGGGGATGCAACCCTTGTCACACTATTATGGCAATTGTAAAGCAAAAGGAAAACTGTTTTCTACCACTACCACTGATAGTTAAGATATCCTTTGGCCTAGGATAGATGTTCTATCCCTAGTGTAGAGACGTCTCCTGTATGGATCAGCTCTTGAATTGCATCTCTTAGTGTGGTACACTCATCGGTGGTGTGTCCCCGGATTCTGTGATAGTCGCAATACTCATGCAAATGTGGCCCAAGTTTCTTGATTCTTGACCTTGTATTGAAAAGTGCTAGATGGCCTCCCTCGACTAATATTTTCAATGCTTTGCTGAGCGACATTCCAAGGTTTGAAAGTTGTCCTTGTGAGCTTTGTGCAAGTGGATGTTCCCTTCTTTCCATCATTTCCGGTTGCTCAGTCAATTTGATTTCAACATCTTCCAAAGCAATCACGGCCGCCATTAATCGTTTGAAGTCACAAATTCCTAGACATCTCAGCCGGCATTGATACTCTTCTCTCATGCCAGAAATTACCATGTGTATTTGCTCCTCCTCAGTGGGTCGATTATTCATTTGTCCAGCCTTCACCCTCCATCGTTTTATGAATTTCCTCACAGTTTCGCTAGGGCTTTGGCGAGTGATTTCTAAATCTCTGCGCGTGACTTCATGATGAAAGTTACCACCGTATTGAGTGAGAAATTCAAAGTAAATGTCTTGGCTTGACTTTCCTTTTGGATCTAGGCCCATAATCCAAGAATAAGCAGGTCCCCCTAAGTAGAATCTAAAGCACGCGGCCTTCAGCTCATCGGATAAACCATGTAGATCCATGAGCTTGTCATACTTGTCAATATGATGTCTCGGGTTTCCAATTCCTTCATACTTCTGCATTTCAGGCAAGCGAGCTTCAGCATATGGATTAATCGGTTCCCAACCCACTGATTTGAAACGTTGGGTCAGTTTCCACTCTTGCAATTCTGTCCTCAGCTCTTGCATTAGTTCTACCATTGGGGACGCCTTGGGATCAGACTTTTGAATGAAGGTAGAGGCTATCTGAGGGTGGCTATCGTTAAATGAATGGGGGAATAGGGTTGTTGCTCTTTGGTAAAGATGTTGGTCAGGCTTTGATGATTGGGGGAGTGTTTGTTGTGAAGGAACTTGCCTTGGGTGGGTGAGCCGATGCTTGAATCGGGATTTAGAATGAATGATGATGAGGTTTGGGGCTTTCCTTCATTATGGATCATTTGCAACTGCAATCTTCCCAATGGGGCAATTGAGGTTTTCAGAGTTGAATTGCAGACGGGCAGGTGGGGTGCATTTGATGTTGCTTTAGACTGGACAGAGGGAGCGTGGGTTTGAGCTAGGGTTGCCCAGGTTTCATCATTGAGTTGGGAAGATTGTTGAGGGTCCATTGCTTGAAACTCAAAGGCATCATACGTGTAGTATGTTGGAGACTCCTTTATTACTATCTGACTCAGAATAGCCCCCAGATATTTTTTCCCGAACATGCTGCTCTATCTTCGAGTTTCTTTCCAAGTTATGAGTATGGTCTTGGGTCAACCCTTTGCGAACAAATTGATTTTCAACTTCTTGACTACTTTGGGGTGTTTGCTTTATTCTTTCCATCGACACTTCAAGTGGGTTGGTCTTTTTCACTTCAGTTACAGGTTGCTACGAACACCTGCACGCACAAGGGTTAGAATGAAGAAGAGACAACATCTCTAAGCTTCTTTAAACAAATTTTACTGTGTGTGGCGGGTGAGATTATTGTTGGAGCAAAATGACTTTTTATTTATTTTTTTTGAAAATTTTGTGGAATGCATGATGCATGAATGATATGAACGTGAATGCATGTCAAGTTTCATTCTATCTTGTTTCCCTCTTCTTCTTTCTCTGACATGAATGTGGTGCATGCTTTTGTTTGTTGGTTGCTTTATTAGCTCGTTTCCAAAAGAAGCTACACTTTAGAAAAACGGTTTTGAAAACGCATGTTTTCGAAGTGGTGGATTTCCTCAATAGGAATTTTGATGCTCGGCCATTCGCAAATAAAATAGGGAGTGGGGAACCCTATACACATCATGATCTAAAGAAAACTCGGAAGGAATGTATTGACCTATACATGTAATCTATTCAGAAATGACAAGAGAGAAAAGAATCATAGGGGAAAACCTATACACCATTTCTAAAAGTCATTAAAGGGGGGATTCGAGTTAAAAACTTCTTCTGGACTCGTCTACTTTGTCTTCAAGCTTTTGACTAATCGCTCGTTCGTGTTCGGGCTCCTTACTGGCTGCTTGCTCGACTTCGGGCTCCAGGTCGGTTGCACGCTCGTCTTCGGGCTTTAGCAACAAAGTAGCACTGCTATCAAGCAATACGGGTTGGTGTTCTTCTGGCTCTGAGCAATTTGAAACTTGAACGGTCGTTGCTAGTCTTCACATTGCCCGACTCGGGTTGGTGCTCCTCTGATTTTTGGCTTGAACTGTTGTTGTCGATCTTCATGCGGCCCAACTGATCTGATGAGAAATGAGGGACGTTTTTTTTTGAGAAAGGAAAGGTGAATGACCGAGCACAAAATCTTTACGAAAGTCCACCACTTTCGTGAAAACACGAAATGACTAGTACGCTCCACGGTAATGACCGCTGCTCCTGAAGGTGGGTTGAACTTCAAAAATAGCGGGTCACGACATGGGGACTAAATCATTTATTTTGAAATACATTTGTGAAAATCAATTTTGAAAATTGTTTTCGAAAACTATTTTGAAATATGATCCATGAAAAATGTTGTTCCGAAATTTGTTTGTGTAAAGTAGGTTTTCTTGAAATCTGTTTGTGAAAATAGTTTTTGGAACTACATTTGTGAAAACATCTATTCTTTTGCAAACCGTTTGACAAAGTTTGTTTTCTAGAAGACTTTGATTGAAACCGTTTTTGAAAACTGTTTTGGAAATAACAATTTTGAAAATCATTGTTTTTTGAAATCATTTGGAATGGACGACTTTGAAGATATTTCATTGGAGTGTTTGAGCTGGTTTTTTTTTTTTGCCAATTTTTGAAACGTGATCACACATACATGTAAGTGCAAAATAAAAATCGTGGCTGATTTTTTGTGGAGCTGAGTGTGAATGATTGGGATAATCACCTTCCAGGTCAATCAATGCTTCCATACCACCGGGGGAACCGTCATCCCTTCACTGTTCATCTCTCGGGATTTATCTCTGTTATGCCTTGTGGGGCACGTCATCAAGAAAGTTCGGAGTGCTTAAGTTCGAAAGGTCAGGATACCCGAAGTGATACAGTCACACGAGCCACGGCCGGGGATTATCACAACATACTCACTTTTCGGGAAACTTGGGGAAGTACTGCATGGGAACGGGTCTCCCATCGTCTGCACGATAAGGTGTGTCTAAAGTCCAAATTATTCGCTGACTACGCTTTGTCATGTATGGGTATCCGTAAATACGGGATCCGCTATGAATTTGTAGCGCGACATTGGGCTTTAAAGACACCCGTGGTGCAGAGGAATCATGAAGAACTGAGCCCATGCAATCTTCAGGGTAAGACAGAGGGTGGTCAGACAGGCGGCATACAAAGGGGGTGACTACCCATAAAACCCGTCCTAGACACTGGACCAGGCAGATGGACACTGAAGGCTCATGGCTCACTATATGCTGGCTTAGACTCGGGTAATGGAGGATATGTTTGGATCATGAGCTTCAAGGCGTAGGTCTTGGACCATGTTACCTCGTGGGTTAACTCCTTCTAGGAAGGACCCAACTCATGGGGAATCAACCGTGGACCGGTTTGGATCCCGTGACTCGTGGACAAATCGGGTGACACAGAGGAATGCATGTCCTATGCTACCCGATGCAACAATGGGTTGACTCCTTCTAGGAAGGCCCCATTTACAAAAGCAATAAATAAGCAATAAATATTATGTCATGCATGAAGAGCAGTAAACATAAGACAGTAGACACACAACAATAAACACACAAAAGTGAAGCATACAAATGGTAAAGCACACATATGGCACTCAAGGCCAATCTCGAACTCTAGACTCTCATCCTAACTATCCTCTCAGTACACACTCTAAGTGTGGAGTAGAGTAGTCCTAGCGGCATTAGAATGAATCTCTTGAAGGTTTTGAAAGAAGTTGGGGAATCCTGACAATTGTGGATGGAGTTCAGTCTTCCTTGACCAAGTTTATGAGAAAAACTTACTCAAGTTTTCCCCAGCAGAGTCGCCATTCTGTGGAGGGTGATTTTTCAGTATGAGGGGGTCTATCTAAATATGGTTCTGACTGAGAAGCCTAGATCCTAGAAATGCCATTCTGTGGAGGGTGAAAACCCATTATTCTGGCATCCCTCAAATACCTACTAAATCGTCCGTCTTTCCCAGAAAGCATAAGGGAGAATGCAAGTGTGCACTACACCCGCTCTCAATGGGCTCCACGCGGACTTATGCCTCTATAAGGCGGAGTTGACTAGAGTCGCCACCTAGTTTGACCTAAAATACTAGGAAGGAAGGGAAGGAAGGGAAGGAGGGTTCTAAGAACCGTTAATTGACTCTGAGATTGTTGTCTATGGATAGGACTTATCTGGTCATGTCAGAGATTCTGTGTGGGTTCGCACTGGGTTACACCCCTTAGAAGTGGCAACAACCACGACTTCGGATTGGTGCCCGAGGAAACCTCGGTCTCCAATTGTCGGGATTGCCTTCTTTCAAAACCTTATTAGAGAGGTTCATTTAAAAGCCAAGGATAGGATTAGGACAGGAGGAGAGAAAACGAGTGGATGAGGCGGGCTTTTTTGCCAAGCCAGCGCCAAGAAGAGGAATTGCTTAATCCAGATGAACATAGAATGAAGGTTTGGGAGCAGTCGGGGTAAAGTGAATAGACAAGACTTAGAGTCTGATGGTTTGAGGTTTGTTGGAGCCGAAGAAGGGTTGAGAGTTTCGAGAGGTATGAAGAACACCTTAGAGGGGGAAATGGATTTTTTTTGTTTGGAATGGGGTCGCACCCTAGATGGGCTGCCTACGTACTCAACTCCCTGTTGAGATCAGACCTTACGTAGTTCAGGTTTTTGGGTTTTGAAGGGTTTTGATGGGTTTGAGATATTAGTCTGTGAGACGCTCGGGTCTGTGAGACATTTGAAACCTTGAGATGTCGAAGTCTGTGAGACGCTTCGGTCTGTGAGACGCTCGGGTCTGTGAGACGCTTAGGTCTGTGAGACATTCGAATCGTTGGAATGACAAAGTCTATGAGACGCTCGTGTCTGTGAGACATTTAGAGTGTAGGAGAAATTGGAATGGAATTGAAATCGAAGTTGAATTGTAGTTGAATGAATTTGATGTGAAGCGGAATTGAATTGAAATTGAGATTGAGATTGAATTGGTATTAAACTTGAAATTGGATTGATTTTGAATAGAATTGGATTGGAAGTGGAATGGAATTGAAGTTGAAATTGAATTGACTTGGGATTTGAATTGAATTTGATTGAATGAATTGAGTTTGAATGGAATTGAATTTGGGTTGGGGTCGGAAAACAAGACGGGTCAAAATTTTGGGTTGGTCAAAGTTTGGTTGGTCAAAGTTTGGGTAAGGTCAAAGTTTGGGTAAGGTCAAAGTTAGACCGGGTCAAGGTCAAAGTTGGACCGGTCAAAGTCAAAGTTTGGACCGGTCAAAGTTGGGTCAAGATCAAAGTTTGGAATGGTCAAAGTTGGACCGAGCCAAAGTTGGACCGGATTGGGCCTTAGTCAAGGTTTGTGCCTGATTGGCCTTGGTTGGGCTTTAAAATGGGCCTTGATTGATCTTTGACATGGACCTTGAATTGGGCTTTGAGATGGGCCTCGAATTGGGCTTTGAGATGGGCCTCAGATTGGGCTTTGAAATGGGCCTTGATTGATCTTTGAAATGGGCCTTGAATTGGGCTTTGTGATGGGCCTTGAATGGGCTTTGTGATGGGCCTCGAATGGGCTTTGGAATAGGCCTTGATTGATCTTTGAAATGGGCCTTGATTGATCTTTGAAATGGGCCTTGATTGATCTTTGAAATGGGCCTTGAATTGGGCTTTGTGATGGGCCTTGAATTGGGCTTTGGAATAGGCCTTGATTGATCTTTGAAATGGGCCTTGAATTGGGCTTTGTGATGGGCCTTGAATTGGGCTTTGTGATGGGCCTCGAATTGGGCTTTGGAATAGGCCTCGAATTGGGCTTTAGAATGGGCCTCGAATTGGGCTTTATTTAGCATTTGACGTGCATTGATGTTTATATTTTGAAATTGACTGACTTTTTAAATGAAATTTGATGATTTTTTATTAGAATTGGAATGTTGATTGTGTATTTTATTCTGACATTAAGAGATGATTTGAAAAGTTTTGAGGAAACGGGTATTCCTCACATGGACCGTGTCTAGGACCCGTATGCATTGAGGATACCCCAAACCTAAGGCTTCTCTACAAAGGGGTGACCTATGAGCTATCTAGGGCTTCCTATGCATTGGGCCTCCATATTGGGCTGGGCCCAACAATTTCCAAACGAGTAATCTATAACCGATGACATGTAATGATAGCAAATAAAATGAGATAAAAACTGCATATAGGTAGCCAACATATGTACAATGAAATACCGAGCGATATGTAACCTCTACACTAAGGATTGCTAATTAACTTTATTAATCCCTTTCAAATTTTTTTTATCTTTTAATGAACCTAGGGAGGATCTTAAACTAAGCTAATCAAAAGAGAGACAAACCATTATTTCTAAAATCGCTTATCCCTTAGACCGGTCTGATGAATCATAGGCCAAACTATAAACTCAGATTATTGAAAACTACATGAATAAAAATATTAGCTCACGTGTGTCTTTCTTTGCTCACTTAAGAGCTTAAGCTCAAACCTCAAACAAACCGTGCTAATCATGAAACCCAAACTCAGAATTGCAGATTTATTTCCAACATTCTGACTGCTGTCTTACTATTAACCGAGAGAAACAAAATGAACCCACACCCCTCTGTTTTAATCAAGAACATGTCAAACAGATAATCCTTTCCGGTTAAACAAAGCAGATGGGAAGTAATTTCACAGCAACAACTTGATTACACAAAAAGGAGGGATGATTAAAATTAACAGAAATCGAGCCTGATGTTAATGAACTGGGCAGACTGGTGCCCGACATTCTCTTCAATCGCTCGAAGTCAACAATCCCATAGGTCCACAAAGCTTGTCCCAGTTGATCGAAATGCCCAAACGAGTTACCTCAGTCCAGACATAAAAAAGAGGGGTTAGCAAGGGAAACCCACCATTGAACTCAAAACAGAACAGCAAGCTTGAAAGCTCGTAAAACGGAAATGGAAACCCATCTTGTTCGGATCTATATTCGAATACAGAGCACAACAGAAACTGAAATTGGACACGAATCCGGACTCTCGAAGAACTTGGCTCCTAAGTCTGTAATGCTTGAGCAGTATCCTGAGACTCGAACCTCAATCCGTGAGGTTAAACCACTCTCTCCGAAACCCAGTGTAAAATACCTCAGCCAAAACATGGATATGAAAGTCAAAGATGTTTCCCAGCTAAATATGTGAAATAAAAACAAAAACCTACAAGTATCCTTAGCCATCAATGAGCATTCAGATTATCAGTAAGTTCATCAACGAGTCTTCGAACCCAAATGGGTATACCAGATGGTAATGCATAGTCAAACTTAGTAAGCTCAACAATAAATCGTCGAACCCAAATGGGTATATCAGAATTGAAAATGCAAGGTCAAGCTCAGTATCAACATCAATCGAAATGAAAAAACACCAGAAAATATACGAATCGACCGAAGAAAGAAATATATACCTCTTGACGCGTTGGTTTAATGATCTTCTACAAGCGCGAGAGGGATGACGAACGTTCGAACGCCGCTTTTGGCTGCCGGTGAAGGATGGCCGGGAGAAAGAGAATATAGAACGACCACCAAATGAGGGAGAAACTGGTGGGTTGTCTTCGTTTAATTTCGGCTTTGGGGTAGCCAGAAATGGAGTATCGAAAATGGGTACGGAAGAGATGGATTCTTCTTGTACTGGAAATTCTTGGGGATGAAAGATGTTGAAGAAGACGGTGTGAAGTGGAAAGCCAGAGAAAGAGTTAGAGTTTCTTCCTTGTATTCTGGGAAGAAGAATCGTGAATGAAGATGGGGTGGGTGTTCCTGGTTTGTGAGGTGAGAAATGAGACGACGATGATGATCGAGGGAGACGACTGCTGCTTTTTTTTTTTGTTTCTTCATTGTGGCGTCGAAGAAGATGGCTGGGATGAAGTGGGTGTTTGTTGGCTACCGGAAAAAGTTTGGAGGATTTGAACTTATTTGCAGAAGGTGAATTATACAGGATAAAGCCGTGAGTCTATGCCATCTTCTATCTCCGTGTGTCTGAGAAAAGAAGATGAGAGTAAAAATGGATTAATGGCCAGCAGATGAGGAGGCCTTCATGTTCGACTTGAGGAGAACAGAACGTGAACGAAGAGGAAATCATCGAGGAATGAGGAAGATGGGATCTGTGTCGGCTGGTTGCTGCTTCCGCTACTGTAGGGTTATTCTTAGTGTTGTTTTATAATGGGTGAATGGGGAGATGTTAAGCTCCGTTTTTTTTATTGGGTCATATTTGACATGGAGAGTGGTAACTAATTGTGGGCCTTGCTGGTCTTAGTAAGAGTTTGGAGTCTAGACTTTTGGACATTTGACCGAAATTTGGGCTAGAGTTTGTGCTGGTATGCCTATCATAAGACAGAAAGAATTTAATTTAGTAAATGAATTGTTTTCTTCACATGAGTCATGAAACTATAGAATGTAAATAATAAAATACAAAACATTATAAAAAATATGAATTAAATGAAATAACACAATGATGAGTGCACAGAATAATGAAATAATACTAGTGTGATGGAAGTAAAAATACAAGAGAATATCCTAAAAATGGAGATTGAATCAAATATGTACGAGTAGTAGTAAATAAGATAAAGAAGACGTAATAAAACGAGATGAGAGGGAGTTTAATCGAATTAGCGACAAAACAAAGTGTACATAAAATGATGAAGATAACTCTAAAAATAATAATGATAAAGACAAGATACAGACAAGTACTAATAAAGAAAATACAAGTAAAAGTATCAATGAAATGAAATGAGATAAAATAAACAAGTAACGAAATAGCATGAACAAAAATAAAACGAATAGACAAATGAATAAGCGAATAAAACGTAACTGACTAACATGAAATAAATCAAAAAATAAAATGGTAAAATGAATAAATAACGAAAATGGACGGATTTGAAAACGGATGGATTGAAAATTGATTTTTAAAATTTGTCTTAGAAATATAGGTTTCATTTTGGTACGCACATGAATAAGTGTCGAAACGAAAGGCGACGACCCTCTTATTTTATTTATTTATCTGAATTTTGCTTTATGGGGTGAGAATTTTTGGTGTCTACACTGACATCATTATCTCTCTCTATGATAACTACGTTCATTCTTATCCCTTTCTAACTAGTAATTATTTTACTTCCTATCTTTCTATTAATTATTTCACTTCTTATGTTGCTGATTAATCGTCCTACTATCATCTTCTCCCAATAAATTATTAGTTTACTATTTATCCTTTCCTAACTAATTACTCAATAACAATTTACTTCTTCTTTTAATATTAATTATGTCATTATTTCTTAAAATATTCTATTTAAAAAGCTCCCCCGTTGTTCTTACCGATTTTACTTGGTTGCTGGAAGAATGCTTTTTATTGCTGGCTTATGCTTTCTCTCTTGGATTGATTTATGGATAAAAAGGAATTTCAAAATCTATTTTACATAGTGAGGCAGGATTTACTTAGTTTCACTGATTTGCGCGATCCCTTCGTGTTTTGTATACTGTTTTCTGATCGTAGGTAACGATTGCTGAAGTTGGGGATGGGACATGTGATATCATCTAGCATTACGAGTGTTGATCAATATTTGAGTTACAATATTTGAGTTGCTATATTGAGATTTAATATTTGGTTTACAACATTTGAGTTACAGTATTTTTGCGATACAATGTTTAAACATTTGTTTTTGATTGAATTGTTTATGATTTAGCTTGAGCACTCAAAGGTTGAGTGTGGCGGTAGCACTCTGGATATGGAAGTAGTTTCCGCTGTGTTTTTATGGTAACATTTACTACATTTGCGTATAAGATATTCATAATCTATTGGTCTAATTTTTGTGGTCATTTTATACTTTTTCTACATCTGTTTGCACTCTAATTTGTGCAACTTTGGACTTGTCCGAACGTCCCTCCGGACATCCATGTTCGAATAGGCCCCGAGAGCATTATTATTTTTTCAGAAACTGAGTGCGTCCGAACATCTGTCCAAACTTACATGTGCGGACAGCATGCGAGGATGGGTCTGAACTATAAGTCTGGGCATTGGTCTGAACTTATATGTTCGGGCCAATGTTCTAACCACGTACTTGGATTTTATTGGAACTTGTGTCCGAACTTACATGTTCGGACGCTGGTATTTTGAAGAACTCTCAACTTGTTTCCGAACTCTCACTGTCTGAACACAAGTTCTTACGCTTTCAACTTCTACTTCCAAACTCTCGACTTATGTCAAACTTCAATGTCTGGACACAAGTTCGAACCTCGTTATTCTCAACATGATTTCTCCCGGCCTGGTTTCCGAACGTCACATCCAGACACAAGTTCTGGACATGCCTTCTTTCTCAATTTTAAGACTCGTTTGAAGTCCGTTTTCAATTCGTTTACAGCGTTCGATCCGTATCGACACGTTCTTTCATTTTGAGTCAAATCTAGGGTGTTACAGCGTTGGCTGCCTGGAAATGAGCACAATAACCAACTTATACACAAGTTTGTCGGTTGGCAGTGAGGTCTCTAGGATCCAATCATAGCACTATCGCAGTAGGGTCTGTAGCTTCGGCATGAGATTCAGAACCAAGTTTGATGACACTAGACATTTGTGTGGTCATTAGTTTGGCGGAGTTAAAACCAAATTTTTGTAATCAATTCAGTAGCATATTTCCCTTGCCAATATAGGTGTGAGTCTTGGTCTAACGAGTCTGCAGTCCTAGAAAAAATGTAAGTTCACCCATACTGCTCATTGAAAACTCGTTAGTCATAACAGTTTCAAAAGAGCAAGATAAATATGGCAAGAGGATCCAAACACAATGTCATCAATGTAAATTTACACCAATAATATCGAGTCATGAGATTTGAGAAACAATGCACTTTCAACCTGACCATGTGTACATCCTTACGGGAGTAAATGTGTAGTGAGACGAGCATACCAGACCTTAAGAGCTTATTTCAATCCATAACAGACTTCATTAGAAGATAGACATCATCAGGTTTAGACTGATCAATAAACCCGGGTGGTTGAGCAACATAAACTTCCTTATCAATGTAGCCATTTAGGAATGTGCACTTTACATAAATTTGATATAGAGGAAATGCTCTATGGGCAGCAAAAGCTACTAGCATTCGTATAGCTTCCAACTGTGAAACAGGAGCCTATGATTCATCATAATCAATACTTGACCTCTGATAGGATCGGGATGCTGACCGAGTAGGTCTGAGGTGTTAGTCTCAGACCAACTCTGCTTGGAGACAAGTATTTTCCAAGAAAGTGACGCGGAAGCTTTTGCATACAGCTTAACAAGAAAGGATTTTTCTTGTATTGAAATTCAATGTGAATTACAACCTAGCTTCCTATCTTGGGATTCGAGAGAGGTATTCTATCTCATCCAACACTCGCTCTACTCTAGAAGTAGATCAATACGGAATAAGGAGTAAAGGGAGCGTTTTATGTGCTTTATAGGTAATAAGTACCTAAGCTGAAGTGACTAAGTCACACTAAGATCTCTTGAAATATCTCTCAAACAATCTTTTCTCTCTTTTGAAACTAAAAACTAGATGCACTCAACTCTTTTACAAATGTGTGCTTATATATAATCTAAAGAAGTGCTAAGTTATCGAACGCCAATCGTGGAATGATGCTTGGGTTAGGTGTGTAATTTTCAGAGCGGCAATGTTCCTCCACGATCTTTGTAATGTGATTCTTCACATTTCCATGAAACTCGGAGCTGACAATTTCTGAGTCCTTGCGCGTCAAGTCTCGATCGGGAGTCGTATGTGAAAGTAGAAGTCTCTATGCAACGCTACTTGGTCTGGATGATCTTGAGGGCTAGTAGCTCTGTGGTACTGCTTTCACTGAGGAGGCAATTAGCTGCAAACAGTATCACAACAAAATTCCCTCGTTTTGCTGATGATGGCAAACTCAGTGTATCTAGTGAGTGTACCTCAAAAGAATATCACATAACAGAACACTATCACGGGAGAACAACTTACTGTTGTTCCCCCTTAAACATATATTCCCTTTTAATAGTTCGAGGCCTTTAAGGCACTCACTATCTACACCTGGTCCCCCGCATAAAACAGCCGTGGGATACATCGCTTCCCCTTTTGCCAACATCAGGGAAACGCACCAGCAATTTCCAAAAAACAGAGTAACGAGTGTCTTACAGAACCACAAGAGCAAAACAGTCTAAAGCCAAAAACATATTATCCAAAAGTCTAAACCTCCTAATCAGCTAGATGTTAGGGGGAGTAGGGAAACAGTTAGACATCTCCTTGGTCCTCTCCTTTATCATCCGCCATCATACCATCTTCCCCCGTAGTCTTAGCATCCGCCAGTGTGTTAGCCGCTGCAAGTGCTTCACTGAAACTCTCTCTAAACTCATCAACCAAGAGCTTGACTCCGCCTTCAAATATGTCCATCATCTTCTTGTGATTGTTGTTCATAATGTTGATGACCATATCTACTTTAGAAACCAGTGAAGACACAGTTTCTTCTAGGGCAATAACTCTTTTAGTTAGAGTTAGAATGTCAGCCGCGAGAGTTGATTTGGGAATAGGGAGTTTTTTGGATGGAGAAGGTGGTTTGGAGACAGACTTGATTTGAAAAGATGGTGTCTTGTTGTAGAGAATATGACCAAATATGTCTTTTTCGGTGATACGACTGGCTTAGGAGGGATCAAGGGTGATGCTGTAGTGAATAAGGAGTTTGGGAATCCAAAAGATATACCTAGAGAGTGTCAGGGTGAAGAGATAGTCGACTCATTATGATTCAGTATGAGTTAGGGGAGGTTGATTCTTTTTGGTGGATCAGGTAATACATGATAGCTAAATCAAGAGGGCGAACGAACTGATTTCCTTCCTTTCTAGGCACTAGATTTTTGATTACCAAAGTGTGAAGCATCTGATGAATATTTGAAAAAGTTGGTCAGTTTAAGGAGTGACCAACAAAACTATTGGGTAAGAAAAAATCATAAAATTCTTTGGCAGAAATAAAGCCAAGATCAGAAAATCCAGCACCGTCGTAAAACTCCAAACTAGATGTGGGAATGGCTAAATGATTTGCTATGGTTTTTGAATTAAGAAGGAGAGTAGTACCATGTACCTCAGTCATTAACTTCCCTTTGTGGATGACACAATTTTGGTAGAACTCGTAGGCTTCTTCCTCATGGTAGGTTTGGAGGCCATGGAATAGGTGAATCCAGTTCTAGAATCTGAGCATCTCTTCAAACATGGAGAATCCTATTGAATGAAGCTAGTCGAGGTCTAGAAGTTTACCTTTTACTAAGTTCCTTGACTCAGTTGATTCTTCAGCTATGAGGGAGTATACAGTAGACTGAGTGTCAATTAAACCAAGTCGTGGTGTTGGTGGGACTGACTCGGACCGAGAACGGAGTCGCTTTCTAGTTGATGTAGTTCCGGTGTTAGAATCTGCCTGCTTTGACGAATTTATAACACTTCTAGTTTTTTCTGGTATGGAGGCCGAGATTGCTGGTTGAGGTAGAGGTACCGTGATAGTTGGAGTGGACGTCAAAGATGTTGTAATTGTCTTGCCTCTAGAACGCAGAGTGCAAGTAGTAGTTGGAGGTCGTGGGACAAAGGTTTTGGAATGATGGATTTTTTCGGTGGAGGTGATTGTTTTGGAGCAGAGGGTAGAGCATTTT
Organism: Limonium bicolor; assembly: GCA_023374045.1. Taxonomy (NCBI): domain Eukaryota; kingdom Viridiplantae; phylum Streptophyta; class Magnoliopsida; order Caryophyllales; family Plumbaginaceae; genus Limonium; species Limonium bicolor. Next base: position 84,186,527 of record CM041780.1, on the reverse strand, counting down.
CCATAGTAGGGTTTTCAAAAGGGTTTTAGACTTCTTTGGTGGGGGAGGTGGATTGTGGATAATCAATGGGCTTTTCAATTGGTGGTTCTAGTGAGCCAAATTGAATTTGCTCACGAGAGATTATGTCGGGCGTGGGTATTACCGAAGTTACTGGTGGTGTTGATTTCTCGGTTGGGAAGGGTGTTGCTTCTGATTTTTGTGGAGATAGTTTGGGAGATGGATTTACCGAGAATGTTGGTTCAAGCACGGTGGTGGGTAAAGGGGTGGTGAGGGGTTGAGTATCGATTGACATTTCTGGAGCCATCAGAGTGGAGGCCGATATGGAGGTGGGAGTTTGTTTTGCTTGGAGGGCAGAGAGTTGATTGATCAAGGCCTAGAGAAGCTGAGGGTTTTTGAGCGACGCCGGCTTGAATTTTGACGTCAGAAGGGTTTGGTTGGGGGTTTGAATCAGGGTTGGACGCCATGTTGATGAAAAGGCAAGGTTTTTGGGTTTGCAACGATGATCAGAATCGGGAAGGATGAGAAAGGCTTAGGGCTAGGCAAAGCGTGCGAGGTAGAAGAAGGGAAAAAGGACTGTAACGTGTGAATATAGAATTGGTGCAATGTCAAGAAAAGTTGTTTGATTAGGCGAGAGGAGTAGTAGCGGATTGAGAGCCTAAATTTCACGGGTGGTTTTTCGCTAGGATTGAAAGAGAAACTATCATGCCCCGGTGTTCTCTTTTGACAGTCATACTATTTCATCAGACATACTTATGCAGTTCACCCAAAATGAAGTAAAATAGGAGAAGGGGATACTACCTTAGCTATGTCATTCGAGTCATCCCAAGTTGTGAACGCAGAGTTTCATATGGTCCTCGTTGTAGAGGGTTTGGTGAATATGTCTACAAGTTTGATTGGAAGTGGGAGCGCAAGAGGGAGGTATGAGATAGTCCTGTAGTTATTGTTGAATCCATAGAATCTGTGCACAGCAAGCAGCTGTAGAGACAATTTCGGCTTCAGCAGATGACAGTGCTACTATGTTCTACTTCTTAGAGCTCCATGCGACAAGTCATTGCCCTAGAAATTGTGTTGTTCCAGATGTAATCTTCCTATCTAACAAAGAACTTGCAAATCCGGAGTCACTGTAACCCATTAACGTAAAATCAAGGGTAATCAGATACCAAATGTACATGTCCTAGTGCTTTTTAAGTAGCAAAATATTTGCTTGACACTTTGCAAGTGAGATTCTTTTGGATTTGTCTGAAATCTTACGGAAAGACATATAACATTAAGAATGTTAGATCGACTTGCTGTTAAGTACAGTAAGGAGCCTATCATACCTCGATATAGTGTTGCATCAACATATATCCCTTTTTCATCAAGATGAGGTTTTTCAGTGGCAAACATTAGAGTAGGAGATGGCTTGGAGTCCTGTATCTTGTATTTCACGAGTAGTTATTGGATGTATTTTTGTTGATGAATTTGAGTGTCATTTTCTTTTTGATTGATTTGAAGACCCGAGGAAGAATTTCAATTCTCCTAGTGCACTCATTTCAAACTCTTTGCTCATTAGATCGGAGAAAAATGTACATAAGTCAAGAATTGTAGATATAAATTATATCATCAACGTAGATCTGAACAATGAGTATGTCTTCACCTTTGGTGAGAGTAAAAATAGTTTTGTTAACCTTACCTCGTGCAAATACGTGAGACAGTAATATGATGAGAGACTTTCATATACCATACTCATGCTCTATTTGAATACTGATTTGTCTCATTGTATAGTTGTACTTCATAATTGAGAATACTCAATATGATGAGTAAGTTGGATCTTCATCTATGTGCGTTTAGTATCCGATGACATCCTGTGAGTATCTCATCATATGCATTAAGAATTCATACACCTTCGATCATCATAAGTCAAGTTGAATGGCTTCAATGGCTTCAATTCGGAGGCAACGTTGGATAGTCGTTTTCATCGTCGATAGTCATCTGCTTGACCATCTCGTGCTTATTACCGAGAGTCGCTTTCTTACGAGATATTTCCTTTGATCATATGTTTGTTGTGAAATACCGATTTTGTACCAATTGGTTTATGGTTTGTTGAGCATGGAACGAGTCACTAGACAAAGTAAATTGCAGAGAGTGTAGCTCTTCTTACATGGCCAAGATCCAGTATGAACACTCAGGCAAGATACATTTTTTTGGTTTCATAGTGGAATAAAGGCGTTAAGGCGTAGAACTTTCGATGGATTTCACGCGTGTTTTGAATACCTTTCTCAGCGTCGCTTAGGATTTGGTCAATTGGTGAACAGAAGCTTGTTGGAATTTTCTTTTGGAGCTTGAAGGTTGATTGAGGTGGCTTCGGGTGTTGGTGTGGGTGTGTGATCTGGGTTCTTTTGAATGGTTTTGGCTTGTCAGCTGAGGTTTGTGTTCATTAGTGGGGGTTGGTTGAGGCATCCTTGAATGAATCATCAGGATCATTATCGCTGTCAGAGGAGGAGTCTTTTTATAAGGTGTTTGGGGAAAAGGAATGGTTACTACGGGTATTCGATGAATGTGGTGCCTTGGTTATCTGCATTGTTCACTAGTGGCATTCTCACAATCAATCAGAGTTTGAGTGTTCCTCAAAGCGTACATGAGACTTTCTTCAAGACTTTTTGTATGTTTTGTTAGTTAAGGAAGCTCTATTTGTGATGAGTCCCAGGATAGAGTCCTACGCCCTCTGAGAATCTCGTATAGAAGTATAGGGTTTTACCAAGAAAGGGATGGATTGATGCCCTATTCAGTATATACAAAGCTGTTTTGATAGCTTCAGCCCAGTAGGAGGCAGGTAGGTGACTGTCAATGAGCTTGGTTCTCGCCATTTCTACAAGAGTGCGATTTTTTCGTTTGACTACTCCATTTTACCGTGAAGTACGAGTAGCTGATGTTTGATGAACTATCCCTTTTGTCCTGCAAAACTTGATAAACTGCATATTGCAGAACTCAGTTTCATTGTCAGAACGTAATGTTTTAACTGAGGTAGACAGTCTGTTAGTAATCATGGAAACAAATTTTCAAACTCAGAGAATGTTTTCAGACTTGGTGCAAAGAAATAATACCCATGTCCAGCGCGAGTAGTCATCTACAAAGACTAGGACATATTTCTTACCGCTTTTACTTTGAACTCGCATAGACCCACATAGATCCATATGTAACAGATCTAATGCAGACATGGTAGACATTTCAGTTTGCTTGGAAAGCTTGCCCTAGTATGTATACCTTGAACGCAGGCAGAACAAAGTGAGTCTGTCTGAAAGTTGATCTTGAGAAGTCCAACGACTAGATTACCATTTTTGATTTTGTTCAGAAATTCGCCATGAGCATGACCCATTTGGGAGTGCCATTAGGACTGATTTTTATCCTGTACACTAAGACAAAGAGTTCCATCTAGGTTATCATTTTCAGGGGACAGCTTGTAAAGGTTATTCAGTCTTATTCCGGAAGTTTTCAGAAGACCTGTTTGTTCATTAAAGATTTTGCAGTTTGATGCAGAAAAAAGAACAACGTTAGAGAGATCACATATTTGAGAGATACTTAGAAGACTGTGTCCTAGACCATCTACTAAATTACATTTTCTATTTTGAACAAGGAAGGATTACCAATGGTTCCAATACCCATGATTTCTCGATGAGCATTGTCGCCGAAAGTGACTTTCCCCCCATAGTGTTGAGAGAGAGTCGTGAACTTGTCAGGGTCTACTGTCATATGTCATGAGCATCCACTATCCAGAAACCAAGAGTCATTGTGGATTTTTCTCCCTATAAAACAATTATTTATTAGTCTTGGGAACCTAGACAAACTTGGGTTCCATCTTTGATGAATAAAAGTTACTCTTGCGTCGAGCTTTAAACAGAATATGTATACGCTACATGTCAAAGGATAAATCATGACCAAGCTTGTGACATGAAGAGTGAGTATGTCTGTCGTATCCGCAATATCCACAAATCAATAAAGAAGGAAGGTGTACGTATTTCTTTTTCCAATGAAACTTGTTTTCAAATTTTTCTTTTTGAAGTTTTCTCCACCAAAGATCGTTGGGTTTTGAAGCCATCTTGGCCAAGTTTACCTTACCTTTTTTTTTCAGCCAGTGAGGGGGACTCGATGACGAGACCGAGTCCATCTGTTCCCTTTTAAGTGCAATGGACAAGGAGTCGATTTTCTTCTCGAGTTTGACTTGTCTTTCATTTGATTCACAGAGTTTGTTATAAAAAAATTGGTTTTTCATAGCAGCAACCTCATGGACAAAGGTAATAGGTTTAAAATGTTTATGAGGGAGTTTGGAACGATCCTTTTCTTTAAGATTGTCTGTAAGGACATGATTTGATCATCCAACAAACTGATGACTATGTGTGCGTCTCGTAACTCTCTTTCGAGTTTATTAACATTTTGCTCAGATTTTTAGAGTTTGAGATGGACGTTAGTGACATGACCTTTCAAACATGTATTTCCTCATAAAGTAATGCTATCCTCTCTTGCTCTTCTGTTAGATCGAATTCATGATGATTTGGATCTATGAAGTAGGTAGATAGATCTAGAGAGGAAGTCTTACACACCTGATTCTTGTGAGCCATGAGGCAGATCAGTCCAGACGTCACAGTCTCTGGTTCTTCTGAATCGGAGTCACCCCATGCTGCATTAGCCACCAACGATGATTGTTCTCGTCATCTTTCTTCTTCAGTGGACAATTGTTGACATAGTGACCTGGTTTCAAGCACTTAAAGCATACTCGCTCTCCTGTTCCAGTGTTCCCTTCCTGATTTCGGTTGTATGATTAATATGGCCGATTTTGATTTTGACCAAACATGTTTGAACCATTCTTGTCTGATGGATCATGCATAAATCTTTTAAAAATTTTGACCAGCATGGCCATTTCCTTAAAGGGGTTTGTTGAGCCTTCTTCGATTATGCCATCGATCAGCGTATCACGAAGTTGTTGAATCAGGTCCTGATTGGTAGGAGTAGTCTCGTAGTGGAACGAGTCTTGCTGTAGAACTGGTGTCTGGCTAGGAGTTTTCACCTGCAAAGCTTGGTTAGAATAAGACACAGTGTGATTAGAAAGACAAGTATTACCTCTATTTTGGTATTCATCTTATATTTATTGATGGACTGTAAGTAAGACCCTAGATCAGTTAACGTCCATTTTTTTAAGCTTTTAGACGCTTTTGTGGAGATAACACTTTCAGCCCATTCTTCCCCTATGGAGGATGATTTTTCGTATGAGGGGGGTCTATCTAAATGGTTTTGACTGAAAAGCCTAGATCCTAAATTTGCCATTCTGTGGAGGGTGAAAACCCGTTATTCTGGCAGCCCTCAAATACCTACTCTATCGTCCGTCTTTCCCAGAAAGCATAAGGGAGCGTGCAAGTGTGCACTACACACCCGCTCTCGATGAGCTCCACGCGGACTTATGCCCTAAGGGCGGAAATTGACTAGAGTCGCCACCTAGTTTGACCTAAAGAACTAGGAAGGAAGGAGAAGGGTTCTAAGAACCGTTAATTGACTATGAGATTTGCATATGGATTGGGCTTATCTGGTCATGCCAAAGATTCTATGCTGGTTCGCACTGGGTTACACCCCTTAGAAGTGGCAACGACCACGACTTTGGATTGGTGCCCGAGGAAACCTCGGTCTCCAATTGTCGGGATTGCCTTCTTTCAAAACCTTATTAGAGAGATTCATTCAAGCCAAAGGATAGGGTTGAGTGTAGACTGAGGAGTAGATGATTTCGAGGAGTTTGAAAAAATAGGTTGTTTCGGCTTTCACGTTCACGGGTTGAGAGGATGATGGAAGTTTTAAGGAGTAAAAGGGCATTTTGGTCATTTTGTGGCGTTAAGAGGTGTTTGGATTATTTGCTGGAGTTGAAGAGTTTTTCGGGACATTTTGGGAAGTTGGAGGGTACTTGAGTTATTTGATGAAGTTAAAGGGAATTCGGGTTGTTTTAAGGAGTTTTCTGGGTTTGTGAAGTTCAGGTTTGGAATTGTCACATTTTTGAGGTGTTTGGGAAGCCGAAGGTTTGAAGATAAATTCGGGTTTTTATGATGATTGAGTATGGAAGAGGATATTCGATTTGCGGGTGTTCGGGTTTTGAAGACGTTTTCAGGAATTGGAGGTCCTATGTGACTTAGAGTTTGTTCAGAGAAGGATTAAGAAGTGTTTATGTGACTTGAGGTTCTATGGGAAGGGTTGGATTGGTTTATTTAGAATTATCTCTCTCAAAGTTTTCTAAAACCGAAAAATCATTTTTGTTGTAAAAGGGCGGATAATCCCGAGGGATTACCTATGTACCCCCTCGAACACGACACTTAATTAATGGTAAGTGTCGAGGCTCGAAAGATGGGGCAATGAATTTATGTCGAAAAATAGGATTTAGAGAGAAACACCATGAATGAGATGTTCTCGGTCAAACCCTAATAACGTCTCTAACTGCCGGGTTTAAAAACGTTAAAAACCGCAAACATTGAAATCGAGTGGAAGGGAGTTAGAAGATTCTAAAATCCCGGCTGCAGCTAGGAAGGTCGTTACTTCCTTAGCACCCTGCCTTGTAAAAATCTAGGCTGCAGTTAAGGGAGGTTTGTCACCCTAATGCCCCGCCAAAGAGATCCAGACTGCGACAAGGGAGATTACGACCCCAGTGCCCCGCCTCGGATTTTTATTTTGGAAAGGGAGACAAGTGATGTTCTAACCAGGAAGAAATGTTCTTTGAAGGTGTTAGGCATCCCATGTTCCCCGAAAACGGTTTAGTTTTGAGTTGAAAACGAAGCTTGAAAAATTTTGGAAGTTGTTCGGAATCCTCGGTGAAGAAACACTGATTTTGAGAAATGTTTTTTAGGAGAAAACTTTTTGTATATGTGAGAAGAACTTTCCGCATTTGAGAAGAGTTTTCTGTGATGTGAGGAGAGTTTTTCCTTTAAAATTCCACAAAATGGTTTCTTTGAAACGTGATAAAATGGTTGTTTGAAATATGAGAAAGAAGATTTTGGTGATTAAAACCAAATAAAGAGGAATGTTTTTGGATTTTTGAATGGGATTTACAAGTTGCGTTTGTGTTGGATTGAATTTGTCGAATTGAATCAGACTGAATGGGATTGAAGATGAGATGGGTTGAATTGAATGGAATTGGATTGAATCGAGTTTAGGCCAATCTTGAATTGAACTTGGGTCGTATATGAATTGAATTTGAGTTGGGTCAAAATTTGGGTCAAGGTCAACGTTTTGGTCAAGGTCAATGTTTTGGTCAAAGTCAAAGTTCTGGGGGTCAAAAGGTCAAAGTCAAGGTACAGGTCAAAGTTTGGGTCAAGGTCCAGGTCAAAGTTCAGGTCAAAGTTCGGGTCAAGGTCCAAGTCAAAGTTCAGGTCAAAGTTTGGGTCAAGGCTTGGGCTTGGATTATTTTTTGTGGACTTGGATTGGATTGAAGTTGGATAACATTTCATGGGTGAGTTTTTTAGGATTTGGAGAGGATTTGATTTGGGTTGGACTTGAAGCGTTGGGCTAAAGGGTTGATTTATGGACTTGGGACTATTTTGGACTCTGGGCCGTGGGCTTTGGACTTGGGTTTTGGGCTTGAACTTGGGCCGTGGGATTTGGACTTGGGCCGTGGGTTTTGTCTTGGGCCGTGGGTTTTGGACTTGGGCCGTGGGCTTTTGGACTTGGGTCGTTTGGTTTTTGGACTTGGGCCGTGGGCTTTGGACTTGGGCCGTGGGTTTTGGACTCGGGCGTGGGCTTTGGACTTGGGCTGTGGGTTCTGGACTTGGGCCGTGGGTTTTGGACTCGGGCCGTGGGCTTTGGACTTGGGCCGTGGGTTTAGGACTCAGGCCGTGGTTTTGGACTCGGGCCGTGGGCTTTGGACTTGGGCCGTGGGTTTTGGACTCGGGCCGTGGGCTTTGGGCTTGGGCCGTGGGCTTTGGACTTTGGCCGTGGGTTGTGGGTGAGGTTTTCCAGAATATGGGCTCTGAGTATGTTTGGGTTGTAAGCCTTGTGGATTAAAATCGATTGCCTTGAAGAAATTTTGAATTTGAAGAAGCAAACAAGAAATAGAAAATCGAGAGACAATCCGTAATGGCAATGAAGGACTGAAAGTGTGGGAAACTGCTACGATTGGAGAAACCCTAAAATCAAAAGAGAATACTAAACCCTAAGCCTTTTTCCATTCTCTTTTTTTTTGGTAAAGTTTTTTAATGAGATTAGGGGGTGGTTTGGGATAGGCTTTTGTAACGCCCCTATTTAACATATTTATAGCGGAAATAAAACACTAAAGGCGTAACAGACCATCGGGTTCCAAACACCCGCCTCCAAACCTCACCAATTACAACTTAAAAGATTACAACAGTCACAGTCTGAACCTCGAGAAAACTTAACAAAAATAAAACAGTAATTAAACACGTTAACTCTCCACAAAAACCTAATCCCATCCCAAACACTCGTTCTCTTCGTGGCCACCTGTATAACAACTCGTACCTGCAAGATAAAACCAAGCAGCCCACCCCGGGAGGGGTGAGTCAGTTCCCTGGAATGGAACTGGTACGATCCTCCAAAACAACTCATAATACAACAAATAAATAAATGGTAGCTTGAATACAAACACTTAAAACCACACAGAGGGACAAGGCACTTCGAAAATCACCAAGTCAAGATAACAAGATGCAAAAGTAATACATAACAGAAAGTTAAAGTTAGTCAATCAGAAGAATCACCATAAGTTAGTGTACATCCATTGTTGTGTTAGACACAGTTCCAGTTAGGAGTATGAAGACCCAAGTAGTCACGAGGACTAGGAAAGAAAGAAGAGATCTAAGAACCATAACCCAAGAGTGGAATAGAAACCCATTGGGAGAGATGGCCCCCACCGCCAGTCAGTTGTCCCAAGGATGAGGTAAACAGACCTCCGCTGTCAGTTGTCCATATGGACGAGGTATAGCAGACCTCCGCTGCCACTGACCCGTTCTCAGTCATCGGTGAAAAGTGTGTGCACCACTTAACAGAAATAATCCATACCCAATACCAAGATTAACATTTTCCCATATTCCCATTAGATTATTAACTGCACAAGAGCTATACAAAACACTCAGTCCTACAGAGTGCAAAGGCGTAAACCCTCAACAATTAAGACCCAATAGAAAGAATCCATTCCCAAAATGGCTGATCAAACTTGACTCATGGATGAAACAATACCCATTATCCAAGGAAGAATTACCAACACCAGATATTTCCTATATTCCCAGTTACCCCACTAGATCATTAACTGCACCAGAGCAATACCAAAACACTCAGTCCTACAGAGTGCAGAAGCGTAAACCCTAGACAGTTAATATCTAGTGAAACAACTAGATAGGAGGAACCAATAACCAAGGAAGTTACACATTCAAGGCTCAGTTAGCCACACTGTTATACCCAAAATTTCAACCCCCCCCGAAGAGAGTCTCTACTAATAGGCTAGTAGCGAGGGTTCCCAATTCGATCGGCACATTTCAGAGTACTAGGGACAGCTTAGTCATCTCCAGGGGCATTTTCGTAATTTTTCAAGGCTCCTAAGCCCCCTATAGGCTTTCTCTCTCCTCCAAATAAGGGTCAAATCAATTCAAAATGCTTTGAAATTTTGACCCATGATAGAGGGTGACATCTGAAGCATAATGGCGTTGGAATTTTGATTTTTCGAATTTCCAATAATTTTCTAGCAATTTCTGATGAATCTGACGAGAAATTGAATTTAAAAATATTCCAATGTCCAAAAAATTCGATTCCACTTTAGAAAATTCGGAAATATCATCCTTTACCCATGTGTTAAATTTCATAATCAAATTCCTTTTGGAAGCCCTTAAGCTAAAACGTCGGTAAATCTCGGTTTTTACCGGATTTTTCTATCTTTAAGGAAGCCTATATAAGGAACCTTATCCCATGATCAAAGAAGGACCTTAAGAACCCTAGACTCTCAAAGAAGGCAGCCGTCTCTCTCTCTCCATGTTTTGAACTCCAGAGCCACAGTCAAACACCGAAATCTCACCGAAATCAACACCAAAACACATTTTTCAACTCCCACAACATTATCCATCATCAAACCCTCACCAAAACAGCACCAAAACGTGAAGAACTTCAAGAACAGCAAGGAGTTAGAAGCTCGGCTCGAAGTTCTTCCGGATCCGCCATCAACGAGGCCTCCGAAGAATCCCGACGTGAAGAAACACCACGAATCTGAAGGTAAAACAGGTTGCAATTCTACTTTTCTAACTCTCCACGACCTTATTACTTTCTGTCAAATTTTGGGTTCAAACTAACCTTTTTACGCTTCTGTATTGCTAATTACTTTTGTTTCTGCCTTTTACTTGTTCGTCAAGTTTTGTACATAATTCAACTTCAAACTGCAATCTTTCAATTACTAATGAATTGTACACCTTTCAGGCTACACGTGCATAAATTTTGAGCCGAAAACACCTTCGGGAACCACCATAAAACCCCTGTCCGTGGGTTGTCCGGGATCTGGGACCTATGGTCCGGGACCACGGACGGGTTGTCCGTGGCCTCGGACGCCCACGGACGGCGGCGGAATTTTAAAATTTTAAAATTTAGGTTTTCTAAAATAATGTCCGGGCCCACGGACAGCCTGTCCGTGGCCCCGGACTTTTCAAACTTTTGTTTTTCCTCAAATTCGACTTTTCTGTATAATTAGGTTAACTGGGGTCCGTGGTCTCGGACATGGTGTCCGTGGCTACGGACGTAAACGAAATTTGACCTAATTCTGCCTCCGAAACCCTAGTTTAGGTAGCTTTTAATTTCACTTTAATTTTCTGTCAAAAAAATGCTAAAAAACACAAAAAAACAGAAGCTTGCGCACTTAGGTTAAAACGACTCGTAATAAGCCGTAAATAAACCAAGTAGAGGAAAAACGACCTAGGAAGGGTAATGAAAGTAATTTGAACCCTAAATAAGTCGAATATCAAGCCCCCGAACCCGAACTCTCCTTTCCTAATTTGATCTAGGTTAAAATTAGGTGGCGACTCATAATAGGTTCCAGTGAGCTAGCTTAGGTTTTAATAATTATTGTTATAAGACATAGTTATTAATCTTGGGTTATAAGTGGACCTAAAACCCGATTAGATCCTAATCAACTTAATCCACATAGGATAGGGGTTTAAAATCGAGGCTCACACACAAGCTGAGTTAGTCACACAACCATTTCCTTTTAGAAATCCATTTTAGCTCAATTAGCGTTTGTCAAAAACATCCCTTAAGTCTTGTTAGCAAAGCATAAGAGTACGAGAAATCGTACCTGGTATGTGTAGAAATAGTAATCCAACTTGAGAGTGCAACTTCCACTAACAACCGGAATTGCACGAATCGAAAGAATTCGATTTCGGTTTCTGGAAAAACTCCCCCTTTACGAACTGACTGAGTAGCCAACTTTACAGCACTTGTGTTTCTGTATGATTTTATGCAATGGTGAATCGAGATCTTGACGACTCGCTCTCCCAATCGGTTATGAATCAGCCTGAAATCAAAGGAAACTGGAAATCTGCGTTTTCGGTTTCACAGGGTGGCTACTTTGGATCAAATTTCCGGTTGATGTAGGATGATCTAGGTTTAGTGTGAGTTATGGTTGTAAAGAGGAAGTGTAGTAGAAGACAACAAAGAAGACGACACTCAAAACTCTCAAAGATGAGTGAGATATAGCCGTCTAAAGTTAGGGCAAAATCGCATAAGCCTGTTCCGATTTTTAAGCTAAGTGTGGGTGGCCTGTGACCGATTGACACGTGGCAGGTTTTGAAATTTTGACTCTAAACTTCATTCCATCATAGCTTTGGCTAGGATGATCCATTTTTGACGTTCTTTTTATCGATCTTCATGGTTTTCCATAACCTATTTATTGGTATAGGTTTCATGATTTGGTTTGACCATTCTCAAAAAGTCAACCCTAGCAATACTTGAGAAGCTTTAGGGTTTCTAGGATTTTATATGACTTTTATGCCTCAAATCACTGTTCCAACACTTTCAAAATCTTTATAATTGTAATTTTTAGAAATTTTCCCAAGATTTATTGACTTATAAATCTTATTATTAAATTCATAATACTATATAATAATATATGGTAATCCAATATTTAGTAGTATTCTTTAGGATTAAATGAGAGAAATCCCATGATTTAACTTTCATAACTCCATATAAGGATATAATGATTTATTATTCACAATTCCATACTAGAATATAATAATTAATGGTATTATTTACAGTTTTAATAAAAGAAATCCCCTAAATTAATTTAAATTAATTTATGAGTATTTCAGTATATCCCCCTTAAAAGAAACTTCGCCTCGAAGTTTAAACCTCAACTTGAGACGATAATAATTCCAACGAATTTTTTACCTATCCAATCCTCCTTAACTTCCATCCATTCCATTTCAATATTCCACCCGAGATTACTCAGAATCAAATCAAACTGAATCAAAATAAAACTGAATCAAAATATACCAAGATATATTAAGTCAAACGTCACATACTACCGTGCCATAACGTAAACTACGTACATACATACACCTCTCACTCTACTAATAATGTTCTCCCTCTACTAATAATGCAACATGGCATAATCCGGATGAGGTAACGAAGGAGGAGTATGCCAGTATATCCCCCTTAAAGAGCTAAGGTACGCCCCCGTACCGCTACTAATGTGAATCACAGCAGGATAGGAAAAACATCATGTGAACAGATATGGGTACTTCACTCTCATGGAGTCCTCAGTCTCCCAAGTAGCTTCCTCAACCCCATGATGCTCCCAAAGAACTTTCACTAATTTGACTGATCTGCCTCTCGTTTCTCGGACCTTCGTGTCCAAGATCCGAATAGGAGTCTCCTCATACCTCAGTGTAGGCTCAATCTCCAATCTCTCTGGCTGTAGTACGTGTGAAGGGTCAGGCATATACTTCTTCAGCTGAGATACATGAAACACATCGTGTACCTTCCCCAACTCCACTGGTAGATCTAGTCTGTAAGCAGCTGGGCCCACTCGCTCTGTAATCCTATACGGACCGACATACTTAGGGCTTAGTTTCCCCCTCATCCCAAATCTGAATATCCTTCTCATCGGAGATACCCATAAGAAAACCATGTCACCCAACTGAAACTCGAGTTCTCTGGTGCGCTGATCCCCATAGGATTTCTGTCTAGACTGCACTGCCCTCATGTGCTGCTGAATAACTCTGACGTCATCCTGTAGTGTCTGAACGTACTCGGGCCCAATCAGGACTGCCTCGGTAGGGTCACTCCATGATAAGGGAGTCCGGCACGGCCTGCCATACAGAGCCTGGAACGGTGCCATGCCAATAGATGAGTGGTAGGAGTTATTGTAGGAGAACTCCACCAGGTGTAGACGCTCTACCCAACTCCCCTGATAGTCCAGAGCGACCGCTCGTAGCATATCCTCCAGCGTCTGAATCGTCCTCTCGGTCTGCCCATCAGTCTGAGGGTGAAAGGCTGTGCTAAGGCGTAGCTGAGTACCAAACGCCTCCTGCACCTGACGCCAAAATCTGCTGAGGAAACATGTGTCACGATCGGAGGCGATCGTCTTCGGTACCCATGGTACCGGATGTGCTCTGTGGTGAACACCTCAGCCAGCTTGGGCACCTTCCATGTGTCTTTGATAGGTATAAACCTGGCTGTCTTGGTCAACCTATCGACTATCACCCAAATAGAATTCAGTCTGCCTCTAGCTGGAGGGAGACCGACCACAAAGTCCATGCTGATGTCGTCAAACTTCCAGCACAGTACTGGTAATGACTGAATCTGGCCCCCTGGTCGACGATGCTCAAACTTCACCTTCTGACAGGTGAGGCATCAGGAAACGAAATCTGCTACATCCCTCTTCATCCCGCTCCACCAGAATAACTGCTGCTTCAAATCCTTGTACATCTTGGTGGCTCCAGGGTGTACTGATAATGTAGAGGAATGAGCCTCAGAGAGAATCCTGGTATGAAGTTCTGTCGCATCCTGAGGAACGCAGAGTCTGCCTCTGACTCGAAGGTGTCCCTCGCTGTCTAGTTCGTACTCATACTTCAAACCATCAGTCAAACCGTCTGCTAGCTTCTGCCTGACGCCTTGTAGGTATACATCACTGTCCTGGGCTGCGTATATCTCCTCAGCTATCGTGGTCGTCTCTATCAAGGCTAGGAGTGAGTATGCTCTCCTGCTCAGGGCGTCCGCCACGACATTCCCTTTACCTTCAGTGTACTGAAGGTTGATGTCATAATCAGCCAGTAGCTCGACCCATAGTCGCTGTCTCAGGTTCAGCTCCTTCTGGGTCCAGATGTACTTCAGACTCTTATGGTCTGTCATAATCCAGACTGTGGCTCCATATAAGTAATGTCGCCAGATCTTCAAAGCGAAGTCTATGGCGAGGAGCTCAAGGTCGTGTATGGGGTAATTTTTTCTTCGTGCTTCTTCAGTTGTTGAGAAGCATATGCTACCACTCTGCCATTCTACATCAGTACCCCACCAATCCCTCTGCCTGAAGCATCACAATACACCTCGTATCCCTCGTTCCCCTCAGGGATCACTAATACTGGAGTTGTGGTCAGGCGTCCTTCAGCGCCTGAAAGGAGACCTCACAAGCCTCTGTCCATACAAACGGGCTGTCCTTCTTCATCAGGGAGGTCAAAGGCTTGGCTAGCCTAGAGAAGTCCTTCACAAAGCGTCTATAGTAGCCAGCCAACCCAAGGAAACTCCTAACTCTGTCACAGTGCGAGGTCTATGCCAGCTCTTCACTGTCTCAATTTTAGCTGGGTCTACTGAAACTCCTCCCTCAGCTGAGATCACATGTCCAAGAAATGATACCTTGTCCAACCAGAATTCACACTTGCTGAACTTGGCATATAGTTTCTTCTCTCTTAGAGTCTCCAAGGCTATCCTCAAATGCTGCTCGTGTTCCTCCCGACTCTTGGAGAATATCAAGATGTCGTCTATGAACACGACTATTGATTATCCAACTAGGCTTGGAAGACTCTCTACATCAGATCCATGAATCTCGCTGGTGCATTGGTCAGTCCAAACGGCATCACTATGAACTCGTAGTGGCCGTATTTGGTCCGGAAGGCTGTCTTCTCTATATCTGACACAGCTACAGCTATCTGATGATATCCGGAACGTAGATCAATCTTGGAGAACACCTTAGCTCCCCTCAGCTGGTCAAAAGTCATCGATCCTGGGCAGTGGGTACTTGTTCTTGATCGTGACATTGTTCAGCTCCCTGTAGTCGATGCAGAGTCTCATGCTCCCGTCCTTCTTCTTGACGAAAAGCACTGGAGGACCCCAAGGTGAGACACTGGGTCTGATGAAACCCTTATCTAGTAGCTCATGCAGCTGCTTCTTCAACTCAACCATCTCGGCAGGGCCCATCCGGTAAGGAGCCTTAGCAATCGGTCCCGTGCCAGGTATGAGGTCGATGTTGAATTCAACCTCTCTCACGGGTGGTAGTCCAGGTAGCTCCTCTGGAAAAATGTCGGGGTACTTCGACACAATGGGAACATCGCTCTGGAACTTCGGGTCCGTCCTCAGATCCTGGGCATAATAGTAGTAGGCGGTAGCGCCCTTGGACACCTCCTTCATCAGGGATAAAGCCGATACAACCTTCACAGTCGGCTGCTTAGGCTGCATTCGGCATGACACAGTGATCCCTGTAGCTGACTTCAGGAGTAGACGATGCTCTGCACAGTGTAGTCTTCCCCGGTATCGCTGTAGCGTGTCCATGCCCAGAATTATGTCGAACCCATGCCAGGGAAGACTATGGCATCCAGAAGGAAGTCTGCTCCCTTTATGTGTATACTCAAATCCTTGCATTGCTTACTGCATTTGATCAGCTCTCTGGATGGCAACAAGACTGAGCATTCATGGATATCCTCTGTAGGGGCATCTATCTTAGCATGGTACGCCTGTGATATGAAGGAATGCGAGGCTCCAGAATCAAACAGGACTGTGGCCTCCACTCCATTAACTAGGAACGTGCCTGAAATTATAGGATAGATTTTTAAGATTCTGGGTAACGTTCCACGGTAATTACTCAGGGTTAATGTTTATACCTGTGATGACCATTCCATTGCTCTTTGCTTGAGCCTGGTTCAACACATTCAACCTGATCCCTGAGTTTCCAACCCCTACAATGAAGCAATAACATTCTTAGAATTTCCATTCTTATTGAAAGCTTCATGAGCAAATTAAAATTTACAATGCTGAAATTGTAAAGTACAAGGCTAGGTCTGTCTAAAGGTTAGGTTTAGACGGCCCGGTTTCATGTGGGTCTGGTTAATGATGGGTGTGGGGGCTGTGTTGGGCTTGATTCTCTTCACCCCATGGTAGATGAGTCTAGCTGCCCCACCAAAAATCAGTACATCACCCGACTTCAGGAGGATCTTGGTAGCAAGGTCCATCCTCCTTTGATCACCAAATAGGAACTCTGCATCGTCTCCAAGTGATATGGACACCACTGGAACTCCTCTAGTGACGGACTCTGGTGCTTCGTCGTTGTCTTGGTGCATCCCTAGCTTACCCTCCTTTCCATAGAAGTTGATGATGCATACGTCGGAGGTTAGGTCTGGGACGGGCTCATCCTCCAATTCTTGCGCTGCCTTAACTGCGGCTTTAATGATGGTCTGCAGTTCCTCCGGGATTGGTGGCACCTCCACCTCTTCATAGCTCTTGGTGGTGTGGTCCCATTTCTTACCTAGGCACATGATCTTCACCTTCATGGTTGAATCATTCTTGAAGGTAGGGGTGTAAAAATTTCCTTCCTTCATACTTAACTCCCTGATCTTGAGGATCAATGCATACTGGACTGCTGGGGTCAGGTACTCTCGTAGTAAGATCATCCCGGGTCTCAATACCTCACACTTCTCTGGTGGGTGTGGCTTGGCTTCATTGGGGATGTTGGGTGTGGAAAATGGCAAAATAGGAAAGCAAATATCGAAAGCTGAATGGAAACAACAATTTGCCATTAAATAAATAAGTCACGGTTCACAACTGGTAATGAAAAGGTTCGAAGCAAAACAAAATAAAGGGTTTGTAGTTCATCCCTTTTACATTGGAAAGAAAAACTAGCCAATGAAATGTGAAGAAAGTAAAAGTCTAAGCCTCTTCGTGAGGGAAGTAGTCCTCACCAGGTGAACTCAGGTCATCACTCGCTGCCTCGACGCGGTCCACCAGGTTAAGGATCGGTGCCTTGCCCGGCCTTTGGGGGTAGTTCTGTCCCGGCCTCTATGGAAGATGGCTCTGGGCAGGGCGCTGGTAGATGGTCCAGCACCTCCTGTGCCTCTCGCCTCCTCCTCCTCCTCCATTAGTCTTAGGAGCTGGGCCTCTAGTCGCTGCCCCAGTGCGTGGCTTGTAGTCCCCGAATTCGGGTTCGAGAAGCACTCATAGGATCTGTGCCCCTCCCTGCCACAGTGGTGGCACGTCACCAGGGTTCCGTCACACTCCTTGCCTGGGTGGTCCCGCTCGCACTTCCTACAGAAGTACTTCCTTACAGGTTGGTTTCCTGTTCAATTCAAGGTTAGTAACATGAACAAAATGTAACCACATGGAGATTCTAATTTATCTCACCCCTAAATGGCTGGGAGCAGAGGGGCTTAGCATCCGCTGATAAAGACATGACTTTCTCGTTCCCTCCCTTGAAAAATCTTCCTTTCTTGTATGATTCTGGGAAGAGCTTCCTCTATTCCCTCTTCCACCATCTCCCTTCCTCTTGCATAGCACAGAGTCCTGATAGGCAATGGTGGTCTCGCAGTCATTCGCGTCATCCGCTAGCTCCTGTGGTGACAATATGTGTTAGTGGGGAAATCTTTGCTTTGCATACCAGAAATTCTAAATCATGTTCTATACCTGTAGGGTCATCCCTCTGGTGGAACCGATCATAGTCATGATCCTGAAATTCAAGCCAGTGTGGAATTTGTCCACCAGATACCTCAGAGTGTAAGCTCCCTCTCCAATAACAGCTAGCAGCTCCACAAATTTATTATAATATTCAGCAACAGAGGAACTCCCTTGCTTCAGCTGCTCGAACTCACTCCTCATCCTCTTCTGTAGGTTGGATGGATAGAACTTGGCTTTTAGGGCCACCAAGATGGCTGGGAAGCCGAAGTCTGCCTAGGCAGTCAGCTCAGCTCTGGCGGTCTGCCACCATTGATGCTCGGGTCCCTGGAGAAACTAGGCCGCTATGTCCACCTAACGATCCGTTGGAACGTGCAGGGAGGTGAAGGCCTTCTGCATCTCGTCGATGTATCTCTCTAAGGTCTTCGTTTTGGCTGGCCTTCGTAGACTGGGGGACGAAGGTCGTTGACTGCCTTCAGCCAGTTGAACTCACGGGGACCATTGGGTGGTGGCGGTGGTGGCTGTGGGATCTGAGCCTGCTGCTGAGCCAACGCAGCGTCACAATCTGCGCTATGACCTCTGGGGTGACAACATCGGGTCCATAGCCTCCTGAGGGACCAAATCCTCTTCCTTCTCTTCGAGACATCTAGCTGGTATTGACGGGTTTGTTACTCAGAAGGCGTATTGTTGAGTCAAATATCTATGTAATAAATATGTAATATTTATAACGTCCTAAGGACGGTTCGTAGGTACGTGAAGTAAAACGTAAGTAGTAAAGTAAGTATCGGGTAAGGGTCACGCGCCTTTCTGGAATTCTCACTTCCCAATTCTACCCCAGTTCCCCAGTTTAAGTGCACCTATAATCTAAGTATTTCACTCGCTTATTTCTCGGGTTCAGAGCGCAACTAAGCTCTGATACCAATTTCTGTAACGCCCCTATCTAACATATTTATAGCGGAAATAAAACACTAAAAGCGTAACAGACCATCGGGTTCCAAACACCCGGCTCCAAACCTCACCAATTACAACTTAAAAGATTACAACAGTCACAGTCTGAACCTCGAGAAAACTTAACAAAATAAAACAGTAATTAAACACGTTAACTCTCCACAAAAACCTAATCCCATCCCAAACACTCGTTCTCTTCGTGGCCACCTGTATAACAACTCATACCTGCAAGATAAACCAAGCAGCCCACCCCGGAGGGGTAAGTCAGTTCCCTGGAATGGAACTGGTACGATCCTTAAAAACAAACTCATAATACAACAAATAAATAAATAGTAGCTTGAATACAACACTTAAAACCACATAGAGGGACAAGGCACTTCGAAATCACCAAGTAAAGATAACAAGTTGCAAAAGTAATACATAACAAAAGTTAAAGTTAGTCAATAAGAAGAATCACCATAAGTTAGTGTACATCCATTGTTTGTGTTAGACACAGTTCCAGTTAGGAGTATGAAGACCCAGTAGTCACGAGGACTAGGAAAGAAAGAAGAGATCCAAGAACCATAACTCAAGAGTGGAATAGAAACCCATTGGGAGAGATGCCCCCACCACCGCCAGTCAGTTGTCACAAGGACGAGGTAAACAGACCTCCGCTGTCAGTTGTCCATATGGACGAGTTATAGCAGACCTCCGCTGCCACCGACCCGTTCTCAGTCATCGGTGAAAAGTGTGTGCACCACTTAACAGAAATAATCCATACCCAATACCAGATTAACATTTTCCCATATTCCCATTATTATTATTACTGCACAAGAGCAATACCAAAACACTCAGTCCCTGTAACGCCCTATTTAACATATTTATAGCGGAAATAACACACACTAAAGGTGTAACAGACCATCGGGTTCCAAACCACCCGGCTCCAAACCTTACCAATTACAACTTAAAGATTACAACAGTCACAGTTTGAACCTCGAGAAAACTTAACAAAAATAAAACAGTAATTAAACACGTTAACTCTCCACAAAACCTTAATCCCATCCCAAACATCGTTCTCTTCGTGGCCACCTGTATAACAACTCGTACCTGCAAGATAAAACCAAGCAGCCCACCCCGGGAGGGGTGAGTCAGTTCCCTGGAATGGAACTGGTACGATCCTCCAAAACAAACTCACAATACAACAAATATAAATATTAGCTTGAATACAAACACTTAAAACCACACAGAGGGACAAGGCACTTCAAAATTCACCAAGTCAAGATAACAAGTTGCAAAAGTAATACATAACAGAAAGTTAAAGTTAGTCACTCAGAAGAATCACCATAAGTTAGTGTACATCCATTGTTTGTGTTAGACACAGTTCCAGTTAGGAGTATGAAGACCCAAGTAGTCACGAGGACTAGGAAAGAAAGAAGAGATCCAAGAACCATAACTCAAGAGTGGAATAGAAACCCATTGGGAGAGATGGCCCCCACCGCCAGTCAGTTGTCACAAGGACGAGGTAAACAGACCTCCGCTGTCAGTTGTCCATATGGACGCAGTATAGCAGACCTCCGCTGCCACCGACCCGTTCTCAGTCATCGGTGAAAAGTGTGTGCACCACTTAACAGAAATAATCCATACCCAATACCAAGATTAACATTTCCCATATTCCCATTAGATTATTAACTGCACAAGAGCAATAACAAAACACTCAGTCCTACAGAGTGCAGAGGTGTAAACCCTCAACAATTAAGACCCAATAGAAAGAATCCATTCCCAAAAAGGCTGATCAAACTTGACTCATGGATGAAACAATACCCATTATCCAAGGAAGAACTACCAACACCAGATATTTCCTATATTCCCAGTTACCCCACTAGATCATTACTGCACCATAGCAATCCCAAAACACTCAGTCCTACAGAGTGCAGAAGCGTAAACCCTAGATAGTTAATATCTAGTGAAACAACTAGATTGGAGGAACCAATAACCAAGGAAGTTACACATTCAAGGCTCAGTTAGCTACACAAGCAGAGTTAGTCACACAACCTGTAACACCCCATCCAACACTTACGCACTTAATAACAAACTGCAGCGGAAAACAAGCTTCATCACATTACTTAACTCGTTGGTGTTACACGCCGTTAACCACCCACGTGGCTAACAAGGCTATTACATATACATTGTACCGGTCTGATGGACTAGATTCCCGAGCGACTACACATTACTGACCCTTCTATTAACAATAGAAACAACATACACCTTCCAACTATACCGAGTATTCACAAACTAATGCCGATAACAATTTCGGTCTTACTACACTACTGTATATATACAACTTAAATGATTACCCATGTACAACGACTACCCCCCGTCCTACTCTCGAACGGCTTCAGCTCCTTGTACCTGAAATAGGAAAAGAAGAGAAAGGGTGGCCCCAAGGGGCTTAGCACCTTTGCTGGTATGGTAATCCCGCAGCCCGCATGCTACCGGGCCACGCACAACTAATTGTCGTCTTTGCATGCGGTTGATTTTATTTGAATCATGCATGTAAACTTAAACACACAACACATAACATTCCACCTCAATGGGCTCAACAACAGATAACACATCCTTACTTGATAGGTCACTCATTGTGATCATTACCCCTAGAATGTTTCTCCTCTAATGGAGCTACTTCCTTAATAGACGACACTTACACCGTTATTCGGGTTATCCTTAAACGCCTCTTATCACAAACTAGGATTCATATCCATGATCCAAATACTCCACATTTTACAACATATAACATACACCACATAACAACACTTTTCACGTTTCAACGTGCACATAACAACATCGCAATGGGAATTGCAGTACAACAACAACACATAACATAACGGGAACGGTTCTCTTAGGAACCGACCCAAACATAGTTAATTCACTGGTGAGCCTAGAGAATGATGTCACCCTCATGATAAACTCGTTATACAACACTCATTACCATCCTAATAGTCGGACGAGTAACTTAAGTTAAGATGGTTCGGGTTTAGTGACTCGAACACACCACACAAACACATGTTCCCCCTAAATCGATCATAAGTCAGAATAGCTAAGCTTTGGAGTAAGCTAATGGGAGATCATAACCCGTGAGGGAAACAACCGTAACAGAGAGGAGGGTAAGGCTAAAAAGGATACCCACTCCCAAACAACGCGCGACCGGCCTAACCGGATTCCTCACCCTTGTTAGTACATACTTACTTTTAGATATTAGTTAGAGCCCCACTATGGAGTCTATCACATCCACACACCTACAGTATTACAATTGGGTTAAACATACAAGGGAGGTCCTTACATAGACACACAAATATCACACAATTAACACACGCATAGCCGTGGTTAGAACGTCCCATGGTTCGGGTCGTTTAATCCGAATACCGAACTCTCATGTGATCCTAGACTCAGTTAACTAAGGTTAACACTTCCGAGGTTAAATGGTATCAGAACTAGACACACGTCACATATATGAATTACTGTAAACTCATTACATGTTTTATCTTACAACATGGCAAACATACAGAAAAACACATTGGCATACAAGCCGGTGTAATCCGGTAGGACACAGGTTGCAAGAAAACCATACCTGTCACCGGAGTCCACTCTATCATGTCCACTTATGTTCCTCGAACAATTCTCGAACAACTGGAAACATTACATGTACTTTTATTAACACTGGGGTAACATGATTGTTTAAAGTCTAATGCTCATAACTTATCCCCGTTAACTTAGTTAAATAACTTCACATTTTAACTTGTTTTACTTTTACATTTTAATACAAATTTTCCCCCACTAAATTGTCATTATAACTCACTAGGGTTTACTACTTAAACCACACTTAGTTTTTTTTTTTACATGTTTTGGGCCGTCCGACCCACCGTCCGACCCACAACTGGGTTGGACCGTTCCAGAAACTTTTCCGTCTTTCAAATCCACCTGTCCGACCCATGTCCGACCCAAGACCTATGGGTCGGACCATTCCAGAAACATCAACGGTGAATTACAGGGCTGTCCGACCCACCCTGGGTCGGACCACTGGGTCGGACAACATCAGAACTTGTCCAAAACTTGTCAAACTTCTTCCCAACTTTTCTTCAAGCCTCCTAATGTGTTCTAACATCATTTGGCACATTTAACCCTTCATATAACATCCATAAAACTCATTTTATAACTCCTAAACACTTACTCTTTTCTTACCAAAATTCCTAACACTTATAATGTTTTCTCCTTAGTTTCTCCAAGTGGTGTTTCATAATTATGATAACCACTATGCCAAAATGTTTTCCTTACCATCATAACATCATCTCTCAAACATCTTTTCTTACTAACTAAATCTCCTTTTCACATCTTACCTAAACATCATTTCCTCCTTGTACATCAACATTCCTAAACCTTAAACAAACTTCTCCAAGACTTTAATACATCCTTAAAAACACTCATTGAATTCCTAGAGCTTCCAAGATAATACATAAATCCTTGTAATACTCTAAATCACCTTAATAGATGCTTTCTTCCCTAGTAAAGCACTTGTTCATTTTTAACACTTCCTAGTTCACCAAAACTCATTTAAAACACTTAGAACTTCTTATACATTTTCCAAATTTTGCCATATAGCTTCTCTTATATATTCTCACATCCAAACACTTAGGTTTTTACCTTATTTCATTCAAGAACACCTAAAATCCATCAAGAGTATTCTCACACACAACACTTCACCAAATTCACTCTACATCACAATATAGTGCATAAACTTAATTGCTTGGCACTTAGGCCTTAAATAACATGGCTCTTAGGCCCTTAAATTGCATAAACCTTAAACACTGAATTTCCACATAATAATGCCCTTGACCTGCAATTACATACAACAACACATATGCCCTTTAATAGTTTCCTTGAGAGCATTTTACTTGGTCATTCACCATTGGCTCCTTAGGTATTTTATCAAGCAAATCAAGCTCATTTTTCCTAAGGAATTTAAACTACATTGAGATAGTTTGTTTACCTCTTTTCCTCTCAAACTTCTTTCTTGTTTCATTGAACCGAAAATCAGCAAGGAGTTTGATCACTTGTCAACTTTCTAATCAATATACACATAAGGGTAATGAGCATTAAGTTTCATACTTAAACTCACATATAACCCTAAATTTACATAAGTGTTCTAAACACTTAAAATAGAAGTTTACCTTAGAATTTGAAAGAGAACTTGAATATGTGACAAGAGAGTTTCCACCAAGCCCTTGAATGTTTGGAATGAAGCTAAAACAAAGCAAAAGAAAACACCATGAAGAAGGTGATTTCGGTCACTTATGAAAACAAAAGGAAATGAGGTTTTTCTTTGACTTTCCTTACCTTGAAGCAAGGAGAATAACAAGGCATGAAAAGGTAAGGTCAAGCTCCTTCAATGGAGAATCTTCATGGCACCAAAATGGAGTTCTTGAAGATTTGAAAAGAGAGAAGTGTAGAGCTTGAGCTAACTAAGACAAATATGGTCTTGGAATTTGATTTGGTGTATGGAGCTAGAAGATACAAGCATTCAAATATGGAGATGGTATTTTTTGCTGTAGCAAAAACGATTTCAAGAAGGGAGGATGGAGAAGGCTACGGTGGTGAGTGAAGGAAATAAGAGAATGAGTGAGAGAGTGCTCTTGTTTAGATATTTATGTAATTAAAGTAGAATAGTACTTTACTTTATTTCTTTCTTTCTTTAATTGATTTGTAAATGGTGATGACTCACCCTACAAAAACCGGCCCCCATTTAATAATAAGGGTGTTTTGGTCTTTGTTGACCAATTAACTTACTTATATTGACTTATGTCATAAACTAGCATATTTTAGTTACTATTCACAAAAACAAGGCACATACTTGTGAAATTTTTGATTTCTCATTGATTTAGACTTCCTAATGTGATACTAATTAGTACACATGTTAATTAAAGATTAATGATGGACATTTAGCCATTCAAAACTCATTTACAAGACAATTTTTCAAAAATGCGCTTTAAGACTCCTTAAAGCACATTTTGTTTTTAACTTGTTTTCAAGCTTGGTTTTCTTTGGTAATTGGTTTAATATGTTCATTAACATATTTATAAGGTATAGGTATGACCTTTAGGTCTTATACAAATTTATCCCAAGCTTAGAGCACATTTTTGCTCTTATAGACTTTAAGGTATTTTCTTGTGTTTTGTTTGGTTTAACTGTCTACTAAAGTTTCCTAAGGACTTAATTAGCATTATTAAATCATAATTGAATATTACCAAGTCTTGGTAGGTCCTTTGGGTCCCAACCAAGTTCACTCCAAGCTTAGAGCATGTTTTTGCTCAAGCTGTGTCTTAGTGCTTTATTGTGTTTTACTACGGTTTAAATTGTCCACTGATGTTTCTAAGGCACTTTTTAGCCTTTAAATACCATTTTTTAACATTTAAACAACATATCAAGGTTTGGGGTATTTCAATCTACCCCCCTTAAAAAGAACTTCGTCCTCGAAGTTCACACATCCCACACATCATTGGATTAGATTACGGGGATTACTTATAAAAATAGAACTTCCATAACCAAACACACTTTACATCACACCCTCAGACTTAATGGTCCGGGTAACACATTCACATCCATACATAACATAACATACTCACATGATAACCACGGACTCAATGGTCCGGGTATCTTAACAATATTTGCACATATATAACAACCCTTAGACTCTCTGGTCTTGGGTAACATAACAACATTTAGACACATAGGTCTTGATAACATAACAGCCTTTAGACACATAGGTCAATGTAACACAACAACATTTAGACTCATAGGTCTTGATAACATACACTTTTGGAACTCAAGGTCAAAATAATATTTATTACACATACCATACAACATGTCATAGCATGTATAACAATCAAAAATCTTTTATATACACTGTGATCCTGCAGAACCCGGTCGCGATGGACTCCTTCTGGTCCCCGTTCCCTTGGGAGATCAAAACAATCACTTAATTTTTTAACATATATACTTCTCATGTCACCGTCACGTCCGAAGACAAAGGCTCATGCGTCCTCGGCTCGTGAGCAAGTACTACAAAAATATTCTTTACTAGGTTGAGTATAAGAGAATCCTTTATTCAAAATATTAATCGATTGTTTTGGAAATACCAATTGAAAATCCTTTTTGAAAACACATACAACTCCAAGTCCAACTTATGCTCTTTGCTTCTTTTCTTAGCGTGGTTATTTGACCACTTATAGGGAGCTTCAAGAATCATCCAACCCTGATGTGATCAGCATCAGTGTTGAACTATCCTTCCACCCCAATTTGTGTTCGGCTTCCCTTGATAGCATGCAAATCAAGTTCCACTTCCCACTTCATTTTCAAGCATCAAGTAATACACTCATTTTCAATTTTCTCTCTTTTTAATCATTCTAATCATGATCATAACATCTCCAAGGGATAGAACTTCGTCTATCAGTTTTTCCATTCACTTTAATGCTGTTACCTAGGGAATCTTATTCTCACTAGGTTCTATGTCGGTTTCATACCCTTTCATGAATCACTACATAGTATATATATATATATATACACACACATATACTTTATCAAAATACAACATACAGTTTCACATTTAGTGTCATATGAACATATAATGTCGGGGTTTTAGTTCCCCGGGAGTTTCTCTACTCCCCACACTTGTACTATCACACACAACTGTTAACAAATAAACACACTTATCACAATGGTATTCGCATCTTCTGTGCGCAATTACCACAATTAAACCATGAATGAATGCGTATGTTTACGTAACACACACATCAATCATCAAATATTTTTTTTGTGCTATGCGCAACATAAGTCACGTACACTTGTACGGTAATACACACTAAGTGGTTTTGCGCTCTACGCCCCCTCAAAAGGGATTACGCCCACGTAATCAATCACTTAATCATTGGTTTACAAAGTTCTGCCGTCGTGAAGTACTTTAACTTCCACGCGGTCTGTTATACAATGTGTTCTGGTTAGAGGATCTTGACCATATTGGCGGTTTAGTCCCTAAACCAAGAATTTTCATTGGAGTTTGCTTTAACTCTTAACTGGTTTCGGTTCTGGCATGTGAGGCTTCTAGGCATTAATAATTAGCCATTCACTCATGTTCACAATGCACATTCAACACTTAAATCACTGGCTCACTAGTTTTCTGCTGCGAAACTCTAATAACTGTAGGGGTTAGTTTGCCCCATTCGTTATTTTACTGTATTGTACATCTCCAATTATCACCTTTATCTTGGTAATAATGGTTTCTCAACCGATGCGTGGTATCTCTGACCGTGCGTGAATTCGGTGAGTTACAAAACTTTCCATCCACTTCTCTAATAACTTACTGTGTAAACTGCTACGTATTTCACAATGATTGACTTGTTTCCCTCAGACTTACTGTCAGTTGAGATTGAGCTGCTACCTAATGTGTAGCGCTCTCTTGGTTATTTCCAACATTTGGGGTATATTCCATACCGATATTTGGCAGTTAGTGCTACTGTAGTCACTTACTGTTAATCATGCCTCCACATTTGGTTTTGTACATGCATTCTTTCATTGGTGCGGCCTTGCATTTCCTATGCATCGGCCATTATAACATTATTCCTCCACAATTAACATGTTTCCAATTCCTAGCTATCATATCCATCGCACTCGATCATTACTGTTCAAATGCAATACCAAAACACTCAGTCATACAGAGTGCAGAGGCGTAAACTCTTGACAGTAAATCTCTTATGCGATCGCCATGGAATTCACACTGAGTTCCTTATCACATAGTACCAACTACTGGTTTATTGCTCAGTCCGTTTATCATCACTTACCTTGCATCACCACTGAATTTAATTCATAACTGCTCTTATCTGCCATATCATTATTTAACAACACTTATACAATGGTCGCTTGCCGCGTACCGTGCTCTTACTTCTTGTATAACCTCAACTTATATGGTATTTACTGTCATATTAACTTCCATACATATACTTACATCACTCGTATTTTGGTTTGTCCTTCATTTGGATGACTACTGTATGCTCCTTGAGCATTGATCATTCGAGTCACAAGCCGGCATTATTCAGCTCGGTGCTTCACTTTTATACACATACTACTAAACTAACTGCTCTCAAATAATAATAATATTGTCTATCCTTAACATATTTCTTGAGCTTGGTTCACATAACTACCGCTCCAGCGGTTTCACAGTATCGAGAGGTATCCCCACTCTTAATGCAGTGGTTCGTTTACCACTCTATTCACTTATACAACATAAACTTCTACAATCAATCTAATTTACGTAACACATTTTATTTGTGGCTTATGAGCCTTACTGCTTCGAGCTCTGTCCATTGTGGACGGTTCACACACATTTATTTGTCCGTACAACATTACATGGTTAGAGGTTGTACTGGGCTCCATGACAGGGTCGTTGCATCACGTTTCCTTTCATGGGATGCCCCTTAGGATTGTCAGTCCGTCTCCTGACAACTTATGTCTAAACTGGGTGTTAGTTTCAACCCTTGTGTTTCTGTCATGTCATTTCGTGCAACAATTGTTGATGCGAACACCCTTCAAGGATTTCTCCTGGGTGTTACTAAGTTATGCCTTTACATCTAGTTCACACTTATTGGTATATTCAGTTCGCCACGCCGTGTGCGTTCTTAACTGGCTTATTATCTTCTTCTGTGAAGATCAACATTTCCTGGTAGTGTAGGTACTCATTCTGGGAGTTTCATCCCGTTCATTGCACACTAATGTGTTCACGTTAGGCATCTGCTTGCCATGTACAGGATGGGTCACCGTTCCAGCTATCATGTTTATCCCTGAGGATCCTTAAGACATATGCGATGTCTTTACATTACGGTTAGCGCACTTCGCACCTCCTGACTCTTAAACATTTCCTTGAAAGGAATTCACTAATTCCTTTAGTCTCGTTAACTTAACTGAGTTCCTTTACTTCAACCATTCATGGTAATCCTTAGCTCTTGTTTGACTTATACTGCTGACCGTAGTACGGAGTCGACTACTTCCCGTGTTTCGGACTCTACTCGTATACATATGTGGGTACCATACTGATACATTGCTACTTACCCAACTAACCCATATATAGGTCTGTCAGGCCCACAAGCTCCTCACGGAGTGTGGTCATCCCACATTACAGTTGGTACACTTGTAGTGTCCGTCACACGCCTAGGTGAAGTATTCTGTTGTCAACTCCTTTATATTGTCCCGTGACAATATGCATTTTGTGCTTCCCGAACTTAATCAAGGGAAAGTCTATCCACTGTTGTATTACCATAAACTCAATCCATTCCCTCGGGTTGTTACCCTTGGGTTTACCGGTTCCCTTTCCGGTTATTCAAAAGTAAACTGGGTATAACTTACCTACCGTGTGGCACTGAGGCCGGCGTAGGTCCTCTGGTTTGGTTTTTAAAATAAGGTAGAAAATGAGTATGGGTTGGAAAGAAAATTTGGTTTTGAAGAGAAAAGAGTTTGAATAAATCTGGTTTGAAAGAAAAATTCTCGTGGTTCACAACGTCTTCTTGCCTTAACCAAATCTAGCTTCTTGCTGACTGTTGTACTTCTAATTACAAAGGTTAGGCTGTTAAGCCCTTCCATAGTTATAATGATCACACTTAACTTCGTGGTACTTTACCAAGTACTTTGTAGTTGTTATAAATTTCCCGAGCAACCCTGTTGTAGCACTTGCCATGGCAAGTGCGCCATGCTAACTGGCTATCGGTTAAACACATTCCGGTTGTGGTATTGTTTTTACCCGCACTGTCATCAGTGGCCTTGTTGGCCCTCACTTGATCCTACATTCTTGACAATTAACCCTCTGGGTGACTTCTCACTGTATTCACATGATAATTATTAACTAGGGTGTCTCCCATTCTTGGAGACCCCTTTTTACTTAGTATTGTTTCCTCTTCGTAGCCCGTTCCACGCATTTGTCGTGGTTACTGAGACTTGTCTCTTGTTTGGCACTACGTTGTAGTTCCCTTGTCGGTTGGTATACCGTTGGTGTATCACTTAACAACTATGGTTCTGTAGACACTTGTCTCGGGTTCCATTACTTCACTTCACTTCGCCTGTTGCACGGTCAGTGCGTTGCAAGCTGATTATTCTCGACTGCTTAGCATGTCGACCCAGGTTGCCGGAAATTCTATTCTTCTATTCACAAGATTCTTCATTCTTCGCTATTACATGCGGTTAACATTGTTCAGATGGAAACCGTCTCCGGGATTCCCAGTTTTCGGGATCTACCGTATGACAAGTTCTCCGTACCCACAGTGGTATTTAATAACAGCCAGATCGGGTATTCCCGAGTAAGAGAGGACTTCCATCTCTCTGGCGTTGTTTCCCAAGTTATATAACAGGGATTGTGGAGGGTGGGATGAATATTGTAAGTTTCCAGTGCACACTGGTAATACCTATCTAGCGTATCTCTCACGCTATCACTCAACCCTTAACCCAAAGTCTTAAACTCCTAACTCGGTACTTCCTAAGCTCGGTAATTCAGTCATCAGAGTGATACTTCGCTCTGATACCACTTTTTGTAACACCACATCCAACACTTATGCACTTAATAACAAACTGCAGCGGAAAACATGCTTCATCACATTACTTAACTCGTTGGTGTTACACGCCGTTAACACCCCACGTGGCTAACAAGGCTATTACATATACATTGTACCGGTCTGATGGACTAGATTCCCGAGCAACTACACATTACTGACCCTTCTATAAAAAATAGAAACAACATACACCTTCCAACTATACCGAGTATTCACAAAACTAATGCCGATAACAATTTCGGTGTTACTACACCTACTGTATATATACAACTAAATGATTACCCATGTACAACGACTACCCCCCGTCCTACTCTCGAACGGCTTCCAGCTCCTTGTACATGAAATAGGAAAAGAAGAGAAAGGGTGGCCCCCAAGGGGCTCAGCACCTTTGCTGGTATGGTAATCCCGCAGCCCGCATGCTACCGGGCCACGCACAACTAATTGTCGTCTTAGCATGCGGTTGATTTTATTTGAATCATGCATGTAAACTTAAACACACACACATAACATTCCACCTTCAATGGGCTCAACAATAGATAACACATCCTTACTTGATAGGTCACTCATTGTGATCATTACCCCTAGAGTGTTTCTCCTCTAATGGAGCTACTTCCTTAATAGACGACACTTACCCGTTATTCGGTTATCCTTAAACGCCTCTTATCACAAACTGGGATTCATATCCATGATCCAAATACTCCACATTTTACAACATATAACATACACCACATAACAACACTTTTCACATTTCAACGTGCACATAACAACATCGCAATGGGAATTGCAGTACAACAACAACACATAACATAACGGGAACGGTTCTCTTAGGAACCGACCCAAACATAGTTAATTCACTGGTGAGCCTAGAGAATGATGTCACCCTCATGATAAACTCGTTATACAACACTCATTACCGTCCTAATAGTTGGACGAGTAACTTAAGTTAAGATGGTTCGGGTTTAGTGACTCGAACACACCACACAAACACATGTTCCCCCTAAATCGATCATAAGTCAGAATAGCTAAGCTTTGGAGTAAGCTAATGGGAGATCATAACCCGTGAGGGAAACAACCATAACAGAGAGGAGGGTTGATAAGTGCCCAAATGAGCATGATTTATAGGTGTATTTCATATATAATATTAGCACTTTTCTTGCTCATTTCTCCACTTCGGTTAGTTTTCCTCTAGTTTATGTTTTATTGTTTATCTCACAAATTTATTGGTTTAACATGAGGAAAACCAAGCTGGGAGTAAAGTAGACGAATAGACGAACGCATAGACGTAAACGGCTCAGAAAACGGAGTCCAAACGAAGAATCTAGAGTCGGTCGAAGTTCGTAGAAGGAAATAGGTCACGGTCAGCATTGCAACCGCCTAGCTAACCGCCCAAAACAGAGGCGGACGTGAGACAGATACATGAGTGAGGCGGAAAACAAGAGGCAACCGCCTTGTTTTGAGGCGGTACCGCAGGCGGACAAGGGATATGCAACCGCCTCTACCACAGGCGGACAGCAGGAGGACACCACGCGGACGCGTGTAAAAATTCTAGATCTGAGACGCGAACAGTTTTTCTTCTTCGCGCGCCGTCTGCAACTTTCATTCGCCGACTTCTGCAACTCGTCCACTCGTCCACTGTCTGCAATTATCCATCTACTCTGCACACGTTCTGTCCCCTGCAATAAATGATCAATCAGTCTGCAAATCTTATCCAGCTTCTTCCACCGCCTCAAATCAATTCCTCACGCGTCTGCCTATCTTCATTTACTCCTCTTCCTTTCCCTATATAAACCAACGAGCCTTCTGCTCAAAATATACATCCACCACCCATACAATCCACGACCACTTCACCACACCTCACGCCATCTCATTTCTCTTCCCCGTCTTCTCCATTTTATTATTTTACAGTCCACCAAATCCACCTCTAGCCCTACATATACAAAATAGCAGAGTGAGCCGGAGTGATTACGGATGATTTCTATTACTCTTTTCTCTGTCTATCTATTTAATATGTTAGGCTAGTTTACGTACGCTCTGGGAACGGTTATTATGTGTTTGTATTAATTATGCAATATTTCTACTGGTTTATTTATATACAGTTTGTTACGCTTAAAGGTTATCTCGCACCTTTTTAATAAATGTCATGAGTTTATTAAACTGCTTTACTAAATCTATTTTGATCAGACCGGTGATAAATAGATAGGTTAATTAAGACGTAAAACTGAAAGAAACTTGTTATGATTTAATAAAGTTAGTATTCAGTTGCAAATGTAATTCCTCAATACTCCTCTGCCGTTCGCAGGCTTTTGCTTGAACCTTGATTAGAACCTTGCATTACAGGTGAACGAGTTCTCATGAGGCTATGACTTAGTCCTTAATAATTACAGGAACCTTGCCAAATTATTAAACCAGTAGAGATAGCTTAATTATGCAGATTATATTAACCTGACCCAGAGTTCCATTTTATTTATCTGTCAACTTAGTTTATTTTTTTTTTATTTTACAAGTCAATTAATCCCCCCTCTTGTGACACGCTTAGGTACTATTATATGTACATTAGTCCCACGGTTCGACATCCGGTTGCTTACATTTTCACTATACTACTGCGACCGGGATTTGTTTGCAGCCCGACGTTTATTTTGAGTTTTTAATTTCTTTTCTTTTAATTTTACACCAGTTTAACCACTCACGATATAACGTCTGCAAAATGGCGCCGTTGCCGGGGACTAGTTTATTCTAGTCCCTAAGCCCCGGATTATTCACTTGTTATATTAAAATATTTTTGTTTATATTATCTTTGTTTGTTGTTTATATTAATTATCTTTTTTATTTTGTTTATATTGATAGTATGTTAGTTTTCTAATGTTGTTTCCGTAAGTAACGTTTGTTTCAGTGAGTACGTGAAGAAGAAAAAAAAAGAACTGAGCCACGTCCGCCCCACTACCACGCGGACGTCCAGGCGGACATCTCCAATTCACGCGCAGCCTTGTCTGCCTTGATTCAAAGCGGACGTCCGAAGCGGACAAGACTAAATCAGAAGCGCGCGTTTGATTTCTGTTCTTCCCGACTTCAAAATTGCTCCAGCTTCTTCACCAAACCACTTATTTATTATTGTGTTTATTTTCAATTATTTTATTGTCTAATCTATTTCAGTAGTTTAATTTTATATACAAAAACACAAAAAAAAATGGAAATGGAACAGGTATTCGAAGAGGAGTTTTGCTATTCACAGTATTTATACTGCTCCGTGTGTGGGGGAGCTCATGATTATGAAGATTGTCTCATATTACAAGAACAACTCTGGTTAGAAGATCAACCAGACTACCTGGAGAGAATCGCTCAACAAGAACTGCAACCAGAGAGCGAAATAATTCATGAGGTAGAACACCCCACTACGGATGTAAGTTATTCTCTACCCTCTATAGTCGCCTACCGCCAGTTTCCATCCTTCTCTGTGCTCTATCCAGAAAATGAGGATATTTATATCCTCGAACATGAAGAAGGAATTGCCATCACCTCCCACCAATATATCCAAACAGAACGCCACTATCACCTTCGAAGAATTAACTTTCTCTGAAGATGATATCAATCAGCGTTCTTTCTACAAGCCTCACCTACAAGAGGAGGATGTTTACATCCTCCAATTTGAGGAAGAAAATCAGCACCACCAGGTCTTCTGTTAGAACTACGTTCCCGGCATTACCTCCTCAAACATCAGATTTTGTGGAGTATTAATTTTCTTATTTTATATGCCGAGGTAACGTTTTATTTTGATCCAGGATAACGAAGCAGGCGTCTAGCCAAAGACGTTAAATAAGGGCAGCTTCCCGGGAGGCAACCCGGGTGTACTTTTATTTTATTTTGCTTTTATGCTCTTTTAATTTTCAGGTTCTCTTAAAATTTTATTTTTGCTAACTTTTAACCCCGTTTTTAGTATGGTTGCTTCTAGTGTCTTATGCAGGTGCATCTCCATGTAGACACCGCAACCAAGCTACGCTACTTGAGGCTGAAGCTCAAGTGTGGGGGAACTCCTTTAACAACAAAGCAAAAATAATATCAGGGGAGTACCAGTTTCTTTAATTATGCTTTTATTTAAATAAAAACTGCAGAGGAGCGTTTATGTGCTTAAATGTTTATTTGTGATTTTTGTGTTATCTCTATTTTATCTACTTACCGAAAAGGTCTTCTGAAACCTTCCCTTGTTTTTTCTGGTGAACAATGAGGACATTGTTCAATTTAAGTGTGGGGGAGTGTGCCCTTTTCGGTAACATTTTGTGCTTAAATGTTTAATCTCTCTCTCCTTATCATGCGTTTGTCCGATTCAAATATTATGGACCCTTTATATGTGGGTTGTTCTCTTTAAAAAAAATATTATTATGAATTGTAGGATAAATGGTACAAATTTTAAAATTTTGATTACTTTCGAGGAGCATTTTATATGCGGTGTGACCAAATAATCTGCAAATGGTTGGATTTTATTGCTCAGGGTTTCTTTCTGTTTTCTCTCTTAGGGATTGCTAAGGGGTTCTGCTTCTCTGTTAAAAAAAAAAGAAAGAAATACAAAAAATAATAAGGGACTTGCGAGACACCATTGGTAACCAACAAAGAGAGTTGAGTGTTCTTAAATACAAAGGCGTTATGCCTACATTTTCTCATCCCTTATGCAAAAGTGAAACAAATGCATGAATCTATTTTTCCTTTTGTTTTCTCCTCAAATGCCCATTCTTGAGAGAAGTTGGCCATGGTAAAAGTTCTCAGAGTCACCTAAACAAAAGAAACATTGAAGTACCTTAGATCATACCCCGAAACTCTATATTTTATTTTTACCCTGAGCACACCTATGCCACCAGCAGTTAATTTTTCACACTCCTCAATAAGTTTAAAAGATCATGTTTATCCTACCCTTCATAATAATATTTGTTAGTATTGAGCATTCCCTACTTACTTGGGTATGTGATTTTGCTTGAGGACAAGCAAAAAGATAAGTGTGGGGGTGTGATAAGTGTCCAAATGAGCATGATTTATAGGTGTATTTCATATATAATATTAGCACTTTTCTTGCTCATTTCTCCACTTCGGTTAGTTTTCCTCTAGTTTATGTTTTATTGTTTATCTCACAAATTTATTGGTTTAACATGAGGAAAACCAAGCTGGGAGTAAAGTAGACGAATAGACGAACGCATAGACGCAAACGGCTCAGAAAACGGAGTCCAAACGAAGAATCTAGAGCCGGTCGAAGTTCGTAGAAGGAAATAGGTCACGGTCAGCATTGCAACCGCCTAGCTAACCGCCCAAAACAGAGGCGGACGTGAGACAGATACGTGAGTGAGGCGGAAAACAAGAGGCAACCGCCTTGTTTTGAGGCGGTACCGCAGGCAGACAAGGGATATGCAACCGCCTCTACCACAGGCGGACAGCAGGAGGACACCACGCGGACGCGTGTAAAAATTCCAGATCTGAGACGCGAACAGTTTTCTTCTTCTTCGCGCGCCGTCTGCAACTTCATTCGCCGACTTCTGCAACTCGTCCACTCGTCCACTGTCTGCAATTATCCATCTACTCTGCACACGTTCTGTCCCCTGCAATAAATGATCAATCAGTCTGCAAATCTTATCCAGCTTCTTCCACCGCCTCAAATCAATTCCTCACGCGTCTGCCTATCTTCATTTACTCCTCTTCCTTTCCCTATATAACCAACGAGCCTTCTGCTCAAAATATACATCCACCACCCATACAATCCACGACCACTTCACCACACCTCACGCCATCTCATTTCTCTTCCCCCGTCTTCTCCATTTTATTTATTTTACAGTCCACCAAATCCACCTCTAGCCCTACATATACAAAATAGCAGAGTGAGCCGGAGTGATTACGGATGATTTCTATTACTCTTTTCTCTGTCTATCTATTTAATATGTTAGGCTAGTTTACGTACGCTCTGGGAACGGTTATTATGTTTGTATTAATTATGCAATTTCTTCTACTGGTTTATTTATATACAGTTTGTTACGCTTAAAGGTTATCTCGCACCTTTTTAATAAATGTCATGAGTTTATTAAACTGCTTTACTAAATCTATTTTGATCAGACCGGTGATAAATAGATAGGTTAATTAAGACGTAAAACTGAAGGAAACTTGTTATGATTTAATAAAGTTAGTATTCAGTTGCAAATGTAATTCCTCAATACTCCTCTGCCGTTCGCAGGCTTTTGCTTGAACCTTGATTAGAACCTTGCATTACAGGTGAACGAGTTCTCATGAGGCTATGACTTAGTCCTTAAGATAATTACAGGAACCTTGCCAAATTATTAAACCAGTAGAGATAGCTTAATTATGCAGATTATATTAACCTGACCCAGAGTTCCATTTTATTTATCTGTCAACTTAGTTTATTTTTTTTTTATTTTACAAGTCAATTAATCCCCCCTCTTGTGACACGCTTAGGTACTATTATATGTACATTAGTCCCACGGTTCGACATCCGGTTGCTTACATTTTCACTATACTACTGCGACCGGGATTTGTTTGCAGCCCGACGTTTATTTTGAGTTTTTAGTTTCTTTTCTTTTAATTTTACACCAGTTTAACCACTCACGATATAACGTCTGCAAGGGTAAGGCTAAAAAGGATACCCACTCCCAAACAATGCGCGACCGGCCTAACCGGATTCCTCACCCCTGTTAGTACATACTTACTTTTAGATATTAGTTAGAGCCCCACTATGGAGTCTATCACATCCACACACCATACAGTATTACAACTGGGTTAAACATACAAGGGAGGTCCTTACATACACACACAAAATATCACACAATTAACACACGCATAGCCGTGGTTAGAACGTCACATATATGAATTACTGTAAACTCATTACATGTTTTATCTTACAACGTGGCAAACATACAGAAAAACACATTGGCATACAAGCCGGTGTAATCCGGTAGGACACAGGTTGCAAGAAAACCATACCTGTCACCGGAGTCCACTCTATCATGTCCACTTATGTTCCTCGAACAATTCTCGAACAACTGGTAACATTACATGTACTTTTATTAACACTGGGGTAACATGATTGTTTAAAGTCTAATGCTCATAACTTATCCCCGTTAACTTAGTTAAATAACTTCACATTTTAACTTGTTTTACTTTTACATTTTAATACAACTTTTCCCCCTAAATTTTCATTATAACTCACTAGGGTTTACTACTTAAACGACACTTAGTTTTTTTTTTTACATGTTTTGGGCCGTCCGACCCACCGTCCGACCCACAACTGGGTTGGACCGTTCAAGAAGCTTTTCCGTCTTTCAAATCCACCTGTCCGACCCATGTCCGACCCCAGACCTATGGGTCGGACCATTCCAGAAACATCAACGGGTGAATTAACAGGGCTGTCCAACCCACCCTGGGTCGGACCACTGGGTCGGACAACATCAGAACTTGTCCAAAACTTGTCAAACTTCTTCCCAACTTTTCCTCAAGCCTCCTAATGTGTTCTAACATCATTTGGCACATTTAATCCTTCATATAAACATCCATAAAACTCATTTTATAACTCCTTAAACACTTACTCTTTTCTTACCAAAATTCCTAACACTTATAATGTTTTCTCCTTAGTTTCTCCAAGTGGTGTTTCATAATTATGATAACCACTATGCCAAAAATGTTTTCCTTACCATCATAACATCATCTCTCAAACATCTTTTCTTACTAACTAACTAATCTCCTTTTCACATCTTACCTAAACATCATTTCCTCCTTGTACATCAACATTCCTAAACCTTAAACAAACTTCTCCAAGACTTTAATACATCCTTAAAACACTCATTGAATTCCTAGAGCTTCCAAGATAATACATAAATCCTTGTAATACTCTAAATCACCTTAATAGATGCTTTCTTCCCTAGTAAAGCACTTGTTCATTTTTAACACTTCCTAGTTCACCAAAACTCATTTAAAACACTTAGAACTTCTTATACATTTTCCAAATTTTGCCATAGCTTCTCTTATATATTCTCACAAAATCCAAACACTTAGGTTTTTACCTTATTTCATTCAAGAACACTAAAATCCATCAAGAGTATTCTCACACACAACCACTTCACCAAATTCACATTACATCACAATATAGTGCATAAACTTAAATTGCTTGGCACTTAGGCCCTAAATAACATGGCTCTTAGGCCCTTAAATTGCATAAACCTTAAACACTGAATTTCCACATAAATAATGCCCTTGACCTGCAATTACATACAACAACACATATGCCCCTTAATAGTTTCCTTGAGAGCATTTTACTAGGTCATTCACCATTGGCTCCTTAGGTATTTTATCAAACAAATCAAGCTCATTTTTCCTAAGGCATTTAAACTACATTGAGATAGTTTGTTTACCTCTTTTCCTCTCAAACTTCTTTCTTGTTTCCTTGAACCGAAAATCAGCAAGGAGTTTGATCACTTGTCAACTTTCTAATCATATACACATAAGGGTAATGAGCATTAAGTTTCATACTTAAACTCACATATAACCCTAAATTTACATAAGTGTTCTAAACACTTAAAATAGAAGTTTACCTTAGAATTTGAAAGAGAACTGAATATGTGACAAGAGAGGTTTCCACCAAGCCCTTGAATGTATGGAATGAAGCTAAAA
This sequence comes from Limonium bicolor, assembly GCA_023374045.1. Lineage (NCBI taxonomy): Eukaryota > Viridiplantae > Streptophyta > Magnoliopsida > Caryophyllales > Plumbaginaceae > Limonium > Limonium bicolor. The sequence continues at coordinate 84,147,456 of CM041780.1, read as the reverse complement.
CAAAGCAAAAGAAAACACCATGAAGAAGGTGATTTCGGTCACTTATGAAAACAAAAGGAAATGAGGTTTTTCTTTGACTTTCCTTACCTTGAAGCAAAAGGAGAATAACAAGGCATGAAAAGGTAAGCTCAAGCTCCTTCAATGGAGAATCTTCATGGCACCAAAATGGAGTTCTTGAAGATTTGAAAAGAGAGAAGTGTAGAGACTTGACCTAACTAAGACAAATATGGTCTTGGAATTTGATTTGGTGTATGGAGCTAGAAGATACAAGCATTCAAAGATGGAGATGGTATGTTTTTGCTGTAGCAAAAACGATTTCAAGAAGGGAGGATGGAGAATGCTACGGTGGTGAGTGAAGGAAATAAGAGAAGTGAGGTGAGAGAGTGCTCTTGTTTAGATATTTATGTAATTAAAGTAGAATAGTACTTACTTTATTTCTTTCTTTCTTTAATTGATTTGTAAATGGTGATGAATCACCCTACAAAAACCGGCCCCCATTTAATAATAAGGGTGTTTTGGTCTTTGTTGACCAATTAACTTACTTATATTGACTTATGTCATAAACTAGCATATTTTAGTTACTATTCACAAAAACAAGGCACATACTTGTGAATTTTTTTATTTCTCATTGATTTAGACTTCCTAATGTGATACTAATTAGTACACATGTTAATTAAAGAGTAATGATGGACATTTAGCCATTCAAAACTCATTTACAAGACAATTTTTCAAAAATGCGCTTTAAGACTCCTTAAAGCACATTTTGTTTTTAACTTGTTTTCAAGCTTGGTTTTCTTTGGTAATTGGTTTAATATGTTCATTAACATATTTATAAGGTATAGGTATGACCTTTAGGTCTTATACAAATTATCCCAAGCTTAGAGCACATTTTGCTCTTATTGACTTTAAGGTATTTTCTTGTGTTTTGTTTGGTTTAACTGTCTACTAAAGTTTCCTAAGGACTTAATTAGCCTTATTAAATCATAATTGAATATTACCAAGTCTTGGTAGGTCCTTTGGGTCCCAACCAAGTTCACTCCAAGCTTAGAGCATGTTTTTGCTCAAGCTGTGTCTTAGTGCTTTATTGTTTTACTACGGTTAAATTGTCCACTGATGTTTCTAAGGCACTTTTTAGCCTTTAAATACCATGTTTTAACATTTAAACAACATATCAAGGTTTGGGGTATTTCACAACCATTTCCTTTTAGAAATCCATTTTAGCTCAATTAGCGTTTGTCAAAAACATCCCTTAAGTCTTGTTAGCAAAGCATAAGAGTACGAGAAATCATACCTGGTATGTGTAGAAACAGTAATCCAACTTGAGAGTGCAACTTCCACTAACAACCAGAATTGCACGAACCGAAAGAATTCGATTTCGGTTTCTGGAAAAACTCCCCCTTTACGAACTGACTGAGTAGCCAACTTTACAGCACTTGTGTTTCTGTACGATTTTATGCAATGGTGAATCGAGATCTTTAGATGACTCGCTCTCCCAATCGGTTATGAATCAGCCTGAAATCGAAGGAAACTGGAAATCTGAGTTTTCGGTTTCGCAGGGTGGCTACTTTGGATCGAATTTCCGGTTGATGTAGGATGATCTAGGTTTAGTGTGAGTTATGGTTGTAAAGAGGAAGTGTAGTAGAAGACAACAAAGAAGACGACACTCAAAAAATCTCAAAGATGAGTGAGATATAGCCGTCTAAAGTTAGGGCAAAATCGCATAAGTCTGTTCCGATTTTTAAGCTAAGTGTGGGTGGCCTGTGACCGATTGACACGTGGCAGGTTTCGAAATTTGACTCTAAACTTCATTCCATCATAGCTTTGGCTAGGTTGATCCGTTTTAGACGTTCTTTTTATCTATCTTCAGGGTTTTCCATAACCTATTTATTGGTATAGGTTTCATGGACTGGTTTGACCATTCTCAAAAAGTCAACCCTAGCAAGGCATGAGAAGCTTTAGGGTTTCAAGGATTTTATATTGACTTTTATGCCTCAAATCACTGTTCCAACACTTTCAAAAATCTTTATTATATACTTGTAATGTTTTGAAATTTTCCCAAGATTTATTGACTTATAAATCTTATTATTAAATTCATAATACTATATAATAATATATGGTAATCCAATATTTAGTAGTATTCTTTAGGATTAAATGGGAGAAATCCCATGATTTAACTTTCATAACTCCGTATACGGATATAATGATTTATTATTCACAATTACATACTAGAAATAATAATTAATGGCATTATTTACGGTTTTAATAAAAGAAATCCCCTAAATTAACACTAGTAGAAAAAACATTATATACCCTGGTTATTTCGCTTATATACCACGGTTTTCAACCGTGGTATTTGCTCCCGTCGCAAATGCCCAAAGATTATATACCACGGTTCAAAACCGTGGTTTTAAATGAAGATAAAACCACGGTTCTATAAACCGTCATTTTAAAGTATTTCTCGCGTGGAACTTGTTAACTATAAACCACGGTTTATGCCAATAACCGTCATTTATAGTGAGTAATAAATGACGGTTATTCTAAAAACCGTGGTATATAATGTAAAAAAACACGGTTATAAACCACGGTTTGTAGGGCAACCGTCATTTATAGTACATGCCGGAGAGAATAAACCACGGTTTTTGGAGAACCGTGGTATATAACCGTCACACCGGAGAGAATAAACCACGGTTTTTGGAGAACCGTGGTATATAACCTCACGGTTTGTAATAAATGACGGTTATTCTAAAAACCGTGGTATATAAGGTGAAAAAAACAATGAATAAACCACTGTTATACATGAAACCGTGGTTTATAGTCCATGAATTTTTCAAATCTTCGCCTTCAATCTTGAAATCTCAACAGAGCGCATGTACAAGACAATGAAGATGCCAGATTATGTATGTTCCTTGTTTGTGAATTAAGGTTGCAAAATCGTGAGTGAAAAATGGAAGCGCAGTATGCTCCTTGTTCGCCGGTGGGTTCCAAAATTACCGTGAGGTTGAAGAGAATGGATGTGGCGTAGAGCATGTTGTGAGCCTCGATTTTAAACCCTATCCTATGTTGATTAAAGTTGATTAGGATCCAATCGGGTTTTAGGTCCACTTATAACCTAAGGTTAATAACTATGTCATATAATAATAATTATTAAAACCTAGGCTAGCTCACTGGAACCTATTATGAGTCGCCACCTAATTTTAACCTAGATCAAATTAGGAAAGGAGAGTTCGGGTTCGGGGGCTTGATATTCGACTTAATTAGGGTTCAAATTACTTTCATTACCCTTCCTAGGTCGTTTTTCCTCTACTTGGTTCGTTTACGGCTTTCTACAAAGTTGTTTTTAACCTAGGTGCGCGCTTCTGTTTTTTTTATTTTTAATGTTTTTTGACAGAAAATTAAAGTGAAATTGAAAGTTACCTAAACTAGGGTTTCGGGGGCAGAATTAGGTCAAATTTTTATTCCGTCCGTGGCCACGGACCTAATGTCCGAACCCACGGACCCCAGTTAACCTAATTACACAAAAAAGTCAAATTTAAACAGAAACGAGATTTTGAAAAGTCGGGGCCACGGACAGGACGTCCGTGGGCCCGGACATGTTTTATAAAACCCTAACTTTTGAAAATAAAAATATCCCGCCACCGTCCGGGGGCGTCCGGCTTTCGGACAGAGCGTCCGGGACCCCGGACATAGCGTCCGTGGGTGCGGACCGACCTCGGACGGCGGCGTTAAGGCTGTTCCCGGCGGTGTTTTTGGCTCAAAATTTATGGGTACGTAGCCTGAAAGATTCTAAACATGTTAGTGATCAAAAGTTTTCAATTTGACTACGAATTAAGGACGAAACTTATTGAACAAGTTAGTGGACAGAAACGTAAACAAACCTTAATTCGGAAGCAAAGAAAAGTCAATTCGGTTAGCAATTTCAACCAGAAGTGTATTTAGACCAGAAGGGTTAGAGAATTTGGTTTTTACCCTGTTTTGATTTCGAAAACTTGTTGTTCCTTCACGTCGGGAATCTCTGAAAGCCTCGTTGGTGGCCGATCCGGTTCGACTTTGACCCGAGCTTCTGACCTCTTCTTCCTTGTGTTGTTAAGCACGTTTTGGTTCTGTATTTGTGGTGTTTTGATGCTTGGAAGTTCAATGGAGAAGAACGAATGTGTTTTTGGTGATTTTGGGATGATTTCGGTAGAGTTTTGGTGTTGGGGGAGTGTTGAAAACGTGGGAGGCAAGTAGACGGCTGTGTTTTCTGACTATGGGGATGATCTACCCTGCCTAAGGTCGTTTTTTGGAAGGCCTTTTATAGAAAAAGCATGGCCAAGTTGATAGAACAAGATTTTTATCTAAAACCTTGATTTTGTGCTCTAAGAGAATTTGATTTTTTAAAATATGTTGCAGGCCGATAAAAATTATGAAATTTTAACTAAAGGTAAAGGATGATTTTTAAGAATTTGGAGAGTTGGAATCGGGTTATTTTGATAAATAACCGATTAGATAAAAATCTCACAATCTGGAATCTCCCATAATTCATAACTTATTATTGGAAAGTCGAAATAACGAAATTCCAACGGCATTAGTCTCTAATAATCATCCTCTATCTTGTGGTAAAATTTCATGATGTTTTGTTTCGATTTCGGTATTTTTCCATAGGAGAGAGAAAATTGCAAAAATGATTGAATTTCTCTTTTAAATTTTGGGTTAAGGTTCCAAATAAGATAATTTCAGGTTTATGACTGTATGTAGTCATGCTAACCATGTGACAATTTTATTTTAATTTTGGAAACCTTTTAATTTCTATTTTGAGGCTATTTCATGCGTTAATTATTAAAGAAATTAGCTTATAATATGAATTAAAAGCTAAATTTCCAGAATAAATATTATCAGAGAATCATGAAATACCTTTCATAATGACCATGATATTTGGAAGTGTTTGGAGATAATGAACAAGTCATATGAAAAATAGAAAATCCCGAGAATGTCCTTGGAAAATCCTGCATTGGTGCATTTTGACCACTTTGCCCTTTGTAACACGTATGCCTTAGAGACCACTCGGGGGGGGGTTGAAATTTTGGGTATAACAGATTGCCCCCCGTCAACTAGGCTTTGTAATTAAGATGAAAAGACTAGTTGATGCCTGAGTGATACCCCAAAATTTTGGATCTTAAAAGGCCCTATATGCAGATTGCGTCGAGCTATTCTAAGGTGCTGACTACCTATGAGTGAGAATGAGAAGATGTCAAGCGATTCTAAGGCGTTGACTACCTATAAGATGAAGTAATGTCAAGCGATTCTAAGGCGTTGGCTACCTATAAGATGAAGTAATGTCAAGCGATTCTAAGGCGTTGACTACCTAAACGATGAAAATGATGTCAAGCTATTCTAAGGTGCTGACTACCTATAATGAGTGAAATGTGCTTAATGTGATGATGAATTGTATGACCTAGGTGCATCTAGGGACCGGAACCTATTCCGAAGCGTGTGTAAAAGGTAAAGGACTGAGAGTGCCAAACATGGCAGGTGCTAAGGAAGTGGGTAAGACTTATGACAAGCTTGAGGGTGAGTTCTTCTACTCAGGTGAGAATTTGTATCTGTAAAGAATCTGCATCTTCGTGGTGAGAATCTGTATCTGAATCTACGGGTGAGAATCTGTATCTCTGAAGAGTCTGTATCTATGGATGAGAATTTGTATCTCTGAAGAATCTGTATCTTCGTGGTGAGAATCTGTATCTGAATCTACGGGTGAGAATCTGTATCTCTGAAGAGTCTGTATCTATGGATGAGAATTTGTATCTCTGAAGAATCTGTATCTTCGTGGTGAGAATCTGTATCTCTGAAGAATCTGTATCTTCGGGGCAAGAATCTGTATCTCTGAAGAATCTGTATCTCCGGGGCGAGAATCTGTATCTCTGAAGAGTCTGTATCTTCAGGGTGAGAATCTGTATCTCTGAAGAATCTGTATCTTCAGGGTGAGAATCTGTATCTCTAGTCTATGATGAGGAGTTTCGTGCAGACGGATGCAAGGCAAACTTTATGCAAATGATCATGATGAAAGTTGATTATGAAAGTGCCAAACGTGGCTATGATGATGTGCATGTCAAAATACAATCAAAGTGTATGTAGGAAACTTGTCCAAAACAAGAAATCGTTGGAAAATGTGCCAAGCATGGCAATGTTAAGGATCAAAAATTGTCCAAAGCAAGACATTGCTAGAAAGTGTGCTAAATGTGGCCATGATGAGGTTTATGAAACCGAAGTGCTTAAAGGAAAGTTGTTCAAGACAAGAAATCGTTGAAAGAGGTGCCAAACGTGGTAGTGTTTGAAGAAAATTCTGTTTAGTGAAAAGGAAAGTGAAATTATCATCTCCTAACTATAGACTTCGGACTTGTAATTTATCTCCTATGAGATGAACATGCCGCCGGTGGGGTATGCGGGTGTATGATGTGAAGGTAAGGGCTTATGTGGGCCTGTGGTGTTTGATGTGCAGTAAGGGCTTATGTGGGCCTGTGTAGTGGAGGTGAAGGTAAGGGCTTATGTGGGCCTGTGGTGTTTGATGTGGTGGTAAGGGCTTATGTGTGCCTGTGGTGGGATGATGGTGGTGATGTTTGAACTTTGGGTTCCAATTGGTGTTGTCGTAGCAATTGTTGGAACCAACAATTCCCCCAGTATTTTTCCCTTAAGACGATCTGAGCTAGAGTTCATGGCAATCGATCATTCCGATCGATTGCCCCCAGTATTTTCTTTGATCAAACGTGCGAACGAGTCTCGTCCTCACAGGGTCAAGGCTTATGTTCTGATTTAGTGCTTCCTAACCTACACTCGACGTGTTTGGTGTTTACACTCGTTTCTCACTTACGGTCACAACTTCTAGACCATTGAATTTGATATTTGATGAATTTACGCATTCGATCTGTTACTTTCACGTGATTGGATGCACAACTATCAGGTCAGAAATCTTTAAAGCTTATAACGTGGCCACGGGGTGTGATGAAGGACAACGGGACCATGGAGGGATATTTATGATATGTGGAGCTATAAGGGTGACCAAAGCTGCAACTTGCACCGTCTCTCAGACTTGCCTTCTTTGTCTTGAAGTCGTCTGGCTACTTCGTGGTGACTTCGCTTGTGAACTCGGGACTTGGAACTTTTGGGATGTTCCTTGCACCTTCTATCTTCTTTCCGATTTTGGATTTCTTCGAGGCTTTTCAGGTTGCCTTTCTTTGATTTTCCTTTCCTTCGGGGTTCTTGTTTCCTGGCTTTGAACTTTGAGAGCTATTTTTGATGTTAGCTCATTTGGATCCTGTGCCACTTTGGGACCATTTGCGGATCGTTTCGTCATGCTGGTAGCAGTTTTGTTTCTTTGGACTTGTGAAGTGGTTGCTCGGAAGTCGGGCTCCTTGCTTCCTTTGGTCACCGGGTTGGTTATTCATCATTGGCTGGCTTGCTTGTGGAGTTTGTGGTGTTGTAAAAGGGGAACGTATACGAAAAGCTCAGCGGGGGTTCCTAGGGTGTAATGTCAGGGTTCACAAGCTTTTTGGCTGTGTGGTGCTGTACCTAGGTGCTTCGTCATCCCTGATAGTTGTGTATCCATTCTTTGTTACTTTTCGCAGGTCTAAGAGTAAATTTACAAATTATCTCCTTCGGTCGGAGTTATGCCGTTTTACCTCACCTTTGAATGTGGTCTCACCAGAATCGTGTAAAAATGACACGCTCGTTCACTCTTGATTTTTCCACTCAAGACACTCTCGTGAATTTCACTCAGAGACTAGTTCGCACGCGTAAACGAAAGATTAAAGATGACGATCCTGAACTCAGATTGCCCCAGTATTGATCTGGGGTTTATGACAACACTTAAACAGATGTGGATTTGGAATGCTTTGTGGATATTATGGGATAGTCTATGGTGTGAGGACGGACATATTCACCCTTTTAGAAACAAAAGACAAGTCGTTCTATTCCATAGTCGGGAAATGATTACTCTGTGATCCCTTAATAAAAACATTTTTTTGTTTTGTTGTTTGTTGAATGAATGCACACAAAATTACGAAAATAGAACTATGCTCTAATTCACGAATGGAAAGGTAACATCAAAAGTTGTGATCTAAAATGACAAGGAAGCTAACTACCATAAAAGTTAGAAGAAATGTTGAGAAAAGAAAACTACTAAATTGAGAAAACTTCTGAAATAGTGATGTTGAACAGTCTGATGCCAACGTGTTGAAGACTCGAGCTGTTGATCGTCGGGGCGCCATTGACCATGATTGTCTTCCTTCCAAACTTCGAGTAGGCCCTGTAAATGTCTGAACTAGGAATGCCTATGGGTTATGTAGGAAGTAACTGGGCCTGAGTCGTCGCCAAACTGAGAGTGAAGTGCATAGATTAGAGTGATATATTCCTAGACTAGAGCAGACATGTAGGTGTGACTCCAGAAATTGAGCAAACAAGCTGAAAGAAATCACAAGGACCGTGAATGGGCCACTGGGCCGAGGGATAAGCCTTGAGGTCTAAATTCGTTTGATGCTCTTGTTGGGCCATGAAGCCGGAAACTGAAATGAATGAGTTATGCAAACCATCTTGGATTCAAATGTTTTATGGGCCAAAATTCTGGATTGAGAACGAAGCTCATGGGCCAAAACTATGAATTGGTCTATGGGCTCAAATGGAATGAGTTATGAGTGTGGTACTTGGGCCAGAATGACTGCTCTATATGTGAACTGGAATTCGGGCCGAGTGATTTTGGTTGGGCCTAAAAGATGACACCTAGATCTAGGGTTTTGGGTTAGGGTCATGATAAGAAGTCTACCTAGACTAGAATGAGCCCTTGGGCCGGAATGTGTTTGGGCCTGAAGTAAAGCACATGAGCTGGAACGGTCCCTAAATCACAAATGGGCTTAACTTTCTTCGGGCCAGAGAAGATGGTTGCTAAGCCGAAAAAGATTTTAGTTTCAGGACTTGTGAGATATTTCAAGTTCAGGTGGATTTCCTTTTTATGGGCCTAGAACTAATAATGGATAATTCAAATTGGGCCAGAAGAGAAATCACCTAAGTCTAGGCTTTTGGGCCGAAGCCCGAGCGACTCACATGTTAAACCAAACAGGGCCTCTGGGCCGCAAACAAATAGAGCTGCCAATTCGTGTTGGGCTAGGTCGATGTAGGAGAAGTTCCTATCAATCTCTAAGCTGGGTAGTGGGCCGATCATACAAGCAAACAAGGCCCACACAAATTCAACATGTCCTCACTAGATGTTTAAATCAAACTGGGTATGGATCGATCCGGAGAGGTGCTTGGGGCGCGGGCCCAGGTCACCACAAAGGAATAGGGCTTGTACGCTATTCTCTTTGGGCTTCCCCACTCTTGTCACATCACCTGAAGGTGTGCGTCTACGGTCGGGTCTTTGACTGACCAAACAAAAGGCTAGGTAAGGGCAATGCCAGGAAAACGCTTGGGGCTAAAGCCCAGGTATTAAGGGGGTGTGGTTAGACGACACCCTCCTCTTTTCCCCCGCTTATTCACATCACCTAAAAGGTGTGAGTCCCTGACAGGGGACCCTCAAACGGGTCCCGGGGTGTGAATTGGTTTGTGTGGACCCTCGCTCTCATATGATGCCAAGGTGTAGAAAATAAAGTGCGCACGAAGGTAAACAAACAGAGTAATAAAGCCATAAATAAACATTTTCGAGTTAAGCCCTCTTTCTTAAATTAAAACAAGTTAAAATTAAGAAGTATGTCCCCAGCAGAGTCGCCAGTCTGTGAGCCTCGATTTTAAACCCTATCCTATGTTGATTAAAGTTGATTAGGATCCAATCGGGTTTTAGGTCCACTTATAACCTAAGGTTAATAACTATGTCATATAATAATAATTATTAAAACCTAGGCTAGCTCACTGGAACCTATTATGAGTCGCCACCTAATTTTAACCTAGATCAAATTAGGAAAGGAGAGTTCGGGTTCGGGGGCTTGATATTCGACTTAATTAGGGTTCAAATTACTTTCATTACCCTCCTAGGTCATTTTCCTCTACTTGGTTCGTTTACGGCTTTCTACAAAGTTGTTTTTAACCTAGGTGCGCGCTTTGTTTTTTTTTATTTTTAATGTTTTTGACAGAAAATTAAAGTGAAATTGAAAGTTACCTAAACTAGGGTTTCGGGGGCAGAATTAGGTCAAATTTTTATTCCGTCCGTGGCCACGGACCTAATGTCCGAACCCACGGACCCCAGTTAACCTAATTACACAAAAAAGTCAAATTTAAACAGAAACGAGATTTTGAAAAGTCCGGGGCCATGGACAGGACGTCCGTGGGCCGGACATGTTTTATAAAACCCTAACTTTTGAAAATAAAAATATCCCGCCACCGTCCGGGGGCGTCCGGCTTTCGGACAGAGCGTTCGGGACCCCGGACATAGCATCCGTGGGTGCGGACCGACCTCGGACGGCGGCGGCGTTAAGGCTGTTCCCGGCGGTGGTTTTTGGCTCAAAATTTATGGGTACGTAGCCTGAAAGATTCTAAACATGTTAGTGATCAAAAGTTTTCAATTTGACTACGAATTAAGGATGAAACTTATTGAACAAGTTAGTGGACAGAAACGCAAACAATCCTTAATTCGGAAGCAAATAAAAGTCAATTCGGTTAGCAATTTCAACCAGAAGTGTATTTAGACCAGAAGGGTTAGAGAATTTGGTTTTTACCCTGTTTTGATTTCAAAAACTTGTTGTTCCTTCACGTCGGGAATCTCTGAAAGCCTCGTTGGTGGCCGATCCGGTTCGACTTTGACCCGAGCTTCTGACCTCTTCTTCCTTGTGTTGTTAAGCACGTTTTGGTTCTGTATTTGTGGTTGTTTGATGCTTGGAAGTTCAATGGGAGAAGAACGAATGTGTTTTTGGTGATTTTGGGATGATTTCGGTAGAGTTTCGGTGTTGGGAGTGTTGAAAACGTGGGAGGGAGGCAAGTAGACGGCTGTGTTTTCTGACTATGGGGATGATCTACCCTGCCTAAGGTCGTTTTTTGGAAGGCCTTTTATAGAAAAAGCATGGCCAAGTTGATAGAACAGATTTTTATCTAAAACCTTGATTTTGTGCTCTAAGAGAATCTGATTTTTTAAAATATGTTGCAGGCCGATAAAAATTATGAAATTTTAACTGAAGGTAAAGGATGATTTTTAAGAATTTGAGAGTTGGAATCGGGTTATTTTGATAAATAACCGATTATATAAAAATCTGACAATCTGGAATCTCCCATAATTCATAACTTATTATTGGAAAGTCGAAATAACGAAATTCCAACAGCATTAGTCTCTAATAATCATCCTCTATCTTGTGGTAAAATTTCATGATGTTTTGTTTCGATTTCGGTATTTTCCATAGGAGAGAGAAAATTGCAAAAATGATTGAATTTCTCTTTTAAATTTTGGGTTAAGGTTCCAAATAAGATAATTTCAGGGTTATGACTGTATGTAGTCATGCTAACCATGTGACATTTTATTTAATTTTTGGAAACCTTTTAATTTCTATTTTGAGGCTATTTCATGCGTTAATTATTAAAGAAATTAGCTTATAATATGAATTAAAAGCTAAATTTACAGAATAAATATTATCAGAGAATCATGAAATACCTTTCATAATGACCATGATATTTAAGTGTTTGGAGATAATGAACAAGTCATATGAAAAATAGAAAATCCCGAGAATGTCCTTGGAAAATCCTGCATTGGTGCATTTTGACCACTTTGCCCTTTGTAACACGTATGCCTTAGAGACCACTCCGGGGGGGTTGAAATTTTGGGTATAACACATGTTCATTGTTCGCCGGCTGGGGTTGCAAAAATTACAATGAGTGGAGATGAGGATGAGACGCAAAGCACGTACCTTGTTCGCCAGTGTGGGTTGCAAAAATTACCATGAAAACAAGATAATGAGAAAGGTAAGAGCATGTTCCTTGTTCGCCAGTATGGGTAGCAAATTTACAGTGCGGTTGATATGGCATAGAGCATGTTCCTTATTCACTAGTATGGGTTGCGAAATTACCGGGAGGTTGAAGAGATGGCGTAGAGCATGTTCCATGTTCGCCGGCGTGGGTTGTAAAAGTTACTGGGAGTGAAGAGAAGAGAGAATGAGGAAGAGGAGCATTCAATCCTTGTTCGCCAGTGGGTTGCAATTACAGTGAGAGAAATATATAAGAGAACAAAGAGAGCCGCGTTAATTTGGGCCAAAAATTAAATTCCCGCTCAGACTATATACCACGGTTCTCCAAAAACCGTGGTTTATTCTCTCCGGCGTGATGGTTATATACCACGGTTCTTTAAAAACCGTGGTTTATTCTCTCCGGCGTGACGGTTATATACCACGGTTCTCAAAAAACCATGATTTATTCTCTCCGGCGTGATGGTTATATACCACGGTTCTCCAAAAACCCGTGGTATATAGTCTGAGCGGGAATTTTAATTTTCGGCCCAAATTAACGCGGCTCTCTTGTTTACTTATAAACCACGGTTTGTAGGGCAACCGTCATTTATAGTACATGCTGGAGAGAAGAGAGCCGCGTTAATTTGGGCCGAAAATTAAAATTCCCGCTCAGACTATATACCACGGTTCTCCAAAAACCGTGGTTTATTCTCTCCGGCGTGACGGTATATACCACGGTTCTTTAAAAACCGTGGTTTATTCTCTCCGGTGTGACAGTTATATACCACGGTTCTCCAAAAACCGTGGTTTATTCTCTCTGGCATGTACTATAAATAACGGTTGCCCTACAAACCGTGGTTTATAAGTAAACTATATACCACGGTTCTCCAAAAACCGTGGTTTATTCTCTCCGGTGTGTACTATAAATGACGGTTTCCCTAGAAAAGTGGTTTTATAAACTTTAAACCACGGTTTTTCATTTAACCGTGGTTTAAGTGTCGTCATTTAAAATGTTTTTTCTACTAGTGTAATTTAAATTAATTTAGGGGTATTTCAGCTTTTAAAAGTTTGGAGGGTATTGCTCCCCAATGTAAATAGAAATGATCTAGCTGTGGGGTACCCTCAAAGGCTTAAAAGAGAACCTCAAAGTTTGGAGGGTATTGCTCCCCACCAAGCAAATAGAAATGAGCTAGTTGTGGGGTACCCTCCAAGACTTACCAACCAATGGGTGACCTAAAAGGCTGTCTAGGGCTTACATAATAATCATATGTACAAAGTAATGAAATAAAGGAATGCGATGAAACTATAACACACCAAAATATATATACATATAGAAAAAAGAAGGAGAATATAATTAGAGAGCAGACCGCATGATGGATAACAAGTCAAGAATTTCAACAGAATTAGACCCAGTTTGGCGTCATCTGTAACCAGGTGAATATCCTAAGCAGAAAACCCATCCGTCTAGGAAAAATACTAAACTAACCCGCCTCTTCAGTTTATCTGTTTATTTCCTTTTGTTCATCCTTATCAATTGAATTATCAATGTGATGCAGAAGCCAACAGACTGTTCCTATGGTTTCCCAGTTCGGTATCATCACGTACAAAACACAACCAGAGAAATAAATAAAAACCGCAAGGACAAAGTGCGGCAGAAAGCTAAAATTTAGAGGCTAAACGCCAATTCCAACATCATCCACTCAAAATCTACTATTGGTTCCTAACATCTCACTTGAATAGATTACAACATGCTAATTAACTAGTGTCCTTTCTATACTCTATAAACTGATACAACCAGCGTGGCATATTGGAGTTTGCTCTTCTGAATTATCGGACAAATAAACACAATGACATGCGTTCCAGGAAGCAAGGCAAATAAACCCAACTATAAGCAGAAATATGAACCGACATACCAGAGATCCAAAGCAAGCATGTAAACTGGGCAGTGATATTCACAAGGGAGTAGGTGTAAATACAAGAGTTAGAAATCAATATCGAGAGTAGGGCATACACAGATCCCTGCAAATATCTCAAAAAGGAACACTAGAGACTTAAACAAAGTGTTAGTCTAACAGATGAACAAAGAGACGGGAGACAGATTATGATGACAACGAGTTATACCTTCTTCCAAACATACATTTCCAAAGAGGGGGCTGTTATACCCAAAATTTTGACCCCCTGGTTAAGGTCTACGAGGTTGTGAGAGCCATCTTCATCAACAGTAAGAGTCTCCGCCCGATCGGCGTGTTCCAGGGCCTGAGGAGCAGTTTTGTCGTTGTCAGGGGCGTTTTCGTAATTTTTAAGGCTTCTGAGTTCTCCTATAGGCTTTCTCTCTCCTCCAAAGGGTGCCCAAATCAGCTCGAAATGCTTTGATATTTAACCCATGATAGAGGATGACATTTTAAGCATAATGGCGTTGGAATTTTGATTTTTCGAATTTCCAATAATTTTCTAGCAATTTCTGATTGAATCTGACGAGAAATTCAATTTAAAAATGCTCCAGCATTTAAAAATTCGTTTCCACCTCAGAAAATTCATAATATCCATTCTTGACATGTGGTTAAAATTTCATAGCAAAATTCCTTTGGGAAGTTACTCAGTTAAAATATCGAAAAATCTTACTTTTACTAGATTCTCTTTATCTTTAAGGAAGTCTATATAAGGGGATAGGTTTTTGGATAAAATGAGAACCTCACATGCTGAAGAACCTAGAGAGTCAGAAAACACGGCCTCCTCTCTCTCTCTCACGTTTTCCAACACCCGGCCACCCAAATCATACTGAAAGTCCCCCGAAATCACCATCTAAACACGTTTTCCAATCCCCAAAGCACCAATAACCATCAAAACCCTCACAAAAACACCTCTAAAACGTGAAGAACAGCAAGAAACCAACAACCAGAAGCTTGGGTCGAAATCCTCTCGGGTCTGCCATCAACGGAGCACTCGACGAGTCCCGGTGTGAAGAAACGTTGTGAATCCGAAGGTAAAACAGGTAGAAACTCCACTTCCCTGATTCACCACGGTATTATCTGTCTTGCCTCAAAATTTGGGCTCAAACTAACCTTCGTAGGCTACTGTATGCTGTTTGTTTATTTAAGCCTCTGTCAGATAACTTGTTTGCTAAGTTTCGTGCTTAATTCGAATTCAAATTGAAAACTTTCAATCACTAACGTCTTGTACATCTTTCAGGCTACACACCCATAAAATTTGAGCTCAAAACACCCTCGGGAACCTTCTGAAAACCCCCGTCCGTGGGTGGTCCGTGACCTCGGACCTATGGTCCGGGACCTCGGACGCGTTGTCCGAGACCACGGACACCCACGGACGGCGGCGGGATTTTAAAAATTCAAAATTTAGGTTTTTCTAATAATGTCCGGGCCCACGGACATCCTGTCCGTGGCCCCGGACCTTGCAAATTTTGTTTTCCTTTAATTTCGACTTTTCTGTATATTTAGGTTAACTGGGGTCCGTGGTCTCGGACGTTTGGTCCGTGGCTACGGACGTAAGCAAAATTTGACCTAATTCTGCCTCCGAAACCCTAGTTTAGGTAGCTTTTAATTTCACTTTAATTCTCTGTCAAAAACGTTAAAAACAAAAAAAAAACAGAAGCTCGCGCACTTAGGTTAAAACGACTCGTAATAAGCCGTAAATAAACTAAGTAGAGGAAAAACGACCTAGGAAGGGTAATGAAAGTAATTTGAACCCTAATTAAGTCGAATATCAAGCCCCCGAACCCGAACTCTCCTTTCCTAATTTGATCTAGGTTAAAATTAGGTGGCGACTCATAATAGGTTCCAGTGAGCTAGCTTGGGTTTTAATAATTATTGTTATATGACATAGTTATTAATCTTAGGCTATGAGTGGACCTAAAACCCAATCAGATCCCAATCAATTTATTCAACATAGGATAGGGTTTAAAATCGAGGCTCACAGACTGGCGACTCTGCTGGGGACTTACTTCTTAATTTTAACTTGTTTAATTTTAAGAAGGAGGGCTTAACTCGAAAATGTTTATTTACGGCTTTTACTATGTTGCTTGTTTACTTCTGTGCGCACTTTAATTTTTGCACCCTTGCATCATATGAGAGCGAGGGTCCACGCAAACCAATTCCACTCTGGGACCCGTTTGAGGGTCCCCTGTCAGGGACTCACACCTTTTAGGTGATGTGAATAAATGGGGGAAAAGAGGAGGGTGTCGTCTAACCACACCCCCTTAATACCTGGGCTTTAGCCCCAAGCATTTTCCTGGCAGTACCCTTACCAAGCCCATTGTTTGGTCAGTCAAAGACCCGTCCGTGGATGCACACCTTCAGGTGATGTGAAAAAAGTGGGGAAGCCCAAAGAGAATAGCGTGCAAGCCTTATTCCTTTGTGGCAACCCGGGCCCATGCCCCAAGCACCTCTCCGGATCGATCCATACCCGGTTTGATTTTAACGTCTAGTGAGGACATGTTGAATTCGTGTGGGCCTTGTTTGCTCGCGTGATCGGCCCACTACCCTGCCTAGAAACTGATAGGAATAACCCGAATTTACGGTTTTATTGTTCGCAGCCCAAAGGCCTTGTTTGGTTTGAATGAATTGTTTGTTCGAGCTCGGGCCCAAAAGTTTAAACTCATGTGATTTCTCTCTTTCAGCCCAACTTGAATCATCAATTTAGTTCTAGGCCCACGAAAAGTAAATCCACCTAAGGTCCTAGTTATAAGTATCATCTTTTAGGCCAACCAAGAATTACTCGGCCCAAACAAGTTAGAATACCACTTTATCAAGTATTCCTTCTCGGCCCAGAACTTCAGTTTTCTAATGGACGATGTTTTGGAAACAGGCGAACCCAAATCCTAGGAGTGGTGAAGGAGGAAATCCGATCAACATGGACATCCATCTCGCAGCATTGGAACAAAAGTACCGGGACACCATCAATGCCATGGAGCAGAGACATAGTGCTGTCAGGAACGCCATGGAGTCCAACTACATTGCAGCAATTGAAGAATTAAAAACGAAGACCCTTTCCCTTGAAGCCGGACGTCAAGTCCAAAATGAACTAGTGAATAGGCTTCTTAGCTTTCTTCACAACTGTACTGAAGTCAGTTCTATTACGGCCCAAGGTTCAAGGGGATACCAAGGAAATGGCTGCAGAACTCGAGAGGGCGAGCAGACGACCAGAAGAAACCCCAAGGAGATCATTTTAAATTTTCCTTCCTCGAGATCTTGCACTAAGTTAGGAATACCGACACCCGCCCTAGGCGAGAGTCCCATGTGCCCGCAGAACTGTAGTGCCAGGTTACAGGTAGGACAGCTCAAAGCTCGGAGAATGGGCAACAAGGCAAAGCCAGTTGTGGCAATCCCAGTTTCAAAGCAGAGAACCAAAGCATCATCCCGACCAAGGCGATTCCCTGCGCCAAGACAGTTTTACCGACTTTGGCCGAACACCAAGTCAGGCATTTGAGGAGCTCCAGAAAAGAAACTTGCTACAGCCTTTGGCCCCTCGGCCAGGAACCGCTCATTTAGGGAGGCATCTTAGTCAATTCTGCCATCACCATCAGTTACCTGGCCATAACACAGATCATTGCCGGGCCTTACGGCATAAGATCCAAGACTTGCTTGACCAGGGACTTCAGTTCTTGGAGCATGGGAATATTTTCGGGAACCCCATGTCTGAGCACCACTAGGAATCTTTGTTATTTTTCTTTTCTCTTCAGTTGTTTAGCGTAGCATTTGTTTCGTCTTTTCTTTTAGTTCTTTAGCTAGTTTAGTTGTTTCTCCCTTTTTAGTTGGTACTCAATGTCGTTGTTACTTCTTTTGATTATCAATAAAATTTCTTCTTTGATTCGTGTTCTAATGAGTATACTTCCGTTCATGTGAACACACAAAAAAAAACAAAAATATAAATCACTCAGCAATCACCCCATCATTACTCACCACCGTCCTCACACATGTAATCACCCCTCCTCAAAATAACTTGGGTATTCAAAAGGCTTGTCGAGAAAAAAAAAACCCCACAACGATACTGGGGGCAATCTGAGTTAAGGAGCGATAATGTTTATTTCTTTTGTTTAAATGCGCAAACAAGTCTCTGAGTGAACATTTCGCGAGAGTGCCTTGAGCGGTAAAACCAAGAGTGAAAGAGCGTGTCATTTTTACACGGCTCCAGAGAGGTCACATTCAAAGGTAAGGCAAGCGGCATGGCTCCGATCGAAGGAGATATTTTGTAAATTTACGCTTAAACCTGTAAAAAGTAACAAAGAACGGACGCACAACTATTAGGGATGACGAAGCACCTAGGTACAGCACCACACAGCCAAAAGCCTATAAACCCAGGCATTAAACCCTAGGCACCCCCGCTGAGCTTTTCATATATGACCTCTTTCACAATATTACAAGCTCCACAAATAAGCCAGCCAATGACGAATAACCGACCCGGTGACCAAAGGAAGCAAGGAGCCCGACTTTTGGACAGCAACTTCATAAGTCCAAAGAAGCAAACCGCTACCAGCATGACAAAGCGATCCGTAAATGGTCCCAAAGTGACACAGGATCCAAATGAGCTAGCATCAAAACAGCTCTCAAAGATCAAAACCGGGAAACACAAGAACCCCGAAAGGAAAGAAATCCAAAGAAAGGCAAACCTGAAAAGCCTTGAAAAAACCCAAAATTGGAAGAAGGAGAAAGGATGCAAGGAACAATTCAAAAATCCAGAGTTCCAAGTTCGTAAGCGAAGTCATCACGAAGTAGCCAGAACGACTTCAGGACAAAGAAAGCAAGTCCGAGAGAAGGTGCAAGTTGCAGCTTTGGTCACCCGTATAGCTCCACATATCCTAAACATTCCTCCATCGTCCCATTGTCTTTCATTACACCCATAGCCATGTTATAAGCTCAAAAGACTTCCGACTTAGTAGTAGTTGTGTATCCAATCACGTGAAAGTAACAGGTTGGACGCGTAAATCGAACAAATGTCAAATTCAATGGTTGAGATGTCTTGACCCAAAAGGAGAGTACGAGCGCAAGCATTAAATACTTTGAGTGTAGATAGAAAGCACCACATCAAGATAAACCCTGACCTTGTGAGAGTGAGACTTGTTTTGTGCAGTTAATCAAAGAAAATACTGGGGGAATCGATCGGAACGGTCGATTGCCATAAAATCCTAAAAAACTCGGATTGCCTTAAGGAAAAATACTGGGGGCAATTGTTGGTCCCAACAATTGCAACAAAGACACCGATTGAGTCCCAAAATCCAAAACCCAAAGGGTCAAACCCTCTTCATATCACACAGGCCCGTCCTAAGCCCTACCTCCACTCAAACATCCGCAGACCCGTCCTAAGCCCTACCTCCACTCAAAATCCTCAGGCCCGACCTAAGACCTTCCTCCACATTCAAACATCCATAGGCTCGTCCTAAGCCCTACCTCCACATCAAATTCCCTCAGGCCCATCCTAAGCCCTACCTTCACAACTCAAACACCCGCAGGCCGTCTTGAGCCCCACCGTTTCCGGGTTTGACATAAACCCTAACCCTTCTACATCCATTTAGACCCATCATACATTTTACTCACTTTCACTTAGAATAACCTTTAGGCTCGTCATAAGACCTAGATCCATCCTTAGGCTCGTCATAAGACCTAGATCCATCTTTAGGCTCGTCATAAGACCTAGATCCATCCTTAGGCTCGTCATAAGACCTAGATCCATCCTTAGGCTCGTCATAGACCTAGAACCATCCTTTAGGCTCGTCATAAGACCTAGAACCTCCCTTTAGGCTCGTCATAAGACCTAGTTGCATTCCTTAGGCTCGTCATAAGACCTAGTTGCATTCCCTTAGGCTCGTCATAAGACCTAGATCCAACCTTTAGGCTCGTCATAAGACCTAGAACCTCCCTTTAGGCTCGTCATAAGACCTAGTTGCATTCCCTTAGGCTCGTAGTAAGACCTAGCATTACCTTTTAGCTTACCCACTCTCATCAAACACATTGCATTCATCTCCTTCATATAGGCTCGTCATAAGACCTAGTTGCATTATCCAGGCGCGTCACAAGACCTGGCGACAGAAGTTGGCGAGGTGATGGCAAATCCTCCTTTTGCGATGTCAACTTATTTTTGGGATCAACGAATGGTGGGCAAAGGCAATAAGTCCCCAGGGTTTTTACCAGGAGTTATCCTGCACACGGCTTGGGGGCGATGGCAATAAGTCCACATTGGGTCCAGCCAGGAGCATCGGCACGGGTTTCGGTCCCCCTGAAGCATCCGAGCATCATCAGCATCATCGGCATCATCAACATCATCGGCATTATCATCAGCATCAGCATCATTTGCATCATTAGCATTTCAGCATTCTTGCATTTTCATCACTTTAGGTAGTCACGCCTTAGAATAGCTTGACATCATTTTCATCACTTTAGGTAGTCAGCGCCTTAGAATAGCTTGACATCATTTTCATCACTTTAGGTAGTCAGCGCCTTAGAATAGCTTGACATCATTTTCATCACTTTAGGTAGTCAGCGCCTTAGAATAGCTTGACATCATTTTCATCACTTTAGGTAGTCAGCGCCTTAGAATAGCTTGACATCATTTTCATCACTTTAGGTAGTCAGCGCCTTAGAATAGCTCGACAGCATATCATCATTTTAGGTAGTCAACGCCTTAGAATAGCTTGACATTGTATCATCCTTATAGGTAGTCGGCACCTTAGAATAGTCTGACATTACCTCATTATTACCTCTAGGTAGTCAGCGCCTTAGAATAGCTCGACACAGTGCTTTGTAGCTTAGGTAGTCAGCGCCTCCGAATTGCTGGGCATCGTTAACCCGGTTTCACACAACGTGGAGGATTCTGTGGAGTCCAAAATTTTGGGCACCACTCAAGCATCAACCAGACTTTTCACATTCGTTACAAAGTCCAGTTGACGGGGGGCAATCTGTTATACCCAAAATTTTGACCCCCTGGTTAAGGTCTACGAGGTTGTGAGAGCCATCTTCATCAAACAGTAAGAGTCTCCGGCCCGATCGGCGTGTTCCAGGGCCTGAGGAGCAGTTTGTCGTTGTCAGGGGCGTTTTCGTAATTTTTAAGGCTTCTGAGTTCTCCTATAGGCTTTCTCTCTCCTCCAAAGGGTGCCCAAATCAGCTCGAAATGCTTTGATATTTTAACCCATGATAGAGGATGACATTTTAAGCATAATGGCGTTGGAATTTTGATTTTTCGAATTTCCAATAATTTCTAGCAATTTCTGATTGAATCTGACGAGAAATTCAATTTAAAAATGCTCCAGCATTTAAAAAATTCGTTTCCACCTCAGAAAATTCATAATATCCATTCTTGACATGTGGTTAAAATTTCATAGCAAATTCCTTTGGGAAGTTACTCAGTTAAAATATCGAAAAATCTTACTTTTACTAGATTCTCTTTATCTTTAAGGAAGTCTATATAAGGGGAGGTTTTTGGATAAAATGAGAACCTCACATGCTGAAGAACCCTAGAGAGTCAGAAACACGGCCTCCCTCTCTCTCTCTCTCCTTTTTCCAACACCCCGGCCACCCAAATCATACTGAAAGTCCCCGAAATCACCATCTAAACACGTTTTCCAATCCCCAAAGCACCAATAACATCAAAACCTCACAAAAACACCTCTAAAACGTGAAGAACAGCAAGAACAACCAACAACCAGAAGCTTGGGTCGAAATCCTCTCGGGTCTGCCATCAACGGAGCACTCGACGAGTCCCGGTGTGAAGAAACGTTGTGAATCCGAAGGTAAAACAGGTAGAAACTCCACTTCCCTGATTCACCACGGTATTATCTGTCTTGCCTCAAAATTTGGGCTCAAACTAACCTTCGTAGGCTACTGTATTGCTGTTTATTTAAGCCTCTGTCAGATAACTTGTTTGCTAAGTTTCGTGCTTAATTCGAATTCAAATTGAAAACTTTCAATCACTAACGTCTTGTACATCTTTCAGGCTACACACCCATAAATTTGAGCTCAAAACACCCTCGGGAACCTTCTGAAAACCCCCGTCCGTGGGTGGTCCGTGACCTCGGACCTATGGTCCGGGACCTCGGACGCGTTGTCCGAGACCACGGACACCCACGGACGGCGGCGGGATTTTAAAAATTCAAAATTTAGGTTTTTTCTAATAATGTCCGGGCCCACGGACATCCTGTCCGTGGCCCCGGACCTTGCAAATTTTTGTTTTCCTTTAATTTCGACTTTTCTGTATATTTAGGTTAACTGGGGTCCGTGGTCTCTCGGACGTTTGGTCCGTGGCTACGGACGTAAGCAAAATTTGACCTAATTCTGCCTCCGAAACCCTAGTTTAGGTAGCTTTTAATTTCACTTTAATTCTCTGTCAAAAAACGTTAAAAACAAAAAAAAACAGAAGCTCGCGCACTTAGGTTAAAACGACTCGTAATAAGCCGTAAATAAACTAAGTAGAGGAAAAACGACCTAGGAAGGGTAATGAAAGTAATTTGAACCCTAATTAAGTCGAATATCAAGCCCCCGAACCCGAACTCTCCTTTCCTAATTTGATCTAGGTTAAAATTAGGTGGCGACCATAATAGGTTCCAGTGAGCTAGCTTGGGTTTTAATAATTATTGTTATATGACATAGTTATTAATCTTAGGCTATGAGTGGACCTAAAACCCAATCAGATCCCAATCAATTTATTCAACATAGGATAGGGTTTAAAATCGAGGCTCACAGGGGCATCAGAAAAAAAGGAAATATCCATGACTGGTGCAAGTGAACAACTCAAAGAAACTTTCATTCGGGTTCTTTGCTACCGGGCATAGGATAATAACAGAAACCAACCGTTAGGTGGTAATCACAAAGCAGGTCAGAAGTAAACCCAACTTGTGACCGGAAAGAACATCAGTCTCATTAACTGTAGAATCTTAACACCACATGTGAGCAAACAAAACCGAAACTGGAAGATGACCAGTTCATTCATCTTTCAAACCCGAATACGGTAACATAAAAATACTCAGAACCATGACTGGAAAAAGGGACCAGTCTATTACAGAACAGAAAAACGAGAATATACAGGATCCTCATTACAGAATCCGACAGTAGACAGTGTTCAACTCAACAAAACCCCAATGACATGGGTATATCAAAGATCAGATGGAGATGCCCAGTACAACAAGAACTCACACTCGTAATCAGGTTTGCCGTGTTCGTGGACTTCAAGGTCCATACCAGGCCATGTGCGATTGCAACTCATCAAAAAAGTACAGAGGAAGGCTAAATAGGTACACGCTTATAAATCGACGCCAAGAAAGAAGCCATGCATACGCCCAAGGGCAAAATACAGCAGGTCAAATAAGAGCGAATCCATTAACAACGAGAAATCACCCCTTCGAGACTAAAAACTCTCGAAACGGATATTCGAGGTCCTGGTTCTGGGTTCAATGAAATTAAACGATTGAAAGAGTAAAATGATTGGGAAACAACATAACAAAAACGAGATTAAGCGGAAAAGAAGCCTTAGCGAGGAAAAGCAAAACGGGGGTTGAGCGTAATAGAACCGACATCACTTACTCTGTAGAATCAAAGTAGTTGTCCAAACGGGAACAATGCAAGCAACGGCTTCGGGTTATAAAGGAAACGAAGAAACTATGGGTTTTGCGGTAGACGATGGGGATTCTTAGTGGAGTCGAAGATGACAGAGGCGATCGGTGAACATTTTCGGAAAATGTCATGGGGTTAAGCGTTGATATCGGTGGTGGAGGTAGTTTCCGACGAGGATGAGATGAGCGGTCGTTGGGGGGTGTTTTTCGGGCACACTGGTGGAGTTTATGATGGTGATTTCAAATAACGGGAACGGGAAAGAAGAAAAGGTTCGCTTCTCGGGATTTCAAATAATAACCAACAAAGAGAATGTTCTAGAGCTCGAAAAAAAATCTCCCCCCTAGTCTGCTACTGTTCTCCTCTTTTTATAAAGAGGGGCTAGGGTTTTTTTTTAAGGGATCTGATTATTATATGGGCTGACTATAAAGTGGGGCTTATTTGAGATACTTGGTCTAAAAAACGGGTTCAAATTGGGGTAGACTGCATCAGGTTTGGAAATCATATACTACACACAAATGAGAAAGGAGTGTCTACCGAGTTTCGAACTCTAGACCTCCGTCCTCTTCTCTCACGCACTCTACCAATTGAGTTGTGATGACTTTCAGTAGGTAGTAACGGGGAAACCAAATAAAATTCATGTCGCATGTTGAGATAAATAAAGAAAACGCCTCCAGCCCATACTAGGAGTTGAACCCGGGATCTGCGGGTTGCATGATGGATACCTTAACCAGTTACGCTAGGTCAGATTTCAATACACATCCGAGAGGAATAATACTAAAGCTCTAACTTTGACTGAACAATTTTCTAGAAGAAGCGCTAAATTTAAAGGAAAGTGTGCAATGATTTGAAATTATGGAATGTAACTAAAGATAGGGCTCAAAATGTAAAATAGAAAACACATGTACATGAAATAACAAAAATGATACCCCCGTAACGGAGATAAAACGTATGAAATAAAAAATAATAGTAGTGCAAAGGACACATAAAATAATAGAAATAGCGACGATAAAACAACGGGAAAATTAAAGGAAATAATAAATAATACAAAAAAGTATGAATCAATCGAGTATATACAATAATACAAGGTAATACCAAAACCGTGAAATATTTTAAACACAAAAGCAACAAAATAAGTATACAAAATGAAGTAGGTTAAAATGGATTACAATAAAAGGCTCATGCTCCTTTTCCATAGGAATGTGGGATTTAAATGTCAGAAAAAAAGAGAAATTCCTTTGGTTGAAACGGGGACGACCGCCCTGTTTCTAGTAGCATATTTATTTTTGTATTCTTGGTTCAATATAAAACGGGTGAGAATTTTTGGTGTCTACAGATGGCTCCCCTTGATTCAATTCTGCAATAGAAGGCTTGCAGAATTGGATCAAGGTTGACGGGCGCCAAAAATTCTCACTAGGGCTTTTATGGGGTACATCCAGATGCGATCACGGATAAAACACTGTGTGAACGCGATGGGAGAATAACATGATAACCGAGTGCACGAGGACTTAGAAGTGCCTCAACTGGACCTCTTGATATCTAGTCCTAGGGCTTACGACGGGCCTAGAATGTGATTGAAAGTACGAGGACTTAGGAGTGCCTCAACTAGACCTCTTGACATCTAGCTATAGGACTTATGACGAGCCTATAATACCAACAACCCAATTTGGTTGACGGTGCACGAGGGCTTAGGAGTGCCTCAACTGGACCTCTTGATATCCAGTCCTAGGGCTTATGACGGGCCTAGAATGCGATTGAAAGTACGAGGACTTAGGAGTGCCTCAACTAGACCTCTTGACATCTAGCTATAGGACTTATGACGAGCCTATAATACCAACAACCCGATTTGGTTTAAGGTGCACGAGGGCTTAGGAGTGCCTCAACTGGACCTCTTGATATCTAGTCCTAGGACTTATGACGGGCCAAGAATGCAATTGAAAGTATGAGGACTTAGGAGTGCCTCAACTAGACCTCTTGACATCTAGCTATAGGACTTATGACGAGCCTATAATACCAACAACCCGATTTGGTTTAAGGTGCACGAGGGCTTAGGGGTGCCTCAACTGGACCTCTTGATATCCAGTCCTAGGGCTTATGACGGGCCTAGAATGCGATTGAAAGTACGAGGACTTAGGAGTGCCTCAACTAGACCTCTTGATATCTAGCTATAGGACTTATGATGAGCCTATAATACTTTAACGGAGCTGTACGAAACTCGCTGTGATGGGAGGTTGACCTGAAGTTGAATTTAGCTGCATGTTGACTTGGGGTTGGGCGCTCTCTGATGGGTCCTTCGATCCTCAACGAAGGTTTTGAGGTTGGAAATTTTTCTTTGGTGTTGTCTCCCTTTAACTGCATGAGTGTTGGGGATGATGTGATCGGGTGATTCCGATATATGCGGTTGGATGGTTTTAAATAACTTTTGGGGACCGTAGTGGTCAAGTGCGATTTTCATGGTATTGGAGAGGGCTTTAGCCAATGACTCTGGTAGTTTGACGGCGGCCCTGGTGTTACACCGGGAAGACTCCGGCATGGCTCCGGTATGGCACTGGGATGGCTCCGGCCTGGCCTTGAGATGGCTCCGGTATGGCCCTTAGATGGCTCCGGTATGGCCCTGAGATGACTCCGGTATCGCCTTGAGATGGCTCCGGTATCGCCTTGATATGGCTCCGGTATGGCCTTGAGATGGCTCCGGTATAGCCCTGATATGGCTTCGGTATGGCCTTGAGGTGGATTCCTTCATAAGGTGACAGCAACGACCTTGTGGTTCAAGGGGTGGAGGGTTTTTTTATTTGGAATGGGGTCGCACCCTGAGAGGTTTGCCTATGTACTCAACTCCCTGTTGTGATCAGACCTTATGTAGTTCATGAATTTTGGCGAGTGAGGAGTTTGACGGTGAGGCATTTCTTTGAACGGTGTTAGAAGACTTTTAATCCTTTGCTTCGGTGACTGCACAGTCTTCCACATCACTCAGAGAATGGCTATCGTGCTGGTGGTTGGTGAAGGAGACAGGAACTATGCTGTGGCTTCCCTTACAAGAGGGGTTTACTTATCTTTCTCTTTCCGTGGTGTAGGATATTATGTCCAAACCGATGAATGCAAATCTATTCTACATGAATTTTTTTTGGAATTGGATATGATTGAATGCAAAGGGGATGTCGTGTCAAGGTGATCTCAACCAAGAATTCTAATTAAGTTAGATTAGTCATTTCTAGGTCACTTCCTTCTTGAAAAATCTTCCCAAAAGAGGTCTCTCAGGATCTCTTATACCTTTCCGTTTCCTTTCTTAAGCTCAGTAGGCTTTCTTTAATCGGTGGTGATAAACACTCGCTTTTTCTCTTTCTTCCTGATTTCTCTGACACTCGTTTGTGTGTGATTGTATTGACAAGATCGGATGCGTTGTGGCCTTTCATGTTTCGAATTTGGAACTTTTCAAATCAAGCAAATACCATCTCTAAGTCGGAGGTCTTTCAATGGGTTATAACGGGGCTGCAGGGTATGTCACATGGGACTGGAGGATTTGTTTGAGAATTGTGGAGCTTTTGTGCAACAGAGGATATGTTTCACCTTTGCCATGGGTGGAGTGATTTTTGAACTCCTTTCGTATTTGTGCTGGTTTATGATGTGCTCTCATTTTTGATTTGCTTTTTTCTTTGAGTAGTCTATTTGCATTTCTTCGTGTTTGACATTCTCGTTCTCATCTATTTCTCAAGTGTGAAGTAGTATTGAGTGATGTGAGACTTTCATTTCTTCTCTTTACTATTTTGAGCATTTTGTGTTCCGTTTCTCTCGTTTTCATCCTCTTTGGGTATCTCTTTCAAGCTTTATTCCATGCTTTAAATGGTGGGGAAAAGAACCATGGCTCCGGCTCTTTTTATCCTCTTTCATAGGGGTGAATTGTTGTGTGATGTGGGGTGGTATATCGTGGAGCTATTTCCGAGAAAGGTATCAGTCAGTGAAAGGCTCAGCGGGGTTCACTAAGGGATCATTTTTAGGGTCAATAAGGCTTTTTGGCCTTGTGGAGGTTTTCTTCGATCCTGGGTGCCTCGTCATCCCTATTGACAGATAATTATTTCCTCTACTATTCCCAAATTTTGACATAAATGGTAACGTACTTTTCTCATCAATACTTTGTTCCGTGAAGGGAGATCCTCACATGGTGCTTCGAAATTTAAATGCTCAAACACTCTGGGTTTTGCACGCTCTGTGTTTCTCTCATGCACTCGACTCTCACGGGAGGTTGGAGATCCTTTCAATGACCTCTTCGGGGAAAATGATACAAGAGTTCGGCGACCTTTGTGAGGACTCATGTGACTTTCCTAGAATTAAAGATCGAGATGCACCTCGAAACTGGGGATATGCAAATGCAAATTCAGTTAAGCTAAACCTAATGCAGATGATAATGATTAATTTTGTGTGGATGCATTTTTTTGGATTTTTGTGTGGATGCATTTTTTGGATTCTTGTGTGGATGCATTTTTTGGATTCTTGTGTGGATGCATTTTTTTTTGGATTTTTGTGGCAGTTCAGACATAATATCGTTTCAACCGGTCGAGATTGACAAGCCTTTGAAATTCTTCTCCGTCCAAATCTGTCAGTAATACGACACCATGAGGGGTTATCTCTTTGACCAGATATGGGCCCACCCAGTTCGGTCTGAATTTCCCTCGTGGGTCTGGTAAATCTTTTCTCATCTCTTTTAGGATGAGATCATCCACTTGGATGTTTCGTTCTTTGACCCTTGGTTGAACGCTCTAGCCATTCTCTTCTGGTAACCCTGGATGTGATATAATGTCTGTAGGCATTTTTTATCAAGAAGAGCTAGACTGTCATAGCGTAATTGCAACCCGTCACTTTCAGCAATTTTCAGTTCGTTAGTGACCCGAAGAGTTGGAATTTCAAGCTCGATTGGCAAAACACATTCTGACCCATACACCAAGGAATACGGGGTGGCTCCGGTTGCAGTTCTGACAGTAGTTCGGTAACCCCCGAGAGCGTAGTGTAGCTTTTCCTGCCAATCTCTGTACGTTTCGACCATTTTTGGCAGTGCACTCTTTATGGCTTTGTTGGCAGCCTCAACTGCTCCGTTGGTTTGAGGTCTGTATGAGGATGATCTATGGTAACGAATGTTGTACTTCTCCATAACCCGGATAGTATCCCCATCGAACTGAGAGCCGTTGTCTGACACGAACTCTGAGGGGACCCCATATCGGCATATGATGTCTTTTTCGATAAACTGGGCAACTTGTCTTGATCCGATATTCGCAAACGACAGTGCCTCGACCCATTTGCTGAAATAAATAATTGCCACAATGATGTAGTGATCCCTATTTGAAGCTTTAGGGTGAATTTCCCCAATGATGTCAATTCCCCATATAGAGAACGACCAAGGAGCCGCCATGGATGTTAGGGGTAAGGGAGGCAGGTGTTGCAAGTTAGCATGTGTGTGACATTTGGCGCACTTTTTCACAAATGCGTGAATCGGCTTCCATTGTTGTCCAGTAGTACCCTAGTCTGAGGATTTTTCGGGATAGGGAATGTCCTCCAGCATGGGTCCCACATACCCCTCGTGGACATCCTCGATGATCTTATCAGCCTCTCTTCTGGTCACACATAAGTGTTGTACTCCATTCGGCATTCTCTTGTAGACCCTGGTTCCGCAGATCACATATTGATTTGACATTCTTCTCAACGCAATGCGGTCCTACTTAGTTGCCTCTAGTGGGTATTCTCCTTTTTTGAGAAAATTCTCAATGTCCATGAACCACTCATCTTTGATTTCTTCTGCTTCGATGCATCTAATCTCGAATGAGGGTACATTAGTCATGGTTATCCACAAAGGGAAGTACAATGAACCGGTCGGTACTTGGACTACTGAAGCCAAGGAGGCTAAGGAGTCAGCGAAGATGTTCTGGCTACGGTTCACATGCTTGAAAGTCACATTTCGAAAGCAGGTGATTAGGTACGAAAGGTAGTCATGGTAGGGGATCAATCGTTCTTCTCTGATCTCCCAAGTCTGGTTGACTTGTGAAATAACAAGATTAGAGTCGCCGAAGACCTCTAAACTCCTCCATCATCTAACTTCATTACACGCAGGCTTCAGAAGCTGTCATGTTGTTCTGGTTGATTGTTAGTGACCGGGTAATTGATTTTACCGCAGCGGGAAGCAGATCTCCCTCAGGATGGACCAACAAGATCCCGACCCCTTTACCCTTGTGGTTGACGGCACCATCAAAGTACAACCTCCAACAGATTTTCCGTAATGTCATGATTTGCTCATCCAGGAAGTCGTCATTTCCGAAGAACTCGGACGCTACGGGGCATTCTGCCAGGTGTTCGGCTATGGCACTCCCTTTGATTGACTTTTGGATTTTGAAAGTTATATCAAACTCAGACAACAACGGGGACCATCTGGATAAGCGACCGTCAAGAATTGGCTTTTCCAGAAGGTTTATAGGGTTCATGCATGCAATCAGATGAACCTTTTACCCTAACAAGTAGTGCCTTAACTTCTTTGTGGCCCAAACCAAAGTAGCACAAAATTTGTGATGTGGAGTCGGTGTTTGTTTCTGCATCGACCCATTTCTGCTGATATGGTGATGATTGACTTCTCGCATGGTGGGGATCCTTCTTCCTAGGCCAGCATGGCACCCATTGATGTTTCCTGAGCTGTTAGCTAGAGTATCATCGGTTTGCCCTCTTGAGGTGGTACCAAGACTGGCGGGTTCTGCAAATAGGTTTTGATCTTCTCAAATGCCTCTTGGCACTGTTCATTCCAGACTTTAGACGCATCTTTCTTCAACAGACAGAAGATAGGCTCAAAGGTCTCGGTTAGCTGCATGATGAATCTTCTGATGTACTGAACTCTACCTAAGAAACCCTGATTTCCCTTTGGTCTTCGGAGGAGACATTTCTTGAATGGCTTTTATCTTATCGGATGTACCTCGATTCCACGGTTGTGATCATGAATCCTAGAAGTTTTCCCCCGGTTAAACCAGAAGTGCATTTTTCCGGGTTGAGATTCATCTAGATTTTCACATCCGATCAAAGAACTTCCTCTTAGGTTTGTCAAGTGGTCCTCCCGTTGGGCAGCTTTGACGATCATGTCGTCTACGTATACCTCCACTTCCTTGTGAATCATATCATGCAGTAATGTACTGGCAGCCCTTTGATACGTGGCTCCGACATTTTTCAAGCCAAAAGGCATGTTCACGTAACAAAGGTCCCCCACTGTGTAATAAAAGATGTCTTTTCCTGATCTTCTACAGCCATTCGGATCTGATTGTAACCTGAAAACCCGTCCATGAATGATGTAGTGCATGTTTGGCAGTGTTGTCAACAAAGATGTCAATGTGCGGTAAGGGAAAGCTGTCTTTGGGGCTGGCCTCGTTTAAGTCCCGAAAGTCAATACACACTCGCACTTTTCCATTTTTCTTTGGGATGGCTACGATATTGGCTAGCCAATCGGGGTAATTGACGACCCGGATAAAGCCAACACGTAACAATTTCTCAACCTCTTCTTTCACTTTTAGTTGATGCTCAGGTTTCATTCTTCTTAAACGTTGTTTCTTAGGTTTGGCATTGGGATACAACGGTATTCGATGCTGGACATAGCGGGATCGATCTCGGGCATGCCTGCGTAACTCCAAGTAAAAACGTCAACATATTCAGTTAATAGAGAGGTCAAGCCCCGTTTTTTTATTTCGCTCAGTCCTGAACCGATTTGCAATGTCTTAGGGTTGTCTGTTGTTCCGATGTTTATCGACACTATGTCCTCCACAATCTGGGTGTGGGTGGAATATTGTTCTGTAGGAGGCATATCCTCCTCATCATACTCTTCTTCTTCGGCCTCATAGTTTTGCATTCAATCAAGTGACAAAAGAGATGAACTTTCTGAACAAACTGAACTTTCATTAATGTTCGAAGAGTTGGGTAACTCAGTGATTGCTAGAAAATTGCCACCATTTTTACAGCTGAAAATAAATGGTGGCTCCCCCTCTCTTTCTCCTTCATCGAAATTGAGACAAATATCATTCTCATCATTAGTACTGCTAGAACTACTGCTATCACTACTGTTACTACTGCTATCACTATCAACTAGACTGATTGAATATGGTTCCTCCTTCCTGTAGCAAATGGCAAGGCATGCTCCATGGCTATCTACCGAGAGTGCGGGGGCCTTGATGACTGATTTGATCGTGACACTGTTCTCCGCTACCTCCTCGGGCATTCCTTGGTCATATTCCTTGCCGTCATGGTCTTCAGGGCATGAGTTGAGGGAGAATAAAGTGGTCCACCAGCTCTCCCACTCCATTGTCTCCCGATCCTCCCGAGCCTGAGCTACTCTCTGCTCATCACAAATCACAGATACATATGGTTCAAGGTTAACTGATAAGAAAGAGACTGTGGGAATTCTTACATGTGAATCTGTCAACATCATACCTGGCATTTTTGTAAATCCTAACCCGCCCTCCTCGGCCTCCAGCATATGGCGTTAACGGCTCTACCATGCCATGTAGCTCCTTTCCTAATCCATTCCCCCCCTTTGTAGCCCATCCGAGACATCATGTGCTGTGATGCGGGGCTATAGACACTAGGGTCGAAGTAGAGAAGAGTGGTGGAAGAAGTTTGACTTACCTGTTGTGCCGGTTTTGCCACTGTAAATCCCCCAAGGTTTAGCTCCTGTTGACCTGGTGCTTTGATCTTAAACAATTGAGATTCAGTCCTTGCCTCTTCTAGCACTTCCACGATCCGTCCTCTATGCTTAAACTTGAGCTTTTGGTGGACTACTGAGGGCACACCCTTGATTTGGTCGATGAAATTCCGGCCCAGCAATAAGTTGAAGGTGGAAGAGATATCAATGACCATCACTTCGATAGAGAAGGAGGCATCCTTGATTAGGATCGGCAAAGTGATCGTCCCCAACACTTTTCTGTGGCTGTTATCATATGCGCTTAAAGTCATCTCCATAGGTTTGAGATCGTTATACCCCATGTGTCGAGCAACACGCAATGGGCAGACATTTACTTCAGCACCATCATCGATGAGTGTCTTGGGGACATTGAAACCCCCCCTTTACCTATGTAGAGAGGGCTCGTCCAGACTGGCGTGAGATTTCCTCATCCGTGAAGGTGATTGCCATAGCAGGGGTTTGGGTCAAGTGGGATACAATGGCGTTTACACTGACTGGCTGCTTCTTATCCATTTTAAGATGTCGGGCCACTGTGTTCTTTTGTTCCTCCGACGTGGTCAACAGGGACCAGCTTGTGATGGGGATGCTCGTGCTCTTCAACTTCTTGAGCAATTCCTCCTCTCAGCCAATTTATTCTCTGATTCACTCAAAGTGAGATCGTGTACTTTCTGGGGCAATGACACGGCCTCTTCAGCAAGCTCGACCGGCTTATAGTGTTTTCCTGAACGGGTAAGATGGTGAGTCTGACTCAGATCTTCATCTTCGATCAAAGAGGTGCCCTGATCGGGGTTACCGCAGACAGACCATCATCTTCGTTGGTGATCAGGATGACATTGCACTCAGATATTCTCCTTCCTCTTCTCTCGCCTTCAACGATTTTCTGTCGGCACCATGCTTCTACCACCTCCAATGCATTCATGGCTTATAGAGCTCTCGTGCTTCAAAGTTCAGCCCCAAGAGTAATTTGAGGTTCTTCTCCATGTGTCTTCCTACTATTAGTAGAGTGATTATAGAAACCCTTCCCTGTTCTACCAGACGTTCAACTGTGTCTCGAATTTCATGCGTCATAGCTAGATATTCATGCATCTGTGGTTGAATATCATGTTGAATTTCTGGACGAGGAACTCAGAAGGTGTCTAGCTCCGGGGATAGTACAATCGGAGGGGGTGTGCTCTGGTTGCCTGACTCAGAAGAATTCTCGATGGCATTGATCCTTACGATTCTACTAATATCTGACTCTTCTTCTCCTTCTCCCATCAGACTCAACATATTCACATGTCTAGGGATTGAGTTGTTCTGAGTGCTTGGATTATTTTTTGGGAATTCCACCTCTCCAGCATCGATCAGGTCTTGGATGGCGTGGCCCAAGGCCCGACAATTATCTGTACTATGTCCCTTGATCATGTGATATTCACAGAAGATGGCAAGGTTGGTTTCCCCATCTGGGTAACTCCTGGTTTGGGTTTTGGGTGTCC
This sequence comes from Limonium bicolor, assembly GCA_023374045.1. Lineage (NCBI taxonomy): Eukaryota > Viridiplantae > Streptophyta > Magnoliopsida > Caryophyllales > Plumbaginaceae > Limonium > Limonium bicolor. The sequence continues at coordinate 84,113,855 of CM041780.1, read as the reverse complement.
CAGCATAAACCCACTTTTCTTCAGCTTTTCATAGGCTTTGTCCATTGGCATTCCTAAGCTGGTGTAATTCCTTCTGGGTTGAGTATGGTAGCTGCTTGGCGGTGGAGTTGCAGAGTAGTTTGAGGTTGACCCGCTAACTTGGGCTTGAAACACTGGTGGTTGGGATTGACTGGTTGATGGAATAGGGACAGACTTTCCAACTGTGTCCGCCTTGGACTGTCTGTTTTGATAATTTGTCCCTCTAGGGTTTGACCCTTGAAAATTCAAACCCTTCAGACGTCCAGCTAAGACAGTTCCTTTACAGTAGTGGCAGCAGCTTTCAAGTGTCGAAAATCACAAATTCCGAGGGACTTAAGATGGTTTGAGTAAGGGTTTTCCAGGCAATCGATAATGATTCTTATTTGCTCATCTTCGCTGGGCCGGTTTAGCATCTGCCCTGCCTTCTCTCTCCATCTGGTGATGATTCCATCCATCACTATCTCATGATTTCTTGGTCTCATAGTTTCCAGGTCTCTCCGGGTGACCCCTAGGTGAGTGTTATAACTATACTGCTTCACAAAAACTTGGTAGACTTCTTCTAACTTCTTTCCCGAGAAGTCCAACCTTGACACCCAAGTTTGGGCAGACCCTTCGAGGTAGTTGGGGAAGCAGATTATCTTCATCTCATCATCTAGCCCGTACATGGTCATGACACGGTCAAATTGGGCAAGATGGTGCCTAGGGTCCCCTTTCCTGGAGTACTTAGAGATTTCCGGCAGTTTCAGATTCTCAGGAAACTTAGAGTTTGGCTTCATTCGGAAATGATGGAAACCTAGCATCTTTGCTCGATCCCCGAGCTGTATCTCTGCTAGTAACTCCTCTTTTAGAGATTTCTTCATTTGACGGAAGTCAATTGGAATGTGCTCAGTAAGTAGGGCTTGACTATAGCCATGAATCAAATGGTTAGACGGTTGTGGTAGCAATTGGGTATGGAGAATTGCTTCCTCAAAACGAACAGCATGTCCGAGGGCGGTGTACTGATATAGATTGAGTTGAATGGGGTCAGGGTGTGGTGAGTTGGGATGAATGGGCTCAGATTGTTTGGCTTGATATAGATTGGTCGCTTGGGCAGTGACTCCAGCAGGTGGGAACGGTGGTAGTCTAGGGAAGGTGGTTGGCTTGATTATGCTCGTAGTCATAATTGATGGTGGCATGGGGGCACCAGAAAGTAGGCCTGTTGTCTGGAACGTTGTTGTTATGGGGTGGATGATGGTATATTCTTTTCCCGTGAAAGGTTGTGGTGTGGTGGTGTTGAATATACGGTTTTGATTGAAAGTGATCCTTAGAGCCTCTTCAATATAATCATCGTCGGGGTCGGTCAGGTATGGGTCCTTTCCCTTGCTCACCCTTTCCTTTCGCAATTGTTCCTCCAGACGCTCTATCGTATGTCTCATCAGAGATTCATTCCTTTGGGATTGCTCCCACAAACGGTAGAGGGTGCTAGCATCAGGGTGTCGTATGCTGCCATCAACTCCGAGAGCTCTAGCGCTTGCCTCTGTGGCAGAAGTGAGAACTTGGGTAATTTTTGGAGCGTTCGGGTTGATCAGGCTCGGATCCATGGTTTTAGATGAGGTCTCGGTCATGGTATCACTGGCCAGCCTGTCTCTAGAGTCTCTCTTCCAAAGTCGAGTAATGTTGGAAGACTGGGTTGGAATCAGACTCAAAATCTTCACAATCTACTGTCGACGGTACTGTACTGTGGAATAGCATGAAGATTGTTAGTGTGGATGCACATTTTGAAAGAAGGTAGAAAGGGAGGATGTCGTCCCCATGGTTTGTGTAAAACAATTTGCAAGAGTAGGTTTTCTATAATACTTGATTTGTGAAGAAAAGGCGCACGAGCCTAGTTTTCTAAAATACCCTAAATATTAATTACTTTAATTAATAATGAATTAATTAAATAAAAGTAGTTAATGAGAGGTAGAGGAATTAAATACCCTTAAATAAGTAAAGGGGATAATATAATATTGGAATAAACCCTAAGAATCGTTAGGAAACATTAACGAAACCTAAAACAACATTGGGTGGTTTAGAAGAAGAAATGTAAAAATCATTTTTACATTGAAAAACGTGCCAACAATATTTGAAGAGTGGAAACGAGGCCCTGGATACCTTACGAGGTTATTTGGGTAATTTAGAGGCATGGGAAAATTGGTTAAATAAATCGGAATAAAAGATGTGGCGTTTTCGCCTAAAATGGCGAAACGCAAACCGATTAGGAATTAAATACCAATTAATCAAATTTATAAATAAAAATAATAATTATTATTTGAAAGTATAAATTTGGAGACGTGAAAACGTTCGTCGCGTCAAAAGGACATCATGTCGCGAACAACACTAAAACGGACTAGAAACGAGCTAAAACAACGTTATATGTGTAACGTTTTAGGAAAAAAAAGATATACAAGTGGACCAACCCGCCCAATATGACAGGGCCGGCCCATCACTCTCCTACCTCTCGAATTAGACAGCAACCCAACCCAAACAGAAAAAAAAGGAGAGAGGCCCAGTCCTCTCCTCATTCACGATAATGTACCGATCCAAACAAAACAAAAGAATATGCCCAATCTCTCAATTCTCTTATACCCATTCCTCCCCTCACGGCAATATTGCAAACCCTAACTGCGATCTATTCCTTCCTTTCCTCCATGCCGCCCACGCCTCCCTTCCTGTCTCGATCTTCATCATCCTTCTTCTTCATTCTCAGACTCACGGTTTTTGCAACCCTAGAACATGCTCGCGCATCTCCTCACCTCCCACTCTCTCTATTCACGGTAATTCCAACCGAAACAAGGAACAATATACTCTGCACCACTCATCTCTGCTACATCTACCATGCCTCTCTTCTTTTCTGGCGATTCAGACGCGCAAGCAAGGAGCACCGACTCCCTTCCTTCTCTTCTTGTGTTCGCCAGAATCCGAACTAGAGGTAATGGTCAAGATTTCTTTTCAAATCTGGTGGTCTCTTTTATTTCCAAAAACTGAACAGATCTAACCTACTCTTCCCCTTCTTTCTCTTCGGTTGGGCTTGGAGACCAAATACGACCTTGCTCCTCGGCTGGATCTAAAAAAAACCTACCGAAAGTGGTCGGAGTAGAGCCAATCGCTTCTGGAATTAAAAGGTGTACATTAGTCTAGATGTAAATACTTGCTTCTGTTTTTGTGTCCGAAAAGCTAGTAATTTATGCTGTAAACTGGGTCCGAAATTTGAGTTGAATGTGTTGTTGAAACTGAAAACTTGTGCGGTTGTGGTGACCAAGTTCTTGTGAATTTTGTAAGAAACGTGAACAGATTGTTGTACTATGAACTTTGAATCTGAATTATTATTTTTCTGTTGTGAAAATCGAACCCCTAAAACAGATTTAGGGTTCCGACTTTGCTAGAGGAATTTTTATCTGTGGTAGATCGAATTAGAAGATTGAGGTTCCTAGAATGAAATTTTGCAATCGATTTGCGTAAATATGAATTAGGGTTTTTTTGGTTGTAAGTGCGAAAATGAGGGATTTGTTTGGAGTTTTTATAGATTGAAAGGCAAGGTTTTGTTTGTTAAAATAATGAAAAAATAGGGTTCCGAAATTTTAAGTAAATTAGGGTTTGAAATTAAATTTGGGGTAAATTGTTAATCTGAGAAAGATTGTGGGTGAAACTGGAAATATGAGAAAGTTGGGGATGAAAAATGCAATTCTAGAAAATTGAGATAAAAACGTGAATTTTGAAAGTTAGGGGCAATTGGTGAATTCTGGAAAATTCAAGGCCCAATCGTAAATCTGGAAATCAGAATAGGAAATGGAAATTCAATCTGGTCAAAATTGAGATTAGGTTAAATTAGGGATTTTGACCAAGTTCAAATTGTGTGGTCAAAATTGAATTGGGAGTTTGACTGGGTAAAAATTGATTTGGGTAGTCAAAATTGAAATAGGGAATTTTGGATTGGTCAATGAAGTCAAACTGAAATGGGCTTAGTCAATCTTGCCCAAGTGAGAAAGAATAGGCTGAATTAAACCAGAAAACAATATACAATTGGGCTTGAAGATTGCCCACTGAAACAATTAAATGGTTAACTTATTTGGGCTAAAGAGCTATTCTGAAATGGACTTAATATGGGACTAGGAAATAGGACTCTCCACGTTACTTTTGTAAAGGCCTTAAGTTCAAATTGGAAGTGGATATAAGTTAGAGAGATTAGAATTGTTCTATAAACTTGTTTAATTATTAATGGCATTAAGGTTGATATTAATCATATGAGAACTTATATATATATGTATATATACATATATATTATGTGGGTGTGGGTAGATAATGGTTTATTTTTGGTAGTTTATGACATATTATAACTATAAGTTATAAATGGTATAATGATATAAATGTCATAATATATGTTATATTACGATAATATAACATTATATGAATAATGTGGTGGTTTGGTAAATATAAGAAATATAAGTGTTGTTCGGTAATATGAATATTTTGGAATGAGAGTTTATAATATGGTTATAAATATTTGTAACATTTATAATAAAGAAATATTCATTAAAGATGGATGAATATATTATTAGAACTTACCATATAATAAATGGTCCCATAATACATATATATAACAAATATATGTTATAGAGTGAGAAATATAATATGGTTCAATAACCATATAATATAATAAATGAGATGATATAAGATAAAGAGAAAAGAATTATAAACATTAGTTAATTAAATTCTAATGTTATGTGTGGAATAAAAAGGAGTTATACAATTCAAAATATTTTAAATGTGAAATATACCACAGTTTACACTTGAATGAACTAACCTTAGATAAATAAATACTAAGGTAGGATGTATAATATATGATAGAGATTATACATGCAGTATAGTTTCAAAACTATATAATATACGAGTGTATTATAATACACATGTGAATGAACGTATAAGTTTAAGTATATTAATATACTGTGACATTTACATGGAACTAATCTCGCATTAAACCGAAAACCCGAGAGACGTTATTAGTTAACAACGGGGAATAAACCGGGACGGATTAGTAACGGTACGGGGTGCCGTAGTGTATTGTTAGTATGAGATGCTGATGCATAGTGTGATGCATATTATTAGATTGTTAGAGGCGTCTCGAGGATCACCAGAGGATTTAGCTGATTCATACTCCACGGTCCTATATTCCCGGTGCACGGTATGTTATTTATGTGGCTTGATTGTCTCTGAGGATTTCCTCAGTTCAGACATTGTGTGAAAATCTGTGTTAAGATTGAATGTCTGCTTGTGCGAATTAATATGCTTGAGTTGTGTATTAATGCTGCTTTATTATTATTACTGTTGAACGATAACAGTACCGTTCGTATATATGAACATATTTTAAAACGAACTAGCGGCAATGATGTTATCTTATATGTGTAATATAAGGAACATAAGTAAAACGTTGTAACATTAGGATAATATATATATATATATATATATAATTATCCGAGACTTATATACGGAGCATTGGCCTCTTTAACGCCGCTCTCGTATCTAACACTGGATCCCGAGTCGACATACTCAGGATCGGACTAACGACCTTAGTCTGCTGTGTTAGGAAAAATAGTAAAACGATGCGATGGTATAGATTAGTTAGTCAAGAGGATGTGGCTCTTGCTGTGATTTGAGATCAATTAACGATACTAGGATGCCGTGTGGGTATCCGTAAGTATCAAGGTAAATTTCCAACGGACTACAGATGGTTCGTCGGTCGGAGACTCTACCGCTGGAGTGGCTACTGCCGTGGGTGACCCGCCATAGGAGATGGGTAACTTAGGGACATGTCGTTTTAACGAGACGTTGTCATTAGGCATGACTGAGCAAATACGAACAACTATATTAGCTCGTACAATAGGCGAACATTATTTGGGCTTGCATGCCAAAGACGAGAATTATACTTGTTTATAATCCTCGTTGTTTCGCCTTGTTGCTCATTGGTTATGCTTTGTAGTGATGTGCTGTATGTTGGTGGATTTGTTGAAACGAGTCGTTGTACTCATATGTGCTTTGTGGATTGGTTTAATTGAGTCGTTGTACTCATATGTGTGTTGTGAATTGGTTTAATTGAGTTGTTGTACTTATGTCTGTATTGTGAACTGGTTGAGTCGAGTCGTTGTACTCGTGTGTGGATTATTGTGGATTGTTTGGTCGAGTGAGTCGCCGTACTCAATTATGAACTATCAAGTGTTTGTTGGAATGGAGTCTCTGTACTCATATAAGCGTTTTAACGCTTTCAGTGGTTTACTACGATGCGATGTGTGAAGCCGGGGGCTTGTTTGCTATTTGAGTTCACTGCAATATATGTTGTTGCTTTACAGTTTTTATATTAAACTACTTGCATGAAAATGAATTGCATGCTCTCGACCAATTAGCTGAGTGTCCGAAGGGGCATGACAGTCATGTAGTAACATACTCAGTAGGGGCTGATTCCATACCACAAACAAACATTTTGCAGGTATGCAACTTCCGGTGTCGACAAAGAGCGGGACGCGCTGGGTAGTTTAGTTATAGTTGTTTAAATATGCACTGTTGCATTTTGATACGAACCTAGAAACGTGTATAGGATTGGGATACTTAGAATGCTCACTGTGAATGTATTTTATATTGGTTTGGGAAGGTTAGACCTATCTCTCGTCGTCACTGTGGGAAATTGTTTCGTATTTATATATATCAGTAAGCACGTTATTACTCGTATGGGCGAGTGAGAACGGTGACACCAGTAGTTCATTTGTTTAGATTACCACTGTGATTACAATGTTAAGTAAGATGGTTAGGAGCTGATTAGAGTAGGGGTGTTACATTTTCATTTCCAAAACGTTTGTCATACCGATATTACATAACCGCAGTTGCATACATGAAGAGGGAAAAGGGGGTTATAATCCGATTGAAAGGGTGAAATATAACCGGCAGTCGTAAAAAGGAAGTAGATCCGCTAATTAGTTAATCATTACAAAAGGGGGATACATCCGCTAGTTGGCTAATCATTACAAAAGGGGGATACATCCGCTAGTTGGCTAATCATTACTAAAGGGGGATTCACCTACTAGTTAGCCAATCATTACAAAAGGCGGATTCACCTAGTTAGCCAATCATTAAGCCAATCATTACAAAAGGGGATACCTCCGCTAGTTGGGTAATCATTACAAAAGGGGGATACATCAGCTAGTTGGCTAATCATTACAAAAGGGGGATTCACCTACTAGTTAGCCAATCATTACAAAAGGGGATACATCCGCTAGTTATAAACTACTGCCGCTAGAGGAATCATCCAATGATCTTCTTTCGTTTGCCTCCTCGCGCTCTTTCTTCCTCAACTGATTACTCGTCAAAGTAGGCTGCAAGTTGACAGCGATTGATGTAGTGGGGTCTTGGTAATCACTAGGCGACTAAGAGAGTACGGAAATTTCTCCATTCGGTCCACTCGCTTCTCAAGCCAATTCTTGTAAGAGTCGCTTAAGTTGAGATCGTCTCTCGTCATTGAAGATAGCCCACTTGACTCCGGTGTCGTAGGCTCGGGTGAGATAGTTTATCGACGCATCAGTGAATCGGTTACTTTTGAATTTCGAAGCTTCCTCTCCTGGGATAGTCTACTCGCGGCCGAATTGTTGCATTGGTCTTAATGGAAAGATTATGACAAAACGGTCCAAACCGATTAGAATCAAACCATTATGCTCTGCTGATCTGACAGTTCCACCCTGGACATCCCAATCGCTCAGTACCCACAAGAAATGTGAATGAAAGTGAACATCCCGAAAATAGACTCTCCATCCCTCCGGTGGTCTTTCAACTGCTCTCCTTGCGGCCCGAAATGTGCACATGGTGACCGTCTGGTATTTTTGCCAAATGAGGTAATCGTAAATGATCAAAAAGTCATATTTGCAAGAGCAAAGCACTTCCAATGAAGAACTTTTCTCGGACTTCGGCTTCCTTCCAACGGTCCAGAGCTCTGACAATTTCAGCCACCACCACATACGTTCCGATGCTGAGCCCATCCTCATAGGCATTTAGCAGATAGATTATTTTCGGGTTCATCCTTAGGTTACTCTGTCGGAAGAGGTGTAGTCCCATGATACAGAGATCCAGTACACGCCTTTGAGTCCTTAGTGGGCGGTAAGGCTTACATAAACGATCAAGGAGCTCTTTTAAACTCAGACTCATGCTTCCGAAATTTTCTACTTCTGTGATATCAACTTCAAGGAATCCTGGTGCGAAAGCCAGTGTCTCTGTGTGGTCAACTGGTATACGAGGCATCTTCCAGTGAGGCTTGACCTTCAAAAAGTATCCATTTCGGCCAGTAATATGACCAATTCCTCAGTAGAAAATCGGTATAGATGGTCCTCTGGGTCCCAATACCTGACTGATTCATGTAATGCTTCGTAGTCGATGTTATGATTGACGCCTAGATGGGCCAGACTCACAAATAGGGGTTCACCGATGTCTTTCATTCCCATGCAATGATTCTTCAAATTTATGGCGAATTCTGTTTCTTGAACACGCTCTTGCTGGTAAAGAGAGATACAGGCTTGCTCTATTATCGTTGCCTCGTTCCTTTATTGTTCTAAGACATCTCTTTCTCTCTTCTTCTCTCCTGGAACAGGCACTAGTCGGTTCATCATGGCTATCCCTGCAAAAGAGAGGTAAAGAAGGGAAAAAGACGGGAAAGAGGGTGATGAGTGAGATTCGAGGAGTGCAGCTTTATAATACCAGTATGACACCCATTTCGGAAATGAAAACGGAGAAAGAAATATTTGTAAATATAGGGGTTTAAAATGGTTTTAAAAGGGC
>CM041780.1:83461968-83504508 GCA_023374045.1 Limonium bicolor | reverse complement strand
CTCAGAGAGTCATTTTATGGTGGTCTGGGGGAAGCGTGACATCTCCGAGTTTGTTTCGAAGTGCAGACCTGTCAGCAGATTAAGGCTGAGCACCAGAGGCCAGCGGGTTTACTTCATTCCCTTCCCATCCTGAGTGGAAGTGGGAGAGTGTGGGGATGGATTTCGTCCTGGGTTTGCCCAGACTCCTTCGGGTTGTGATGCCGTATGGGTGATAGTTGATCGTCTGACGAAGTCTGCTCCCTTTCTGCCGTGAAGAAGACATTCAGTTGGAGCGTTTAGCTCGTTTGTATCTCGATAAGATAGTGAGGCTCACGGTGTGCCTACTACTATTGTGTCTGATCGTGACCCACGTTTTGTTTCAAGATTTTGGCGTAGTTTACATAAGGCCTGGGTACGATTTAGCCTTCAGTTTCAGCTACCATCCTCATAGGATGGCCAGACAGAGAGGACTAATCAGGTTTTGGAGGACATGCTCCGCGCATGTGTCCTGGACTTTGGAGGTAGCTGGGAGCAGCATGTGACTCTGATTGAGTTCGCCTACCAACAGCTTTCAGACGAGCATTGGTATGGCTCCGTTTGAAGCGTTGTATGGTAGGAGGTGCAGGTCACCCATCTGTTGGGATGACCTGAAGGAGAGGGTGTTGGTTGGACCCGAGCTGGTCAGGGAGCAGTAGAGAAGATCAGGGTGATTCGTGAGCGTCGCTTGTTGCTCAGAGTAGGCAGAAATTTATGCAGACCAGAGGCGCAGGCCGCTTGAGTTTGATGTTGGTGATCATGTCTATCTGCGTGTGTCGCCGGTCAGCGGCGTGGTCGGTTTGGGAAGCGTGGGAAGCTTAGCCCGAGGTTCGTTGGAATTGAGATTTTAGAGAGGAGTGGCCCTGTGGCCTACCGTCTAGCCTTGCCTCCATCTTTGTCAGTGGTGAATAAGTCTTCCATGTGTCTATGTTGAGGAAGTATCTGCATGATCCGTCTCATGTGATCGACTACAGCCACTTCAGTTGAGAAGGACTGCAGTTTCGAGGCGGTGCTACTCCGTTATAGCACGGGATGTCCGTCGGCTTCGTAGTAAGACCCTGCCTATGGTGAAGGTCCAGTGGTCTGATCAGTTAGAGAGTGAAGCTACTTGGGAGCTCGAGGATGAGCTACATGCCAAGTTCCCCTCTTGTTCGAACAGTAAGGTGAGTTAATCTCGAGGACGAGATTTTTAAGGGGGAAGGTGATGTTATAATCACCCGTATAATTGCAACCTTAATTATGTCCGGTTTATGTAATGAGTTAGAGAGTCCGATTTCATTTCTTTGCTGTCAGTTGGGATGTCAGCGGCATTGTTTTAATTGCCAAGGATAAGGAAGTCTTTCGATTAATTAATTAAGGTAATTAATTATTTATTTATAAGGAAAGGGAATTCCTTATTTCTTTTCTTTTCCTGATCATTATTATTCACGTCAGTTCGTGAGGAGCGTCTCGATCGTGGTTTGAACGACAGTTTTCTCCTTCCCTTCTCCTCTCTAATTCCTCCTCTGCTGAAACGGTGATGATCTGTTGCAATCTGGTCGGAATCTCTGCTGCTATGTAATCCGTTGTCCGCCTTCAGGTTTGGTTCTCGAATTTCAGATTAGTAATTTAGAGCAAGTTCCTCTCCTCTGCAGTTTTTGATTTTGGATGAATGTTGTGATGAACTCAGCGATTGTGCTCTGCGTTTGGATTCGTGTTCTGCGTGTGGCTGTTGCTCTGCGAATTGTTGGAGGTTCTGCACACTCGGTTCAGGTTCGTGTTGCAGATTAAGGGTTGTGTTGTCTCGGTTTGTCTCTTCCATTTTTCTGATTTTGGATTATCGTTTATGGGAATTCAGTGGCTGTTCGGTTCGGTCTGGTTGAGCAATTGTTTGTTGCTGTTGTTGCTGCGTTCTGTGGATTTTCTGCTCTCTGAACTGAGGTAGGTGGTTACTCGATTCGGTTTGGAAGTTCAGCCATGGGGTGTTGAAAGGCTTTAATCTGATTTGAAGTGCGTGTCTGATTGCGTTGTTGTTTGATTGTGTTTTGAACGGCTAAACCCCCATGGTTTCCTGTTTTAATGCCTGATTTGGTGTGTGTGCTTAATTGGCAATTCGTGGTATCGAATTGCGTTGTTTTTCTGCTCTGTTCGTCTTCTGAAATTTGCAGTTTTCGCACTATCCGAACTTCTGTCCGAGCTTTGAAGTTCGGACAGTGCGTTCTTGCCTTTCTGATTTCTAAGTTCGGGGTATGTCTGAACATCGGTCCGAACATGGATGTTCGGACACACCCTCAGGTTTTCTTCTGATTTAAGTTCGACCTGTGTCCGAACTTCGACGTTCGGACACAAGGTCGGACCTTCCGCGTGTTTCTTCCGTAAAACTTGTCCGAACATCCGTCCGAACATTGATGTTCGGACATTCTAAATTTCCTGTCTGTCTTCAAATCGACTTGTGTCCGAACATTGATGTCCGGACACAAGTTCGGATGCTTGACTGTTTTGGCTTCTGAGTCTCGACTTGTGTCCGAACTTCGACGTCCGGACACAAGGTCGGACCTTCCGCGTGTTTCTTCCGTAAAACTTGTCCGAACATCCGTTCCGAACATTGATGTTCGGACATTCTAAATTTCCTGTCTGTCTTCAAATCGACTTGTGTCCGAACATTGATGTCCGGACACAAGTTCGGACGCTTGACTGTTTTGGCTTCTGAGTCTCGACTTGTGTCCGAACTTCGACGTTAGGACACAAGTTCGGACACCTCTCTGTTTTCAACATAACTTCTTCGTTTGAACTCCGATTTGAGTGCCGTCTGCGGTGTTGGATTCCTTTTGATCTGTACTACAGATTTATGAGTGTTTTGGCATATTTAAATGCAACTTTGCTTCTGTTTAAGCAACCCTTCTGTTTTGGGACATTGCACATTGTTTCTGAGCCGTGAATGGCTGGGTCGAGCTATTCCGTGGTATACCATGTAGACGTCGTTCTGAGTGTGGGTCATTCCCTTTCTGTTCTGTGGGGTTGACGAACCCTTTGGCTCTTTCTAGTCATTTCTGCGTTGCCGAGAGACCTAGTATGGTCTATGGGTCTTCGACCCTTCTGAGTGTGTGCATTGTGTCTTGTCCCCTTTCTGTTTAAGATCTCTGATTGTTTCTGAATTGGAACCCTTGAGTTCCACTCTGTTTCTGTTTTGAAAGCTTCTGGATATTGAGAATTGTGGATATTGTGCTTATCTTCTCCTTCTTCTGTTTTCAATTGTTTTGAGCGACCTTACTGATGACGGTCGCTGCTTACTGGGCATAGTTGTGTGCTCATTCCCCTACTTCTAACATTTTTGCAGATTGATCAGCGAGGATCATCTTGAGTTCTGGAGCTGTAGTGCTGAGCTCTTTTGATTGTTTAAACTTCTGTTATGACGTTGTAGCCTTCGGGCCTTACTCTGTTTTGAGTTTCTGATTCGAACATGTATTTGGAAATTGTTTTACTTCCGCTGTATTGAATACTTTGGTTTACAATGTTTATGTAAACTCTGTTTGGGCCTTTATTGCGTTTGAGTGTTTTAGAGCCTTGCGTTATTAGGTAGTAATACGCGGCGTGTAGCACCCTTAACTCTTAGGCCGGTTTTAGGGGTGTTACATGACCACCGTTACCTAACCTAATACGTTAAGTTTACAAGTATGTAGTTAAAACCTAAGTAAAACACTTAGGAATGGGACACGATATTGTCGGTCTCTAGAGCTTTGACTCGAACGTGAATACTACCTAGATAATTCTAGGTATGCGTAAGACCCATAGGGCAGCCAACAAATTAAGTGATGTACTCCATAACTAAAACTGTAACTGACTACCTAACTAACGAAGCTAACAGTGGAGTGTGAATGAATGTGATGATGTACCTTAATCCAGACAGTCACTGGCTGCTGGTCGCGCGTAGAGATCTCTTGGGTTATCCCGTATCGGGTTTACCCTAGTTAATCCTGAACGAGCCTGGATAGATCGTCAGGCGGAGTGTGCTACCGTTGGCACCAGGCCCTTGGCCACCTAAATGGACGCCTCTACAAAGGCAAAGTGAAATAGTCCCAGAGTCTTCGGATGATCAGGGTAGTGAGCACCTTGTGTGTACGTGGGACTACTGTCCAAGTGAATATATTTCCGGTTGTCCTAATTGACGCCCGACAGTGCTAACTAAAATAAATGATATGTGAGGGCCCGGGGGGCCGAATGTTGTAATACATGATGACGATAAAATACGACGTACGATTTACTATGCTGCCGTATTGTATGATGTGTGATTGTGCTGTGTATATTTGTACATGACTGTTTGGATTGGATGAATGGTTATATAATCATGCATGTTGTTACAGTATTTATTATATCTGTAAAATGATAAAGCATGAAATCAATCTAATATCAGATGGTTAAAAATGACAAGTGACCATAGGGTCCAGATCCGGCATACTCAGCGTCTATCGCTGAGACTACACTTATTGTGCAGGTTGTTGATCTTCATTGAAGCCGAAGTGCGGGAACAGGGTAGCTAGGGTCATTTTAATTATTGTGTAAGAAATTTATTGTATAACGACATCAGCCTGTAGAGGTATAACAATACGGTTGTATTCATGTGGGATTTGGGTAGATACTCACTTGTCGACTGTTATGGATGTGGACTTAGTATGATGTATAGGAATATCTCGTTGTCACTGCGGTTGAGTAGTATTGTTGTTTAGCGTTGAATTTAATTACTGCTTCGTTACTCGCGTGGGTGAGTAATGGCAGGTGACACCCGAGTGAGTTTAATGTCGTTGTTTATTTTTCCGCTGTGAGACGTTTTACTTTCTGTTAACGTGAGTGACTATTACGCATTTGTTTATGAGGGGTGTTACAAAGTGGTATCAGAGCGGAGTACCACTCTGATGACGAGATACTAGGTTAAGACAGTGAGCTTAGGACTTGGGAAACACGGGAAACGTTTGTGAGGTACAAACGTCTTTGTCTTAATGGAATTATGTGTTAGCCGAGCCTCTGGCTTCCAAGTGTTAGCCCTTGAGGCACACAAATGAGTTGATTGTGATATGGTGCGTTATTGAGAAGACGAACGGTAATACTGAAGTCTAGTGGTGGTGTGAGCCAGGAAGCTGGCCAAGGGCATAAAGGCCCGGAATATTACCCCCGTTAAGGACCAGCTGAGAGCTCAGCCAGGAGGAGACACAAACGTCATGAGTACATTGGCGACGGTCCATTTTCATGTGGAAGTCCAGTACGGACCACCACCGACAGTACCCCTCCCGCCACAACCCAATGAGTAGAATAAAACTGAGACAGATAACCCCGAATATAGGGAAGAGGACTACCAAGCCCAACAGATCGTCTAAACTCTCTCACCCGAATGAATAATTCCTACTCCTGTAACATGAATAAAAAACTCAATACCATACCGCCCTTAGCGACCAAGCGTTGTAACAGCGGACACCACCAAAGGCGAGTACGACCACTACCGTAACGTCGAGGAAAGGATCACCCAAGACATCAGGGCACGCGGACCGGGAGCGCCATGAGCTCCGCGAGACCGTCGCCCGTAATGGGGACCTTTAACCACCATACTATTGTATCGTAACATCAGACTGTAAAAGATATTTTATTGAAACGTGGAAGAATTTTGTGAGAATACCATCCTGTTATGTTCAAACTCCAATCCTAAACTTGTGTACACACAATACAGTGACGCTAGAACCTTGTGGTGACGACACATTTGGAGAAACAAATTTCGAGCATTTATGCTACTATGAGTCTAACGTGAGGGAAGACTTGGATAATCTAATGACAATGTGGTTAGGAAATTTTACAATCCAAATATGGTCTTTTTCATGAACAATCATTCTAACGGTGCTTAAGCAACCAATGCAACAGTAAGACAAGCAAGTCGGAAACCGACAACTCTACTTGCATGGTGCGCTTGCAACTGCAAGCGCTGATTTAAACAATGTACCAATAATTTCATCTACCCCGCGCACTTGCTACAGCAAGTGCTGCAAACAACTACGACTGCAGTTACTACTGCTATTACCGTTACAAACAAATTCTATAAACTGCATAGACCAATGGTACAACACCATAGCTACCAATGATCACCAAACAATTGTACACCTCTAATATAAACTACAAAACTACAATTGTTGCAATAAACCACTAAGATATGAGGCCTGCAACCTCTGAAGGATCCGACGAGTCCGACTAACACAATAAAAATGGCACACCAGCCATAACAAATTATAACTACTAAGCAAGAACGAATCAAATGAGACCGGCTTAAGAGCCAAGATAACATAATATAATTATCAAACCAGTTAATGGCTGAACAGGAAGTGGAAGGTGAAACTTGATTCCCGGGGGTCAAGAGAAACCAACCACAAATTGGGGTGAAAGGTTAGTTCAACACTGGTGCTGATCACACCAGGGTCGGATGACTCCTGAGACTCTTCCCAAGTTGCCACAATACATTACGGCCAGAATAAACAAACTACAGTACACTGGTTACAAACAACTAGCAACAATTTAACAATAAGATATTAAATAAGAAGGCTTGCAACCAACAATATACGTGGTATATATTAAATCATACAAATAAAATTATGAAGTGAATACGATTGTATAACAATCAGTACCGACAAAACACACAACCAGTGTGCGGATCGATATTCCCTGTGATGAACACCAGAGAATTAGTAAAACGTATCAGTCCACAGATGGACCAAAAATGAAAAGAAACATTTCTACCGTAATACGGCTAATACCAATATCATTCGCAACAATGAACGCGAATCAACCCTGAACGCATGGATAATTACCACCTCCGGGCACTACCTTTCCCAAGGAGTGCCATATACGGTTATGTACAATTCAAAACGAACAAACATCAAGATTAAGTCTTATGCGCATTATCAAATCATACTGATTACAAGACAAGTTCTAAGTAAAAGAATGGCTACTGCCATTGACGTTCTGTCATGTAAAACGATAACTATCAATATGTGAAAAAGACATGTCGGTTACTATTGTGACGACTATCAATAACGAATGAATGCATAGATCAAAACAATGGCAAACAACTACATCGATATTACAAAACACTCAACCGAGAGCTAAATAGCGCAAATAAGAAAGTACCTAATGTACAAAAAAGGGCATGAGCCCAGGAGACCGGAAACACCGACTCCAATTGCCTTTCGGGGTATATTACTAACATAACCATGTCTAAATTAATATAATGAAGTAAGAGAGATACGGTACACACCGTAAGCAATATGAATAACAATGATGATGAAATACCCCGTAATTAAAAACAGTGATTAATTAGGCTAATTATATTTTTAAAGGCTTAATTACACTTAAATAAATACGAGGGAACAAATCCGAAGAAAACGGACCTTTAAAATGGGTTAAAAGCAAAACGAACCTTAAAGCGCGTTTTTCGAGGAAACCGGGAAAACGTGACTTTAAGCGGGTCAAATAGACTCGTAACAATTTTGGTCAACTAAATAGTCACTAATAAATATTAGTGGAGCTTTAGAACCAATAAAATTAATTAAACGAGAAAATTCCGGAAAACGGGTACCGGATAGTAGGAACTGTAACAACCGGGAAGTTGTGGGGTGAGAATGCAAATAAACAAACTTAGTGTGTCCACTTTACAAATAAAAATTAAAAATCTGTGTGTGTGTGCATATGGGGGCCGGCCAGCTTCCCTCTCACTCACTCCCTTTATTATTTTGTAACTCACAAGAAGACAAAGGAAATAAAGGAAGAAAAGGAGACTCTCTCTCCTCACTCCCCTCTCCCCCTCACGTTTTCCCTCCTCTCTATTCTCTCTATTTCTCATTCTTCCTCCTGCGATGACAATGGAGATTTGAAGAAAACCCCCACAAACCTCACCTTCTCTCCATTGTTGTGCCTTCATCCTTTGTCCAAAAATTATAAAAACCATACCATTGGAATCCCCTTTCAAAGGAGAACATTTTCATCCTTTCAAAAATCCAAAAGCTCAACTTTCGTTTTTATGGGTATTCTCCATTTGAAGATTCAAGGCCACCATTAGAAGCACCTTCACCTCCTTATCATCTTGAGGTAAAAAGAAGTTCGAAAATCCATCATTTCTAGCTCTCATTAGCATTTTAAGAATTTTCAGTTTTTGAATGCTTGGTCCTCCTTGTTCCAGCCGATTTTGGCTCTCTTGTTGGGCTAGGAATCTTGTTCTCTTGCTAGTCAAGAACTCCATTCATCCATTGGAAGGTAGTACTCTTGTCTAAACCCTAAAACACCTAAATTCTAGGGTTAGTAAAATGGATGCTAAGTGTTTGTGTATATTGATATGGGTTGCTGTAGCATTGCCACTCTTTGGCTAAAAACCGAGAACAAGAAGAAGGAAAGAAGAAAGGAAAGAAAGAAGGAAAAAAACTAGCAAACAAGGTAAATGCTCTTACCTTGGGCTAGCTTGTGTATTACATTGTAACAGATTTTTTTTAAGTATCTAACAATGTGAAATGTAAGTAGTATGAGTAGTAGTAATGTAGTAATGTATTGGAGAAAAGAATGTAATAGTTTTTGAAGTTTTAAATGATGTTTAAAACTTGGGAAAACATTGGGTAGTGAATGTGTATGTATGCAGGAAATTATGTTGTTGTAGTAGTGTGGGAATATGTATAAGAGGTGTTGTGTAAACAGGTTGTGAGAATATACATATGTGAGCTGAAATAATGTGTGGAGAATGTTAAAAATATAGGGGAGACTATGTCAAATTTTATCTAGGAATTTGAGGACTTGAATGGTCAAGATGAGAAAACAACCTAGGTAGTGACTAGGTGTATGTGGAGAGTGCAATGGGAGTAGTTTAATGTCTTGAAACAGATTTGGAAAAGAGTTGGTTAATGGGATGTAACTAGAAGTGAACTAGTGTATTTAAGATGCTAAGAGTAGCATTAGTTGAGGGAGTAACGGAGGATAGAAGTTTGAATGAAGATCTGTAGCATAAGAAGAGGAAACAAAATCTGTAACAAAGGGAGAATGAAAACTGATGCAAGTGTTGGGATAGAATGAGAAAAATGTGTAAGTATAACTAGGTTTGAGTAATGGATTTGGTGAATGGATTAAGGTATTTTAGGAGGCCTAAATGGCATTATATCATGTGGATTACATGTAGGAAGCTTGGGGAAGAGATGGGTAAGAAAGGAATTGAAAAACAAAGCCTGTAGCAGTGTTCTGCTACTGTCCGACCCACAGCCTGGATCGGACGCTGGGTCGGACAAGGCTTGAGTAACGAGAATAATACCTTCTAGAATGGTCTGACCCAGGGTCGTGAGTCGGACATGGGTCGGACAGGCAAAATTTTTGTGTGCCGAAGTTTCTGACTTCGTCCGACCCAGAGGTTGGGTCGGACGTGGGTCGGACATAGCTTGGGCAACAGAACCGGAACTTTTTGAATGGTCCGACCCAGAGGTGTATGGGTCAGACAGAACAGTGCTGGGTCGGACGGATGAATTTCGGAGAACGAAAACTTACTGGAATGGTCCGACCCAGATGTTGGGTCGGACGGTGGGTCGGACGGCCCAAACATATACAAAAAAAATGTTTTTATAATATGACTGTAGTGATCATATGTATGTATATATATATGCCTATACACATGTATGCATATATATGTAGTAATACACCATTAATGAAGTAGTAAGAGTAAGAAAGTAAGTAAATGAGTAAGGAAACAAGTTTAAGAAGTAGTAAAGAAAAGAATTGTTTTGTAACCAAGCAAGAAAGTAATGAAGTAGTAAGTAAATATTAAAAGTATCAATGAAGGAGTAAGTTAGATCAATCATAGATCATTACTCATACAACTCCATGTATGTATAGGAATCAAATAGTTGATCTCCAAGGAACCGGTAGTGCGAATACGACGGTGTACGGTATGATTTCTTCATGCCCTGTATCCTAACTTGGTTACCCCGATTTGTGTGCTTATGTGATCACCAATAAGATAAATGCACGAATCGGACTTATATTGCACTTAACTGTGTTTGAACTATTTTGTTCTTGTTGAATCTTCTTGAACATTTAGTTTGTATAATTCATGAAATGTATGAATGGAAATGAAGTGTATGTGTAAGTATGAGTACTTGTGTATTGTATGTATGTATGGAAGTAAGTATGGACTTCTACTAATTCCTAACAATCTAACTCCTAACATGAGTAATGAGTAAAATGGAATGAGTAGAAGCCCGATATAGTTTCGGCCACGCGTGAGGATAAGGAGACACAAGAGGTTGGATCCGAATCCTGGATATAATCTTTTCCATGGACCAATCCCCTTGAATGGGTATCATCCTGGATTAGTGGGCCACCCTAAAGCCCGGTGGTGGGATGTAGTAATCCCTGCCCGGAGGTCATACCGACTTAACTGGAAGTAAATTATGTAAGAAGTAAGTATTGTATTTGTATTGGTCTTGACTATCATAAGTCATTGACCCGGAGTAAAAGAGTATTGAACACCCGATTAACCCGAGTGTGTAATGAGGCTAACAAGACCTTTGTATGTATTGGAGAATTGTATCTCCGTAATGCGGTGAGTATTCGGTAAGTATTAAAGGTTGACTTGAATTGTCTTCCTTGTATGTATTGTATGTATGCCTTGTGTATGGAATGTATTGTATTGTATGTATAAAGCATGTATGTATGTATGAATGAAACGAACCGCATGTACTCGACCAATTAGTTGGCGTACCCTCGCTAGCACGCGGGGTATGCAGTTATCATATGCAGCGTAAGCTGACCCCCTAGGGGGAATGTTTTACTCCACACGTACCCACGAGGCGTGACGGTAGGGTAAGGACGTGATGTGATTCTTTTGGGATGTAGCAGTAGGACTGGAATAGTGTACCGAGTTGTACACAGCTAGGCCATTTTGAGTAGCCGGTGTACCATGTGGTACACCTTTTTGAATATTGAAATCTTGATTGGATAGTAAGGAGAGGATGTATAAACTCTTCATTTTTGGGAAGTAGTCATGGAATGTAATTCATATATTCAATATACTCGGTAATCAAATGTAAGTAAGTATTTGGTATTGTAAAGTAAGTAGTATGTATTTGGGTTTTCTAATCATCAGACCGAAACGGTAAGTAGTAGTAGCCTTGTTAACCATTGGATGGTTAACGACGTTGTATCACCCGCCGGGAGTAAGTAAGTATTCCGCTGCGAGTAAGGTAAGAATGGGAATGATTAGAGGATAATGGAAGGATTAGCGGTTGGGGTGTTACAAAAAGTGGTATCAGAGCGAAGTCTCGCTCTGATGATTAGAACCCTAAGTGTAGTGATTATCGAGTTAGGATTTCAACCGTCTTAAGACGGATAATTAGAAACCTAACTAGGAACTACCGTTAGCAATAACGGATACCCTTGACGTCTGCCAGGACGATACCATTGTTTGAATCAAGACCATGAGGTCATAGTATCACGACATCTAATGTAATCCACACTTGTTCAGATGTCAGGACGAGGTCCAGGTCGTCCCAGAGGAGGGACTAGTGACGGACCAAGCGCGCAGACGATAGCTGAAATCGTCGCCGCCACGGTAGCACAGATGCTACCGGATGTAATCACTGCTGTACAGCAAACACAACAAACTCAACAACAGCAGCAGCAACAGCAGCAACCCGACCCGCCTCATCCCCGAGAAACGAATTGGGTAAAAGCCGTCGCCGACCTTCGACCTCCATGCTTTAGAGGCGAGAGCGACCCCGCCAAGCTCGAGGCTTATCTCGTCGAGATGGAGACGGCCTTCGAGACACTTGAGGCTCCCGCTGGAGTTCGAGTGAGGATAGCTGCGTACTACCTCAAAGACGTGGCTATGGACTGGTGGAAGCTCATTAAGGCCGAGCATATAGCTGATCCTGCATTTTGTTGGGAAGCATTCACCTCTCTCCTCCGATCTAAGTACTACCCCGAGCATGTCAAGACCAAGAAAAGGCTTGAGCTCGATGCACTGAAAATTACCGAGAAGATGACGGTTGATGAATATTACCGCACCTTCACCTCTCTTCTCAGACTTCTACCCGACCTTGGGTATACCGGCCAAGTCTTGGTCGACCGCTTCTACGGCGGATTGAGCCATCGACTCCGGTATGGCATGGGCTTCACACGGTTTACCTCCCTTCAGGTGAACATCGCTGAACCCTTAAAAGCCATGAGTAATGTGAATTAGTATTCCCGTATGTAAGTGTAACCTAATGCCTAAGTAATTCAGGAGTGTTACCACGCTGCATCTCGAGTTGAGATCACCTGCCAGCTAAGAGATGAGGAGCAAGCGCTGAAGCGCAAGGTGAGCGGCAAAGGTAACCCTCCGATGATCAAAACCAATCCAAACCTTGGAAGAAAGGAAGGGGAAGCATTCCCATCAGAAGAACACTTCCGGAGACGGCGGTGCCCATGCTGAGAAGGGCAAGGCAGCTGAGCCATTACAGATTGCCTACACCGCACCAGTGGCAGCGAAGCCACTGAGGTCTCAGCCCTACACGGGTAAGAACCCGAAACTGAATTAGTACACTTGCGAATTTGTATGTATATGGAGTATTGTAAGTATACCTAACCTCGCTAACTTAGGAGCTATAGGTTCTGGATTTGGCCAAGGCAAGAACCAATCTGATGGCCGCAGTTACATATGCCGAAACTGCAACAAGGATCATCCCGGCACAGATTGCCAAGGAAGGGAGATCCGCTGCTACACTTACCAGAAGCCGGGCCACCGTGCTAATGCATGCCCAGAAAACTCTAAGCCCAAGGGCAACTACCAGGGCTATAAGCAGCGTGAGGGCAAGGAGGTTGCACCTGCCGATGCTCATGCCCAGCATACCTCACAGGGACAGGGATCCCGAGGTCCGCAGAAGGGCGCACCACAGAGGCAGCCGGCCTTACACATCATTGACCATGATGGGACCGGGACTAAGTCCGGCCCAGGTAATAACTGAAACCCTTAATCCTTGAAGAGCATGACTAAGTATTAAAGTAATTGTATGATTGGGAGTATGAAAGCGTAAGTACTTAAAGTATGAAATTGAGCATGAGTAAGTAACATGGAAGTATGTATTGAGCATGAAATAAATTAGTAAGCCTAGAACTCACACTAGATGTGATTATCACCTTAGGGAAATTCCTTATCTGTTACCCAATACCTTCGAACTCACCTCATGAAGAGACCGACATCGCCACTCACCACTTCAACAACAATCAGTGTCAGGTCATCCGCCCAGGTATGATCTTATTAAAAGGATACCTGACACCCGAAGCACAAGTTTCAATCATCCGACGATGCAACGAGTTAGGAATGGGTCCAGGAGGATTTATACACCCGAATTCCCCGGTGGAGCTACAATGAAGCTGAAAATGATGTGCTTGGGAAAGGATTGGAACCCTTATACCAAGACATACCAAACGACGCGAGCAGGAGACGGAGCAACACCTCCAGCAATACCCCCTGAATATCAAACGCTTGTCACTCAAGCTGTAGAAATTGCACAACAATGCGAAGATGAACCAATCCCTGCACTTGAAGCAGATCTATGTATCGTCAACTTCTATGAGAAAGAAGGACGACTTGGCTTGCACCAAGACAAGGACGAGACAGCGGAATCTCTTGAACTAGGAGTGCCCGTAGTGTCTTGGTCCATTGGTGATGACGCCGTATTTTTGTATAGCGAGCAGAAGCGTGTGGACCTCGTAGAGAAATTGGTATTGAGATCAGGAGATTCATGTCCAATCATGGGTGGGAAATCAAGGTTGCTGTATCATGGGATCCAGAAGATCAAGTTGAATACGGCACCACCGGCAATAATCAATGCCACACACATGAAACCAAGACGCCTGAACCTTACCTTTAGAAAGTATTAATCTTGTAGTAGCGTGTAATCCCGTAGTAACGTGTATTAGAGACACAGCATGTATGATGGCTGGTTATTCAATAAAAGCAGTGTTGGTTATTAAATTCCACTTGCGTTCCACCATCTTTACTTATAATCTATGATCAATAGGTTGTGGACTCGGTACCGAAGGTAACCTGAGCATCCTCACCGAAGAACAAGCCGGCAAAAGCGGCACCATTCTAACGGGAACCTTCCTAGTAAACGGCATCGAAGCCTCAGTACTATTTGACTCCGGCGCCTCTCACACCTTTGTATCGCCATCATTCGCTACAAGGTTGGGGCTAGACGCATATGAGTTACCCAATTTCTGGTTACTCTCCGTCGAAGGAGCGGGTAAAGTGTACTAAGTATTACCACACCGCCGCAATTCAAATCAAAGGCGAAGCGTTTCCCATCTCATGCATTGAATTCAACGAGTTGGGATTCGACTTAATAATTGGAATGAACTGGTTGGAGCGGCACAAGGGACGGATCCTATGTGCCGAGCACCGATTGCTGCTCAAGAGTCCATCTGGGGTCACTGTTTCATACCGCCAGAGATCAAGAGAGCCTTCAACAACAGTCATCTCCGCTATGGCAATGTATCGGGAGCTCAGAAAGGGACATGAAGTGTATTTATGCCATGTGCAAGATCTGGAAAGAGATCCAGAATTCGGTGATGATGTGACCGTAGTCTCAGAATTCCCTGATGTATTTCCGAAAGAGCTACCTAGTATGCCACCACAGAGAGTAGTAGAATTTGAAATTGACCTCGTACCGGGTACTGGTCCCATTGCTAGGGCACCATACCGTATGGCACCAGCAGAAATGGCAGAACTCGAAGAGCAACTACATGATCTACTCGACAAAGGGTTTATACGCCTGAGCGTATCACCCTGGGGAGCACCGGTCCTCTTCGTGAAGAAGAAGGACGGTAGTCTCCGCCTCTGCATCGACTACCGCGAATTGAATGTGGTCACTGTGAAGAACAAGTATCCATTGCCACGCATCGACAACCTATTCGATCAGTTGAAGGGAGCATTCGTCTTTTCTAAGATTGATCTCCGATCCGGATACCACCAAATTGCCATCAAAGAGCAAGATATTGAGAAAACAGCATTCCGAACAAGATATGGCCACTACGAATTCACAGTGATGCCATTCGGTTTGTCTAACGCACCAGCCAAATTCATGGACCTAATGAATCGGTTATTCAGTGATCAGCTGGACACTTCAGTAGTAGTATTCATTGACGACATCCTTGTGTATTCGAAGTCAGCAGAGGAACATGAAAACCACTTGAGAAGAGCACTTGAGACACTGCGCGAGAACCAGCTGTATGCGAAGTTCTCCAAATGCGAGTTTTGGCTAGATCAGGTATCATTCCTCGGTCATGTCATCTCGAGCGCGGGCATTTCAGTAGATCCATCCAAAATCGAAGCAGTGCGATCATGGCCTAGACCTAAGATTGTTACCGACATCCGGAGCTTTCTCGGTTTAGCCGGTTATTACCGGAGGTTTGTAAAGGACTTCTCAAAAGTCGCTAAGCCCATGACGTCATTGATGAAGAAAGATGCACCGTTTGTATGGACAAGCGAGTGCGAGGTATCCTTCCAGAAACTAAAAGACTCATTGACCTCAGCGCCAATTCTCACACTTCCAGAGGGCACAGAGGGATTTGAGGTGTATTGTTATGCATCGGGCAAGGGCATGGGATGCGTACTCATGCAGCATGGCAAGGTAGTAGCATACGCCTCCCGCCAGCTGAAAAAGCATGAGGAGAATTACCCGACACATGATCTAGAGTTAGGAGCCATTGTCTTCGCCTTGAAGATATGGCGACACTATCTCTATGGGGTAAGCATCACCATCTACTCCGACCATAAAAGTTTGCAGTATGTATTTACCCAGAAAGAACTGAATCTAAGACAGAGGAGGTGGATGGAGTTTCTATCAGATTACGACATCAACCTCCAGTATAAAGAAGGGAAGGCAAACGTTGTAGCCGACGCCCTGAGTCGTCGAGCACACTCGCTCCATTCGCTACTCACTTCTTCTATCTTGGTTGACGAGGTGCAAGACGCTCACCTGAGCGACCCTTACTTCACAGAGATCAGACAGAAAATCACCGAAGGTACCTTCGAGAGCCGAAAGTATGACTTCAAATTGCATGAAGATGGTCTGATCCGATTGAATGGCAGATTATGCGTCCCCCGAAGCAATGCTGAGCTAAGGGATCGCATTCTGCGTGAGTCACATTGTTCGACATTGCATGTCCATCCGGGAGTCTCTAAGATGTACAAGGACATGAAGAGGTACTTCTGGTGGTCAGGAATGAAATCGACGTGACTGAGTATGTTCTGAGGTGTCTCACTTGTCACAAAGTGAAGTTCGAGCACCGAAGACCGGGAGGAATGGTGCAATCCATGCCCATTCCAGAGTGGAAATTCCATGATATCTCTATGGATTTTGTTGTTGGACTCCCACCTGTTAGGGGAGGACTCAACATGATCTGGGTAGTAGTCGATCGCCTCACCAAGGTTGCCCGATTCATACTGATGAAGGACACCTGGAAGGTGGCAAAGCTCGCGGAGCTATTCAACAAGGAGATCATCCGACACCACGGAGTCCCGAAAACTATTGTATCCGATCGCGACACCAGATTTCTTTCGAGATACTGGAGAGCAACACGGGAAGCGCTTGGTACTGAGTTGAAGCTTAGCACCGCCTTCCACCCATAGACCGACGGTCAGACAGAAAGGACCATCCAAACACTAGAGGATATGATTAGGGCATGTGCCTTAGACTTCCAGGGGAGCTGGATCGAGAAGCTTCATCTTATCGAGTTTTCGTATAACAACAGCTATCATGCTTCGATTAAGATGTCGCCATTCCAAGCTTTGTATGGTAGACCTTGCCGTACCCCGTTGTGTTGGGATGAGTCAAGTGAAGCGGTCATCATAGGACCGGAGTATTTGGAACAAGTACAAGCTGAAGTACAACAAATCCGAGCAAATATGAAAGCAGCCCAAGATAGACAGAAATTCTATGCGGATGTGCGACGACGCGACCTTGAGTTCGCCGTGGGCGACCAAGTGTTCTTGCGTGTCTCACCTATGAAGGGTGTCTTTCGATTTGGCCAGAAGGGCAAGCTGAGCCCGAAATTTGTAGGCCCGTATGCCATTACCGAGAGGATTGGAGCCGTAGCATATAGGCTAGCATTGCCTGAAGAATTGGGGCGTGTTCATGATGTCTTTCATGTATCACAACTCAAGAAATACATAGCCGATCCCTCTCATGTATTAGAACCCGAACACTTATCCCTAGAGCCGACGATGAGATATGTCGAGACTCCATTGCGAATCCTTGATACAAAGACAAGAGACACTCGCCATAAATCTGTACGAATGGTGAAGGTCTTGTGGTCTAACCACGATGTCGAGGAAGCGACTTGGGAATTAGAGGATGCCATGAAGGCGAAGTACCCGAATCTATTTGTAGACTAGATGTCTAGTATCCGTATAGTACGGAGGGTACGGGGCGTACCCCTTTTAAGGGGGGTAGAGCCTTTTTGCTTTTGCATTGCTTCGGGTTAGCATTGCATAGTACGTATGTATTGTAATTGTATTTTGTTGGCACATGTAGTGCTAATTGTATTTTATTGGCACAAGTAGTGCTAGTAGTATTCGGTATGTAGTACGATGAGTATGGTATGTGTATGGTATGTATGTAATCAGTAATGCATTGTGTTATACGGTATATGACACGAATGATGTTGTGAAGTGTATTGTGAATGTATTGTGGAAGGTGCGAATTGAATGGAGTATTGTGTATGGATTGAGTATTGTGTATGGAAATTGAACTGAGTATGTTGCATGGTATCTGAATTGTGTATGCTGGTAGTGTAAGAATTGTGAACACCTTGTAAGGTGGTAGTATAATGTATTGTGGCAATTGACTTGCCAAATGAGTATAAGTAGTAAACCGTAAACCTTGAGCAACTTTGAGGGCAAAGTTCCTTAAGGGGGGTAGATTGAAATACCCCGTAATTAAAAACAGTGATTAATTAGGCTAATTATATTTTTAAAGGCTTAATTACACTTAAATAAATACAAGGGAATAAATCCCAAAGAAAACGGACCTTTAAAATGGGTTAAAAGCATAAACGAACCTTAAAGCGCGTTTTTCGAGGAAACCGGGAAAACGTGACTTTAAGCGGGTCAAATAGACTCGTAACAATTTTGGTCAACTAAATAGTCACTAATAAATATTAGTGGAGCTTTAGAACCAATAAAATTAATTAAACGAAAAATTCTGGAAAACGGGTACCGGATAGTAGGAACTGTAACAACCGGGAAGTTGTGGGGTGAGAATGCAAATAAATAAACTTAGTGGTCCACTTTACAAATAAAAATTAAAATCTGGTGTGTGTGCATATGGGGGCCGGCCAGCTTCCCTCTCACTCACTCCCTTTATTATTTTGTAACTCACACGAAGACAAAGGAAATAAAGGAAGAAAAGGAGACTCTCTCTCCTCACTCCCCTCTCCCCCTCATGTTTTCCCTCCTCTCTATTCTCTCTATTTCTCCTTCTTCCTCCTGCGATGACAATGGAGATTTGAAGAAAACCCCCATAAACCTCACCTTCTCTCCATTGTTGTGCCTTCATCCTTTGTCCAAAAATTATAAAAACATACCATTGGAATCCCCTTTCAAAGGAGAACATTTTCATCCTTTCAAAAATCCAAAAGCTCAACTTTCATTTTTATGGGTATTATCCATTTGAAGATTCAAGGCCACCATTAGAAGCACCTTCACCTCCTTATCATCTTAAGGTAAAAAGAAGTTCGAAAATCCATCATTTCTAGCTCTCATTAGCATTTTAAGAATTTTTAGTTTTTGAATGCTTGGTCCTCCTTGTTCCAGCCGATTTTGGCTCTCTTGTTGGGCTAGGAATCTTGTTCTCTTGCTAGTCAAGAACTCCATTCATCCATTGGAAGGTAGTACTCTTGTCTAAACCCTAAAACACCTAAATTCTAGGGTTAGTATAAAATGGATGCTAAGTGTTTGTGTATATTGATATGGGTTGCTGTAGCATTGCCCATTCTTTGGCTAAAAACTGAAAACAAGAAGAAGGAAAGAAGAGAAGGAAAAGAAAGAAGGAAAAAACTAGCAAACAAGGTAAATGCTCTTACCTTGGGCTAGCTTGTGTATTACATTGTAACAGATTTTTTTTAAGTATCTAACAATGTGAAATGTAAGTAGTATGAGTAGTAGTAATGTAGTAATGTATTGGAGAAAAGAATGTAACAGTTTTTGAAGTTTTAAATGATGTTTAAAACTTGGGAAAACATTGGGTAGTGAATGTGTATGTGTGCAGGAAATTATGTTGTTATAGTAGTGTGGGAATGTGTATAAGAGGTGTTGTGTAAACAGGTTGTGAGAATATGCATATGTGAGCTGAAATAATGTGTGGAGAATGTTAAAAATATAGGGGAGACTATGTCAAATTTTATCTAGGAATTTGAGGACTTGAATGGTCAAGATGAGAAAACAACCTAGGTAGTGACTAGGTGTATGTGGAGAGTGCAATGGAGTAGTTTAATGTCTTGAAACAGATTTGGAAAAGAGTTGGTTAATGGGATGTAACTAGAAGTGAACTAGTGTATTTAAGATGCTAAGAGTAGCATTAGTTGAGGGAGTAACGGAGGATAGAAGTTTGAATGAAGATCTGTAGCATAAGAAGAGGAAACAAAATCTGTAACAAAGGGAGAATGAAAACTGATGCAAGTGTTGGGATAGAATGAGAAAATGTGTAAGTATAACTGGGTTTGAGTAATGGATTTGGTGAATGGATTAAGGTATTTTATGAGGCCTAAATGGCATTATATCATGTGGGATTACATGTAGAAAGATTGGGGAAGAGATGGGTAAGAAAGGAATTGAAAAACAAAGCCTGTAGCAGTGTTCTGCTACTGTCCGACCCACAGCCTGGATCGGACGGGTGGTCGGACAAGGCTTGAGTAACGAGAATAAAACCTTCTGGAATTGTCCGACCCAGGGTCGTGAGTTGGACATGGGTCGGACAGGCAAAATTTTTGTGTGCCGAAGTTTCTGACTTCGTCCGACCCAGAGGTTGGGTTGGACGTGGATCGGACATAGCTTGGGCAACAGAACCAGAACTTTCTGGAATGGTCCGACCCAGAGGTGTATGGGTCGGACAGAACAGTGCTGGGTCGGATGGATGAATTTCAGAGAACGAAAACTTACTGGAATGGTCCGACCCAGATGTTGGGTCGGACGGTGGGTCGGACGGCCCAAACATATACAAAAAAAATGTTTTTATAATATGACTGTAGTGATCATATGTATGTATATATATATGCCTATACACATGTATGCATATATATGTAGTAATACACCATTAATGAAGTAGTAAGCGTAAGAAAGTAAGTAAATGAGTAAGGAAACAAGTTTAAGAAGTAGTAAAGAAAAGAATGGTTTTGTAACCAAGCAAGAAAGTAATGAAGTAGTAAGTAAATATTAAAAGTATCAATGAAGGAGTAAGTTAGATCAATCATAGATCATTACTCATACAACTCCATGTATGTATAGGAATCAAATAGTTGATCTCCAAGGAACCGGTAGTGCGAATACGACGGTGTACGGTATGATTTCTTCATGCCCTGTATCCTAACTTGGTTACCCCGATTTGTGTGCTTATGTGATCACCAATAAGATAAATGCACGAATCGGACTTATATTGCACTTAACTGTGTTTGAACTATTTTGTTCTTGTTGAATCTTCTTGACCATTTAGTTTGTATAATTCATGAAATGTATGAATGGAAATGAAGTCTATGTGTAAGTATGAGTACTTGTGTATTGTATGTATGTATGGAAGTAAGTATGGACTTCTACTAATTCCTAACAATCTAACTCCTAACATGAGTAATGAGTAAAATGGAATGAGTAGAAGCCCGATATAGTTTCGGCCACGCGTGAGGATAAGGAGACACAAGAGGTTGGATCCGAATCCTGGCTATAATCTTTTCCATGGACCAATCCCCTTGAATGGGTAGCATCCTGGATTAGTGGGCCACCCTAAAGCCCGGTGGTGGGATGTAGTAATCCCTGCCCGGAGGTCATACCGACTTAACTGGAAGTAAAGTATGTAAGAAGTAAGTATTGTATTTGTATTGGTCTTGACTATCGTAAGTCATTGACCCGGAGTAAAAGAGTATTGAACACCCGATTAACCTGGGTGTGTAATGAGGCTAACAAGACCTTTGTATGTATTGGAGAATTGTATCTCCGTATGCGGTGAGTATTCGGTAAGTATTAAAGGTTGACTTGAATTGTCTTCCTTGTATGTATTGTATGTGTGTATGCCTTGTGTATGGAATGTATTGTATTGTACTGTATAAAGCATGTATGTATGTATGAATGAAACGAACCGCATGTACTCGACCAATTAGTTGGCGTACCCTCGCTAGCACGCGGGGTATGCGGTTATCATATGCAGCGTAAGCTGACCCCCTAGGGGGAATGTTTTTACTCCACAGGTACCCGCGAGGCGTGACGGTAGGGTAAGGACGTGATGTGATTCTTTTTGGGATGTAGCAGTAGGACTGGAATAGTGTACCGAGTTGTACACGGCTAGGCCATTTTGAGTAGCCGGTGTACCATGTGGTACACCTTTTTGAATATTGAAATCTTGATTGGATAGTAAGGAGAGGATGTATAAACTCTTCATTTTTGGGAAGTAGTCATGGAATGTAATTCATATATTCAGTATACTCGGTAATCAAATGTAAGTAAGTATTTGGTATTGTAAAGTAAGTAGTATGTATTTGGGTATTTCTAATCATCAGACCGAAACGGTAAGTAGTAGTAGCCTTGTTAACCATTGGATGGTTAACGGCGTTGTATCACCCGCCGGGAGTAAGTAAGTATTCCGCTGCGAGTAAGGTAAGAATGGGAATGATTAGAGGATAATGGAAGGATTAGCGGTTGGGGTGTTACAGATGATTAACTTGCAGGCGCCAAACCGCACACTTAAAATATAAATAACTGCAGTTGCAAGTAACTAGCACTAAACAATAAGTAACAACAAAGACATTACTTACTAGCTGAATACCAGGAGTATATACCAGCATGTAATGCTAATCACTAATAGTGATAAATGTTTAGTCCTAATGGACAAGCATAATCTGGTGAGAAATGGCATACCCCTTGTGAATGCAGTACCGCAAATGAGAACGGTCAGAAAGTAAAGAGCTGAGTTGCTTAAACAATCATGCAATCTACAATACACCCAACTAAAAGGAACAGGGAACAAATGTGAATACCCAAGTATGAGAACTTACCCCACGCCGTATCGGGAAATATAGCTACGATGTGATAATGATTAAAACTAGAGGAAAGGATTATGTATAATACCCATGGAAAGCAAGATAGGAGAACTGACATTGCTAGCTCAGCACGAACATTACATTGATCGATTGCAGCCATACAGACGAACCAGCATCTAACGTCTAATTGGTTAACAACCAAGTGCTACCTCTAGTGTATTACTGAGGACATGAGTCCAGGGAACAAAAATAATGTTTTTAACCACTCTACCACATACCACCAGAACATTAGCACCTACGACAAGATAACCGACAATGCGGACCAATTAACATCGAGCTACAACAAGGACATCCATCAGAAGGGAGTTTGACAATAGAATACTTCACAATAGCCGTGTGACGGACGCTACCAGTTTACTAAATGAGACATGGGACGACTGCACTCCGATAGGAGCATGTGGGCCTGACAGACTTATTTATAAGTTAGTCAGGTAAGTAGTAATGTATCAGTACGGTACCCATGCAGGTAGACAAGTAGTGTTAGGAACACGAGAAGTAGTCAACTCCGTGCTACGGACAGTGATGCAGATTACCTTGAAGATGGACAAGAAGAGCCGCAGCTAACCAACGGGCTAGAGAAACCAAGAACCTACAACACAGAGTAGCGGACGATACACAGTGAAGACAAGGAGACCCTTCGAAGATGACGACGCTGATAACAGGAACAGGAAACCCACTGTATGGATGAATAATACGTAGAACCCTCATAAGGAGCATGCAAGTTCGTACAATCCAGAGGAATCTACCAAGTGATGGAAAAACAAAGCTAGTATACTATCAGATAATTTAACAAGAACATAAACGTTATAATGACTAACATAAACGTTATAATGACTAACATAAACGTTATAATGACTAACAAACGTCGAATCGACTGAAATGTGATGCGCGTGGAAGCGACAAACACGAACAACTGTCAATAATAATTACGTGGGCAAACTTAGACGAGTAAAACACGCAGATAATAATGGGAAATGGAAGATGAAGTTGCAAAACTCTAATACGAGCACAACATATGGATTTCCCTGACAGGAAGCAGGGAGAACCATACCAACGTTATTGCTAACCCGACACACGGGAAGAAGGTATAATATATATCAACACGAACAATGTGTTACTCCGGAAGAAAACCACCAGGAGACATGGATGACAATCGTTATCTAAGTAGACATGAAGGCTAGTACGGTATTACCAAGAAAGGTGCAAAGAACTAAATACTAATAATAGCCAATGTCATATGACAACTCAAGCTAGAAGTCAACGAGAGAAGATACGCGAAGATGCTAGTAATCCTAACAATGGGATACACAACAATACAAGGAATCAAACTGAGCCTATGTTCACGGTCTACACCTCTGTACGGAGCAAGTGGGCCCATTAGAACGAATTCGGGAGAGAGCACAAACACGTGCCTCACCCTTTACATGTTTTGGAGCCCGAAGGGGCTAGAGTCATACCCATCTCTCCAATATGAGAATAATCTACTCCAAAGGTGGGAGATACCACATGAGAGTTAGAGAACTCTATGAGAGCCATGTATCCAGCGCTCCTTGTGGAGTAGCTGTTGAATACTTGTGGGGTACGGGGGCGTAACCCTTTTTAAGGGGGGTAGAGCCTCTTGTCTGTGCACATGTTTGCACTGAATTTTGTTGTTTCGTATGCGGGGCATATAGTGGTTTGTTGGTATGTTTGTGGGTATGTGGGGCATACGATGTTTGTTCTTGTTGTTTCGAATGTGAGGCATGCAGTGAACTGGTAGTATGCGGGGCATACGTTTTTGTTGCTATTGTTTAGTCATTTTGTTGGTGTTGTTAGGTACGCAGGGCGTACGTTGTTAATTGTTTGCGTGTACTGTGCATTTGTATGTATGTGTCTTATGAAGTACTTGTTTGGAACAATGTGGTTACATCCATATGTGTAGTACTTTTTATGATATTTGTGATATGCATATTCATATTATCTTATATTGATTACATATAGTATCACCTAGATACGAAATGAATCATTAGTTACAGAATGTGGAATAATGATATAGTATGGGCACCTCAGGGAGGTTGTCTGGGTTGGTAGAACTGATAGGAAATGATGGTGCTGATGGATCGCCTATATCCATATATGTTTGAATTAACACCACAATTGAGGGCTATGTGCGGTATTAGCACAACAAGATATGCGTACATGAAATATCACATAGATATTCATTATGGGATTATATGGGTAGTTATTACTACACATATTTAAGTAAAGCGACTTCGGGACGAAGTCTTTTTAAGGGGGGTAGATTGAAATACCTCTACTTAATTAAACATGATTTAAACATATAATTAATTACAGTAAGGCATGTAACAACTTGTGAACGTACGGTCAATTAAATTTTGTACGAGCATATACATGTCTGAAAATATGACGACGTTACATATTAATACGGTCTCGTACATATATTTGTACATATACACAACGTTACAATATTATAACGTTGTACATATAACTAGTAACGTGACATGATGATATAGTCGCATTGGTATATATGACCGAAAACATATAGCTAAAACACGACAAATAAAATAGTCGTATCCGTATATAAGTATAATCAATAACGTGACATAACAAAATAACCGCATATATATATGTACACATAACTAGTAATGCGACATTTTAATACCGTCACATATATACAAGAAATAGGCATAAACATGCTGATACAAAAGAAAAAGAGCAAACATGCTCTAGCCGGGATTCGAACCCAAGACCTTTCGTACCATTCCTGAAGCCTTAACCGGTTGAGCTGTGCTCAAATTCAATAACAAATACCAACCTAATTAAACTAGTATTGACACCACTGGAGTAATTGCAAAAAAAAAAAAAGAATCACAACAGAAGCAAACCTGCCTTTGTAGTACCGCATCCTTCCTCCTTCTATCCTGCTTACCGATTTTTTTTAGTCCCAATACAGACCCAGACTCTGGTCATGCAACTGAGACATGGCCCTTTTGTTGTCACGGTGCCATCTGATTAAATCAGTCGAGACCATACTCTTTAAGCCTAGCTCGAGGATCTGTCTCGCACATAACCAAAAAAAAAAGAGAAACCATCGTCTTGATTTCAGAAAAAGGGCAACCAAAGCAAAATATTTGTACAGAGATGTATAGTGTATAAATACCGGTTACTGTATAACCAAAGTGAAGATGAAGAATCCCTTTTCTAATCGCGTCTGTACTCTCATCTTCTCATGTTTTTCTCGATTCTATCTCTGTTCCAAGGCAACTTGACCCACATCCACTTGCAGCACCTACAATACCCACCGAACACACATACATATTGAGTACTCCTCTGTCATGAATATACACCATATATATGTATTGACAAATCAAACCCATACTACTACTACAAAAATATCCGACAGCATGTGCAGGCGGGAGACCACCACAATTTCCCACCTTGACCACACTTACCAACCCCCACCTACTACACCATTACCGATTCCCTCTCGCTCTCTTCTTTTTTTTTCAGTACTTCTTTTCTTCCTCCATCGGTCGTTTCTTCCTGCTTCAAAACGTGAGCATTCCAACTCTTCTCTATTGCTCCATAACCGAGGCTACTACTTGCAGTGGGTGAGTATCTTCGACTCAAAAAAAATTCCAGTCGGAAGTCCTTGCCTCTCCATACTGTTCTTCCACCGAGAACAATGCCCAGCCTCCCTATCTCTACTACACTACCGGTTTATTTCCCGTTCTTCCAAGCTTGTAACAAGCTTCTTCTTCTCCTGCTTTTCGTCACGTAAATACCAGTAGTAGTGCCCCAGTTTGTGCACTACTACTTCCACGTACAAACAGAGGAAGAATGCCCAACACTTAGTGAAGGAGAAGATCCAGGTTAAAGCTCCATCTTCACTCCTTTCGGTAAAAACAAAACCATGCCATTCTCCTCTTGTATTAACGGTAGTATACTCTCAGTTTCCTAACTCAAACTTTGCCCCTTCACGTACCAGAAACAGAGGGAGTTCTCAGCTCTTTCCTTGCTACCTTCACGTGTAAAAATCAGAAGAAGAAGGGGGAAGCTTACCTAGCTAACTTTGCAAGGTATAGAATCTACACAAAACTAGCCATTTATACCTCTGGTTATACCGGTGACATACCTAACTGCTCATGAGCTCTTTCTTCTTCTTCTGCTCTCTTCATGTAAAAACAGAGAGGAAGAATGCCATGAGACATGCAGTAGTAACACCTTATCGGACAATGCTCACGGTAAGAAAAAAAAACTTGCGTAGTTCCTCTCTGTTTCACCAGTAATATGTACTGATGTAAGCGTAGGTTAACACCCGCTGTTGCTTACTAAAGACAGGCGAGAGAGCGCCTTTGATACCAGCCTTGTGAAGGAACGCATCCAAGCGAACTTACTTGCTGTAACAGACGTACGGTAAGTTCTTCCCCATAACCACTCTTTCTCCTTTACCAGAAATATGCCCCCAATTTTCAAGCTTGAAATCTTTGGTTTTCTTCATGCAAAATCAGAGAGGAGGCGTCCCAAATCATGCAGTTGCAAACCCATACGAACTCCCTTGATTTAACAAGCCTTCGGTAAGGAAAAACCCCCTCTGTTTCCTTCTTGTTCTACCGACTATAGCTATGGGAATGAGCACCAGTTTAAAATCTGTTTTGCCCATTCAAACCAGGCGCAAGTAAGCCTTGAACCCAGCTCAAATAAGGTAAGTACCATGTACTTTACAAACATAGATCAACCCATAATAACTGTGCCTACATGGCTGATATATGACATTGTTTCCTTGCATGTGAGACTGGCGCAAGGTCATTCTAACCTTGGGAAAATTCTGTAGAATTTCAGAAGCCCAGGGATGTGAATAAAAACTAGCAAAGTAAGTATAAAT
Source organism: Limonium bicolor (assembly GCA_023374045.1). NCBI lineage: Eukaryota > Viridiplantae > Streptophyta > Magnoliopsida > Caryophyllales > Plumbaginaceae > Limonium > Limonium bicolor. The sequence continues at coordinate 83,477,282 of CM041780.1, read as the reverse complement.
CAACTTCTAAATGCTGTACTAATTAAGCTTATGTGTTAGGTTACATTAAAAACTAACTTAAGGAATTTTGTCAAGCTAGCCGAGAGCTTGGAAGCTGTGTGGAAGGTTGGGTTGCTTGGAAACCATTGTAGGTATTCTAAACCTAGTATACTATATGGTTTATATGTTATTTAGTTGTATACATATACAAGCCGTAGCATTATAATGTGTTGGAGGCATTTAGGTTATATATAGTTGTTGGCCGTGGGGTATGAAGGTGTTTAGTAACTAAATTCTGTATTAAAAGTGTTCAATAACATTTTTGGTTGGTTAGTTTAGTGTATAAATGACCTATAAGGTCAAGGATATAATTTGGGGGTCCAAGACATAATTTATAAAAAAGATGGGGGGAAGGGAAGTGAAACCGAGACCAAACATAGTCTTAAATGACTTAACTATATATTATAATGTTTTATAACATTTTCAGTTGGTAATATAAAGTTTGGATGACATAATAAGTCATAAGGATCAATTAAATGATTTTAGGAAACATTAAAGAAAAACTATATATTAAACCGTAAACAATATAGTCTTTAAGACATTTATGCGCAATTATATTCTATGTTAATTATTGTAATAAGGCCAAGCATTTTAGGCCATTTGATTTAATTGTTATGTTAAGTTAAAAAAAATTGGATTAAAATGGATTTAGAACAAGAATAATATTACCGTAATGATATGGGGTTTAATTGTAATTGTAACCCCCATCCAACATTAACATACTTACAACAAACTGCAGCGGAAAACATTCTCATCACATTACTTAACTTGTTGGTGTACACGCCGTTAGCCACCCACGTGGCTAACAAGGTAATACATACACAATGTACCGGTCTGATGGGCTAAATTCCCGAGCAACTATACATCAGTATCCCTTTCCATTAACAATAACCAACATACACCTTAACAACTATACCGAGTATTTGTAAACTGTGCCGACAACAACATCGGTCTTACTACACTACTGTATACATACACTTAATTTTACCCACGTACAATGACTACCCGTCCTACTCTCGAACGGCTTCCAGCACTTCGTACCTGAAATAGGAAAAGAAGAGAAAGGGGTGGCCCCAAGGGGCTCAGCACCTTTGCTGGTATGGTAATCCCAGCCCACATGCTACCGGGCCACGCACAACTAATTGTCGTCTTAACATGTGGTTGATTATATTTAAATCATGCATGTAACAATAAACACACATCGCTTAACATTTTGCCTCAATGGGCTCAACAACGGATAATATATCCTTACTTAGCAAGTCACTCTTGGTATTCATTATCCCTAGAGTGTTCCTCCTCTAATGGAGCTACTCCCTTAATAGGCGACACATACCCTTAAATCGGGTTATCCTTAGACGCCTCTTATCACACACTGGGATCATATCCATGATCCACACACTCCACATTATACAACACACTCCACATTATACAACCTACAACATACACTACATACAACACTTAACAACACTTAACAACACTTTGCACGTTCCACGTACACAACATAATGCCGCAATGAATACTGCATCACAACAAAACACATAACACAACGGGAATGGTTCGCTTAGGAACCGACCCAAACATCACAAACAACTGGTGAGCCTAGAGAATGTTGCCAGTCTCATGATAAGCTCGTTATACAATAACACCAACACTCATTAATTACCGTCCTAAAGTTGGACGAGTAACTTAAGTTAAGGCGGTTCGGGTTTGGAGGCCCTAACACACCACACAAACACAGGTTGCCACTAAACCGATCATAAGTCAGAATAGGTAAGCTTTGGAGTAAGCTAATGGGAGATCATAACCCGTGAGGGAAACAACCATAACAAAGAGAAGGGTAAGGCTAGGAAGGATACCCTCTCCCAAACAACGCGCGACCGGCCGAACCGGATTCCTCACTACTGTTAGTACATACTCCTTTAGATATTAGTTAGAACCCCACTATGGAGCCTATCACATAACAACACATACAGTATTGCAACTGGGTTGAACACACAAGGGAGATCCCTACATTCACAAACACGTAACACCCAATTAACACACGCATAGCCGTGGTTAGTACGTCCCATGGTACGGGTCGTTTGCTCCGAATACCGAACTCTCATGTGATCCTAGACTCAGTTAACTAAGGTTAACACTGCCGAGTTAAATGGTATCGGAGTTGAACACGCCACATATGAATTACGTAAACTCATTACATGTTTTATCTTACAAACGTGGCAAACATACAGAAAAACCATTGGCATACAAGCCGGTGTAATCCGGTAGGACGCAGTTGCAAGAAAACCTACCGTCACCGGAGTCCACTTATCCTGTCCATATATGTTTCCTCGGCAATTCTCGAACACTGTTAACATCACACGTGTTTTCATTAACATCGGGGTTTGCTTGATCATTTAATGTCAATGCTTAATTTTTCCCCGTTAACTTAGTTACATAACTTAACATTCTTAACTGTTTTACTTTCACATTTAATTACAACCTTTCACCCACTTATTGTCATTAAAACTCACCTAACATTCCTTAACATCCTTATAACATCATTACCTACCAATCCCCATCATCTCATACCATTTCATAACCTTAAACCATGTTTTTGGTCCGACCGACCCACCGACCGACCCACAGCTGGGTCGGTCCATTACAGGACCCCTTTTACTTCCTTACAGACATGCCCGTCCGACCCACGTCCGACCCACCATTCTGGGTCGGTCCATGTGCGAACATTTTCCCTCCTTTGAAACTTGACCGACCGACCCATGTCCGACCCACCCTTTTGGGTCGGACCATTACCGAACACCTTTCTAACATTTTACAGAGGCTCGACCGACCCACAAACTGGGTCGGCCCCTGGTCGTCGCCTCCTAAACTTACCCAAACTTTGTCAAATCTTCACCAAACTTCTCCTAAGGCCTCTTAATGTGTTCTAACATCATTTGGCACTTCAAACCACCCTTAAGATATTCTTAACCACTCACAAAACTATTTCCCCAATTCCTTAAACCTTTACTTACATCTCACAAAATTCCTAACACTTACAATGTTTTCTCCTTATGATTTCTAGGTGGCATTTCACCTATAATGACCAAAATACCAAGGTGTATCCTCTACACCTTATCATCATCTCTCAACTTCTTTCTTACTAACTAATCTCCTTTTTTCACATTCCTAAACATCTCTTATTCCTTGAATATCACATCACCTAAACCTTAAACACTTCTCCAAGACTTTAATACATCCTCTAAACACATTGATTCCTAGAACTTCCAAGACAACACCTAAATCCTTGCATCACTCTTAATCACCTTAACACATGTTTTCTTCTCAAGTAAACATTTGTTCACCTATAACACTTCCTAGTTCACCAAAACCACTTAAAACACTTAGAACTTCTTACACATCTTCCCAATTTGGCCATAGCTTCTCTAGCATATACTCACATCCAACCACTTAGGTTTTTACCTTATTTCATTCAAACACCTAAAATCCATCAAACACACTTTTATACACAAACTCCACACATTTAGCACTACATCACAATATAGTGCATAACTTAAATTGCTTGGCACTTAGGCCTTAAAAACATGGCTCTTAGGCCCTTAAATAACATGGCTCTTAGGCCCTTAAATTGCATAACCTTAACACTGAATTTCCCACATAAATAATGCCTTTGACCTGCAAATACATACACCAAAACATATGTTCTTTTACTAGTCTCCTTGAGAACATTTTGCTAGGTCCTCACCATTGGCTCCTTAGGTATTTTATCTAGCAAATCAAGCTCATTTTTCCTAAGGCATTTAAACTACATTGAGATAGTTTGTTTACCTCTTTTTCCTCACAACTTCTTTCTTGTTTCTTGTGAAACCGGGGGCATTTGGTCCCTTTTCAACTATTAGACATTATACACACAACATAATGAGCATTCAAGCTTTAAGCTTCATCTCATTGTAAACCCTAGTACATATATTGTTTTAAAAAAACATTAAGTAATTGTTTTACCTTGGAATTGGAAGAGAACTTGAACAATATCAGAGAGAGGACTCCTCCTAGCCCTTGGAAGATTCAAATGAACTAGAAACAAGCAAGATAAATACACCATTGTGAGGTGAATTTTCGGACAACATGTAAACATGAGGAACATGGATTTTCTTTGAGTTTCCTTACCTTGAAGCAAAGGAGAACAAGAATATGTGAAAAGGTGAGCTCAAGCTCCTCCCATGGTGGTTTCTCTTGGCACCGAAATGGAGGTTCTGAAGCTTTGAAAAGACACGATTGTAAGCTTGACTTAACCTAGAGAATGGTGGTGTTTTGTTTTGATTTGGGTTAAGTGAGCTAGGTTTTACATGTGGTCAAAGATGAACTTCCATGGTTGTTATCATGACCACCGAGAGAGAACAGAAGAAGAGAGGAAGAAGAGAGTGTGGAACCGTGGGAATGAAGGAAGGGGAAGGAAGAATGAAGATAGAACTTACTTTTGCGATATTTTTAGTTAAACAAATATAACTTTACGTTAAGCTAAGTTTTACTTATTTGATTTCTTTTACATGTTGGTGACTCACACCATGAAAAACCGGCCCCCATTTTAATAGAAGGGTGTTTTGGTCTTTGTTGACCAACTTAATCACTTATACATTATAATGTTACAAACTAGTTAAAAATACTATTCACCAATAACAAGGCACATAGAAGTGAAATTTTTGATTTCCCACTAATGTGGCCACCCAAATGTGATACTAATAGTACACCATGTTAATTAAAGAGTCAATGATGGACATTGGCCATTCAAAACTCATTTACAAGACAATTTTTCAAAAAACGTGCTTAAGCTCCTTAAAGCACATTTTGTGTTTTAACTTGTTTCAAGCTTGGTTTTCTTTGGTAATTGATTTAATATGTTCTTACCTGTAAATAAGGTATATGGTATGACCATTAGGTCTTATACACATCATCCCAAGCTTAGAGCACATTTTTGCTCATATTGACTTTAAGGTATTACCTTATTTTTATTTGGTTCATTGTCTACCAAAGTTTCCTAAGGACTTATTTAGCCCTATCAAATCATAATTAAATGTTATCAAGTCTTGGTAGGCTCTTTGGGTCCTAACCAAGTTCACTCATTGCTTAGACATGTTTTTGCTCAAACTGGTTCTTAGTGCTTTATTGCACTTTATTATGTTTAACTTGTTCACTGATGTTACTAAGCACTTTTTAGCCTTACATACCATAATTTTGATATTTAAACCACATATCAAGGTTTGGGGTCTTTCAATCCTAATCATCTACCCCCCTTAAAAGAACTTCGTCCTGCAAGTTCACACTCTTCACATATCATTAGATTAGAACACAGTAATCACCTGGAAATAAGCTTCCTTAACCATACACACTTTACATCACAACCTCGACTTGATGGTCCGGGCAACACATTCACATCCACACATAACTAACATATCCAAATGAAACCTCGACTCTATGGTCCGGGTATCTTAACAACACTTACACATACATAACCACCCTTTGACTCACTGGTCCTTGGGTAACATAACAACATTCGGACACATAGGTCCCCACAACATAACGGTCTTTAGACCACATAGGTCTATGTAACACCCACACATTTGACTCATAGGCCTTGATAGAAACACTTTAGGAAATCCAAGTCAAAACTCATTCATTACACATACCACACAACATTTCGAGCATGTATAGCAATCAAAAATATCCTTGATATACACGTGATCCCGTAAGAACACGTCGCGATGGACACCTTCCGTCCCGTGCCTTTAGGAGGTTAAAACAATCACATAAGTTTTAAAATTTCCTTGTGAGGTTAAGTAAGAGAACTTTAATTATGTAAAGTATCCATCAAAGTTGATAAATACCAATTTTAAAATCCTTTTGAAACACACCAAACCCAAGTCCAACTTAACTCTTTGCTTCTTTTATTAGCGTGGTTTTCGTGACCGCTTAGGGAGTTTCAAGAGTCGTCCACCTGATGTGATCAGCATCCAGTGTTGAACTATCCTTCCACTCCAATTTTGTTCGGCTTCCCTTGATCGCATGCAAATCAAGTTCCACCTCCCACTTCATTTTCAAGCATCAAGTAAATCACTCATTCCATTTTCTATCTTTTGAATCATTCTAGTCATGATCACAACATCTCCAAAGGATAGAACTCGAACTCCGTCTATCAGTTACCTCCATTCACTTTTAATCCTGTTTGCCTAGGGAATCTTATTCTCACTAGGTTCTATGTCGGTATCATGCCCTTTCATGCATCACTTATTATATATATATATATATTTACACATATTTTATCCAAAATACAACACCTGGTTTTACATTTATACACTGTCGGGGCTTTTGTTCCCCGGAGTTTATCTACTCCCCACACTTGTACAATCACACACACTGTTAACACACCCACACTTATCACAATGGTATTCGCATCTTCTGTGCGCAATTCCACAATTAAACCATGATGAATGTGTATGTTTACGTAACACACACCAATCATCAAACAAACAATAATTTTGTGCTATGCACAATATGAATCACATACACTACGTACACTTGTACGGTAATATACACCAAGTGGTTTTGCGCTCTACCCCCCCTTAAAAGGGATTCGCCCACGTAATCAATCACTAAACATTAGCTTAAAATGTTTTTGCCTTCGTGGAAGTATCTTAACTTCCACGCGGGCTATTTACACAATGGATTTCTATTAGAGGATCTTAACCATATTGGCGTTTAGTTCCTAAACCAAGAATTCTCATTGGGTTGTAACTCATACCGGTTTCGGTCCTGGCCTGTGAGGCTTTTTAGGCATTAATAATTAGCCATCCACTAATTCGTTATTCACGTTTGTACATTTGAATCACTGGTTCACTAGTTTCTTCTGCGAAACTCTAATAACTGTAGAGCTTAATTGCTCCCTTTTGTTATTCTACTGTATTGTACATCCCAATTGTCACCTTCATCTTGACCGGTTTCTCAACCGACGCACGGTATCTTTTACCATTAGCGAATTCGGTGAGTTACAAACTTTCCATCCACTTCCATGATAATTTAACTGTGTATACAGCTTGTATTCACACTGATTGACTTTCCCTTCGGGACTCTGCGGTTGAGATTGAGCTACTACTAGTGTGTATGCTCTCTCAGCTATTTCCCAACATTTGGGGTATATTCCATACCGATATTTGACAGTTAGTGCTGGCTGTAGTCCTTACTGTTAATCATGTTTTCAATTCGGTTTCTTGTACAAGCACTCTTTATTGGTGCGGCCTTGCATTTCCTATGCATCGGCCATTATAAACATTAGTGTCCACATCACATGTTTCCAATTCCTAGCTATCTCATTCGATCATTACTGCGCATGGCAATACCAAAACACTCAGTCATACAGAGTTGCAGAGGCGTAAACTCTCGACATAAATCCCTTATGCGATTCGCCAGGAATTCACACTGAGTTCCTCATCACACAATACCTACCACTGGCTTATTGCTCAGTTTGTTTAACATCACTTATCTTGCATCTCCACTGATTTATCTTAACTGGTTTTATCTGTTACATTATCGTTGACAACATTTATACAACGGTCGCTTGTTCGCACCGTACTTATTGTATAATACTAACTCACATCGTATTTACTGTCATTAGCTTCCACACATAAATTTACATTATTCGTATTACGGTTCATCCCTCATTTGGATGACCACTAAATGCTCCTTGAGCATCGATCATTCGAGTCACAAGCCGGCACTATGGTGCTTCACTTATACACACATAGTACTAATTAATTGCTCCCTTTCACTAATAACGTCATCCATCCTTAACATATTCTTGAACTTCATCCACATGACTCCGCTCCTGCTGGTCTCACATATTGAGAGGTATCCCCACTCTTAATGCAGTGGTTCGTTTACCACTCTATTCACTTATACAACAAAACTTCTACAATCAATTGAATTTATTAATATATCCTGCTTTTGGATTATAAGCCTTATTTGCCTTGAGCTGGGCTCATTATAGGCTGTCCACACACATGTACTTCTCTGTACAATATTACAAGGTCGTTGTATCACGTTTCCTTTCATGGGATGCCCCTTAGGTTTGTCAGTCCGTCTCCTGACAATTTATGTCTAAACTGGGTGTTAATTTCGACCCTTGTGTTTCTTCATGCATTTCATTCAACGATTGTTGATGTGAACACCCTTTAAGGATTGCTCCTGGGTGTTGTTAAGTTATGCCTTTACATTTGGCTCACACTCATTGGTACATTCAGTTAGTTACGCCTTTCGCGTTCTTTACTGGTTAATATCTTCTTCCGTGAAGATTAACATTTCCTGGTAGTGTAGGTAACTTATTCTGGAATTCATCCCGTTCATTGTACATTAATGTGTCCACATTAGGCATCTGCTTGCCATGTACAGGCTGGGTCACCATTCCAGCTATAATGTTTATCCCTAAGGATCCTCAAGACATATGTGGTCTTTCATAACAGTTTGTGCCCTTCGCACTTGCTAACTCTTAAATATTTTCCTTGAAAGGAGTTCACTAATCCTTTTTGTCTTGCTAACTTAACTGATTCCTTAACTTCAACTATTCCTTGTAATCCTTAGCTCTTGTTTGATTTATACTGCTGACCGTAGACGGAGTCGACTACTTCCCGTGTTTCGGACTCTACTCGTATACATATATGGGGTATCATACTGATACATTGCTACTTACCACAACTACCCATAAGTAGGTCTGTCAGGCCCACAAGCTCCTATCGGAGTGCGGTCGTCCCACAACACAGTTGGTATCACCTGTAGTGTTCGTCACACGCCTAGGTGAAGTATTCTGTTGTCAACTCCCTTATATTGTCCCGTGACAATATTCATTCCCTGCTTCCCGAACTTAATCGAGGGAAAGTTTATCCATTGCTGTATCTTATCAACTGCTCTTGGTTTTACTGGTTTGGTTTTAAAGAAGGTTGGAAAGAAGTGTCGGTTTGAAGAAAAATCTGGTTTGAAAAGAAAGGGGTTTGTGAAAATCTGGGTTGAAAGAAAATTTTCATGGTTTCACAACATCTTCTTACCTTATCCAAGTCTAGCTTCTTGCTGACTGGTGTACTTTACAATCACAGAGGTTAGGCTATTAAGCCCTTCCATGGTCATAGTGGTCTCGTTTAACTTTATGGTACTTTACTAAGTACTTTGTAGTGATTCTAAATTTCCCCGAATAGCCCTGTTATAGCAGCACTTGCTATTGGCATGCGCCATGCTAACTGGCTATCAGTTTAACCACATACCGGTTGTGGTATTTGTTTTTACCCATATTGTCATCAGTGGCCTTGTTGCCCTCCACTGATCCTACTGTCTTCATATGACGGTCATCAACTAGGGTGTTTCCCATCTGGGGGACCCCTTTTGTCTTAGTATTGTATTCACTTGTAGCCCGTTCCACGCACTTGTCGTGGTTACTGAGACTTGTCTTGTTTGGGCACTACATTGTAGTTCCTTGACGGTTGGTAAACGTTGGTGTTTTATTTATCAACTGTGGTTCCGTACACTTGTCTCGGGTGTTATTAATCCATTTCTTGCCCGTTTGCACGGTAGGTGCGTTGCAAGCTGGTTATTCTCGACTGCTCTGCATGTCGACCCATGTTGCCGGAAATTCATTCTCCAATCTATACAAGATCCTTCATTCATTGCTATGAAATGCGGTTAACATTGTTTGATGGAGCCGTCTCCGGGATTCCCAGTTTCCGGGATCCACCGTATGACAGGTTCTCCGTACCCTAAAGGTATATAATAACAGCCAGATCGGGTATTCCCGAGTATGAGAGTGGACTTCCATCTCTCTGGCGTTGTTTCCCCAAGTTATATACAGAGGATTGTGGAGGGTGGGAAGGATATTGTAGTTTCCAGTAGTCACTGGTAGTTCCTAACTAGCGTATCTCTCACGCTATCACTCAACCCTTAACCCAAAGTACTTAAATCCTAACTCGGTACTTCCTAAGCTCGGTAACTCAGTCATCAGAGCGATACTTCGCTCTGATACCACTTTTTGTAACCCCCACCAACATTAACATACTTACAACAAACTGCAGCGGAAGAACATTCTCATCACATTACTTAACTTGTGGTGTTACACGCCGTTAGCCACCCACGTGGCTAACAGGCTAATACATACACAATGTACCGGTCTGATGGGCTAAATTCCCGAGCAACTATACATCAGTATCCCTTCCATTAACAATAACAACAACATACACCTTAACAACTATACCGAGTATTTGTAAACTGGTGCCGACAAAACAACATCGGTCTTACTACACCTACTGTATACATACACTTAATTGTTTACCCACGTACAATGACTACCCGTCCTACTCTCGAACGGCTTCCAGCACTTCGTACCTGAAATAGGAAAGAAGAGAAAGGGGTGGCCCCAAGGGGCTCAGCACCTTTGCTGGTATGGTAATCCCGCAGCCCACATGCTACCGGGCCACGCACAACTAATTGTCGTCTTAACATGTGGTTGATTATATTTAAATCATGCATGTAACAATAAACACACATCGCTTAACATTTGCCTCAATGGCTCAACAACGGATAATATATCCTTACTTAGCAAGTCACTCTTGGTATTCATTATCCCTAGAGTGTTCCTCCTCTAATGGAGCTACTCCCTTAATAGGCGACACATACCCTTAAATCGGGTTATCCTTAGACGCCTCTTATCACACACTGGGAGTCATATCCATGATCCACACACTCCACATTATACAACACACTCCACATTATACAACCACAACTACACTACATACAACACTTAAACAACACTAACAACACTTGCACGTTCCACGTACACACATAATGCCGCAATGAATACTGCATCACAACAAAACACCATAACACAACGGAATGGTTCGCTTAGGAACCGACCCAACATCACAAACACACTGGTGAGCCTAGAGAATGTTGCCAGTCGCATAGAGCTCGTTATACATAACACCAACACTCATTACCGTCTATAGTTGGACGAGTAATTAAGTTAAGGCGGTTCGGGTTTGGAGGCCCTAACACACCACACCAAACACAGGTTCCCACTAAACAGATCATAAGTCAGAATAGGTAAGCTTTGGAGTAAGCTAATGGGAGATCATACCCGTGAGGGAAACAACCATAACAAAGAGAAGGGTAAGGCTAGGAAGGATACCCTCTCCCAAACAACGCGCGACCACGGCCGAACCGGATTCCTCACTACTGTTAGTACATACTCACTTAGATTTAGTTAGAACCCCACTATGGAGCCTATCACATAACCAACACATACAGTAATTGCAACTGGGTTGAAACACAAGGGAGATCCCTACATTCACAAACACGTAACACACATTAAACACACGCCATAGCCGTGGTTAGTACGTCCCATGTACGGGTCGTTTGCTCCGAATACCGAACTCTCATGTGATCCTAGACTCAGTTAACTAAGGTTAACACTGGCCGAGGGTTAAATGGTAATCGGAGTTGAAACACGCCACATATGAATTACTGTAACTCATTACATGTTTTATCTTACAAACGTGGCAAACATAACGAAAAACACATTGGACAATACACCGGTGTAATCCGGTAGGACGCAGGTTGCAAGAAAACCATACCTGTCACCGGAGTCCACTTTCCTGTCCATATATGTTCCCGAGCAATTCTCGAACAACTGTTAACATCACACGTGTTTTCATTAACATCGGGGTTTGCTTGATCATTTAATGTCAATGCTTAATTTTCCCCGTTAACTAGTTACATAACTTAACATTCTTACTTGTTTTACTTTCACATTTAATACAACAACTTTCAAACCACTTATTGTCATTAAAACTCACCTAATGTCCTTACATCCTTATAACATCATTACCTACCAATCCCCATCATCTCATACCATTTCATAACCTTAAACCATGTTTTTGGTCCGACCGACCCACCGACCGACCCACAGCTGGTCGGTCCATTACAGGACCCCTTTTTACTTCCTTACAGACATGCCCGTCCGACCCACTGCCCCCCACCATTCTAGGTCGGTCCATGTGCGAACATTTTCCCTCCTTTGAAACTTGACCGACCGACCCATGTCCTACCCCCTTTTGGTCGACCATTACCGACACCTTTCTAACATTTTACAGAGGCTCGACCGACCCACAAACTGGGTCGGCCCCTGGGCGGTCGCCTCCTAACTTACCCAACTTTGTCAAATCTTCAACCAAACTTCTCCTAAGGGCCTTAATGTGTCTAACATCATTTGGCACTTTCAACACACCCTTAAGATTCTTAACCACTCACAAAACTATTTCCCCCAATTCCTTAAACCTTTACTTACATCTCCACAAAATTCCTAACACTTACAATGTTTTCTCCTATATTTCTAGGTGGCATTTCACCTATAATGACCAAAATACCAAGGTGTATTCCTCTACACCTTCATCATCTCTCAACTTCTTTCTTACTAACTAAATCTCCTTTTTCACATTATACCTAAACATCTCTTATTCCTTGAATATCAACATCACCTAAACCTTAAACAACTTCTCCAAGACTTTAATACATCCTCTAAACACACATTGAATTCCTAGAACTTCCAAGACAACACCTAATCCTTGCATCACTCTTATCACCTTAAGCACATGTTTTCTTCTCAAGTAAACATTTGTTCACCTATACACTTCCTAGTTCACCCAAAACCACTTAAACTTAGAACTTCTTACACACATCTTCCCAAATTTGGCCATAGCTTCCTCTAGCATATACTCACATCCAACCACTTAGGTTTTTTAACCTTATTTCATTCAAACACCTAAAATCCATCAAACCACTTTATACACAAACTCCACACATTTAGCACTACACAATCACAATATAGTGCTAACTTAAATGCTTGGCACTTAGGCCCTTAAATAACATGGCTTCTTAGGCCCTTAAATAACTGGCTCTTAGGCCCTTAAATGCATAACCTTAAACACTGAATTTCCCATAAATAATGCCTTTGACCTGCAAAACATACACCAAAACATATGTTCTTTTACTAGTCTCCTTGAGAACATTTTGCTAGGTCACTCACCATTGGCTCCTTAGGTATTTTATCTAGCAAATCAAGCTCATTTTTCCTAAGGCTTTAAACTACATTGAGATAGTTTGTTTACCTCTTTTTCCTCACAACTTCTTTCTCTTGTTTCTGTGAAACCGGTAGGGCATTTGGTCCCTTTTCAACTATTGACATTATACAAACCACATAATGAGCATTCAAGCTTTAAGCTTCATCTCATGTAAACCCTAGTTACATATATTGTTTTAAACACATTAGGTAATTGTTTTACCTTGGAATTGGAAGAGAACTTGAACAAATATCAAGAGAGGACTCCTCCTAGCCCTTGGAAGATTCAAATGAAGCTAGAACAAGCAAGATAATACACCATTGTGAGGTGAATTTCGGACAACATGTAACATGGAGAAACATGGATTTTTCTTTGAGTTTCCTTACCTTGAAGCAAAGGAGAACAAGGAATGTGAAAAGGTGAGCTCAAGCTCCTCCCATGGTTGGTTTCTCTTGGCACCGAAATGGAGGTTTTGAAGCTTTGAAAAGACAAGATTGTAGAGCTTGACTAACTAAGAGAATGTGGTGTTTGTTTTTGATTTGGTTAAGTGAGCTAGGTTTTACATGTGGTCAAAGATGAACTTCCATGGTTGTATCAGTACCACCGAGAGAGAACAAGAGAAAGAGGAAGAAGAGAGTGTGGAACCGTGGAAATGAAGGAAGAAGGAAGAATGAAGATAGAACTTACTTTTGAGATTTTGTAATTAAAGCAAATATACTTACTTTAAGCTTAAGTTACTTATTTGATTTCTTTTACATGTTGGTGACTCACACATGAAACCGGCCCCCATTTTAATAGAAGGTGTTTTGGTCTTTGTTGACCAACTTAATCACTTATAACATTATATGTTACAAACTAGTTATAAAAATCACTATTCACCAATAACAAGGCACATAGAAGTGAATTTTTGATTTCCCACTAATGTGGCCACCCAAATGTGATACTATATAGTACACATGTTAATTAAAGAGTAATGATGGACAATTTAGCCATTCAAACTCATTTACAAGACAATTTTTCAAAAACGTGCTTTAAAGACTCCTTAAAGCACATTTGTGTTTTAACTTGTTTTCAAGCTTGGTTTTCTTTGGTAATTGATTTAATATGTTCATTAACATGTAAATAAGGTATAGGTATGACCATTAGGTCTTATACACATTCATCCCAAGCTTAGAGCACATTTTGTTGCTCATATTGACTTTAGGTATTACCTTATGTTTTATTTGGGTTTCATTGTCTACCAAAGTTTCCTAAGGACTTATTTAGCCTATCAAATCATAATTAAATGTTATCAAGTCTTGGTAGGCTCTTTGGGTCCTAACCAAGTTTACTCATTGCTTAGAGCATGTTTTGCTCAAACTGTGTCTTAGTGCTTTATTGCACTTTATTATGGTTTAACTTGTTTCACTGATTTTACCTAAGGCACTTTTAGCCTTTACCATACCATAATTTGATATTTAAACCACATTCAAGGTTTGGGGTATTTCAGTAATTTAAGTAAATTTTGGGGTTAACTATAAATAATAACCGAAGACTATGCATTAAAACCTTATTTCATGAATTATAAAAATTTAATAAGGTTTTGAGACAAAAATAATTTATGAAATTTATAGGGGTCAAACTGTAATTATACGAACTCCTGGTTAAACCAAAAATATTGGGTCAACATAGGCCATATTAGGAGGTCTGACCAAATTTAATGTCATAAATAATTAATTTATGAACTTATGTTAACATTATAAGTGGAATGTTGGATGTATAAAACTTAAGGGGGTATAAAACATAAACCTAAAAGTAGAGGTGTAGTTTGGATTAATATGATGGTATATCTTAAGTATTAAATTTGGGAATTTTGGAGTTATATAAGTGGGTATATTAATAAAAGTGTATAATATATGGTTTTGTGACAAAAAGAAAGTATATTATATAGGAAGGGGTCAAAATGAAAATAAGGAAAAAGATTTGTGGGCGGAAATAAGATGTTTAAAAGTTCATGGAGCTGTGCGCAAATAGTAAGAAACTATAGGTTATATCAATAATGAGTATTAAAACTATATAGTATAACACATACATATACACACATTATGATAATATATGTGGCTAATGTGTAAATAAGGAAAATAAGGTTGC
>CM041780.1:83437764-83461468 GCA_023374045.1 Limonium bicolor | reverse complement strand
GCTGTATAAGACAATGGACTTTTGTTGTATTAGGCAATGGATTATGCTTAGTTAGGTAGTTTCTTTCTTGACTACTTTTGTAGCAATCAATCCCCTTCTTTACTGATCACAATCGGCTGCCGCAAGGTGAGTAACATGGGTTGTTTTTGTTTGATTCTTGCAACTTTACATTATTGTATTCTAGCTACTTTGGTGTATTAAATTCTTATAACTTTTGTTTAACTATTCCTTTGTTATTGTCTTGCAGGTCATACGGTAGAGAGGAGTATTTGACTGCACTTGCTTAATACATTAACATATACATGATAGGATGAGTCATATCTATTAAGCAATTTCTAGCTAAAATCCTAGTCCTAGACACCCAAATGGCACATGCAATTGGGATTAATTGGGATTGATTTTTGATTTAATCTTGTCACACTATATTGTACTAAGACCATATTATAACATGTAATAGGTCACAAAATTTAATTGGTACATTAATACCATGGTAAAAGATGAAAGTTTTAAGGTAAAAATGTTGATTTTAGGTACCTTTTTTATCCAAAAATCGCCCCCACTTGTACTATGAATTTAGTACTGGAATTTATTTATTTAGATGGTCAATTTATCCCTTTTAATATTATCAAACTCGTGGCTCCTCAAAAACTTCAAGGAAGTGCGTAGAACGCATTTTTGTGACACCCGAAGGTGCGTTTTGTGCTTTAAGGATTTTTCTGAAAAATAATTAGTTGCTATGAGTTCCAAGTGTTTATTGACATTTTTATAGTCAATAATAATATTTTAAGTGTTACATTGAGTTATATGGGGTTATATAAACTTGTAAACTCAATTTTCGGGCTACGGGACACTCTCGGGGCAAAAAGGAGCGTTAAGAAATTCCCCGAGTATTTGTTTATTTTTCGGAAAGTAGCTCGAGAATTATCTTTATAATGTTGAATAATGATTTTAGAAACTCTTAGAATAATTTATATTGGAGTTTGTGCCACTTCGGTACCTCTTGGGGCATTCCTAGGGGTTTATGGGACCCTCATCGGGAACCCTCGAGCACTTGTCTTAACTGAGAATTTAGCTTGAGAACTTCATCTTCAATTTTCATTAAAGTGTTATTGTGCATTTATAATTAAGTGTAACACTTTACTTTATTTAATAAAGTATTTCTGGGACTTTCGGTCCTTAAGGGGCCCTTAAGGGAACTCCCGGGCATCTTGTATTTTACTCAGTTCTAACTGAGGACTTGCGTTTTAAAGGTCATAAAATGATCCTTGATTAACTTCATATGAGTTTTATAGCTTAATAATTTGGTTAGCTTAAGGTCGGGCTTTAGCGCTCATTTTTTACCTTAAGGAGTTTAGGTGCGTTTTTAACGCCTAACTGTTTATATTCTTTTCTTGGGGTTTAATAATCCCCAAAATAATATATATTTCCCTTTATTTAATTATTTAAGGGTTAAGGGTATTTCAGTCTACCCCCCTTAAAAGGACTTCGTCCCGAAGTCATAACTTCTACTTACACATCCTATGGAATCAAGTTCCTCGTATCTATTCCTGTATACTTATCATTCCTGGGTGTCAATACTATATTGAAACCTCTACATTCCATCAGTAATCTGAGTGTATGCTATTCGTACATAAGCATAACCTTGCTCATGGCAAACAATGTAATCATAGCATAAGTAACTTGATAAATACTGTAAAGCAAATAAGTGTCTCAACTTCCTAGCTATCCCACTAGGTCATCACTGCACAAGTGCAATACCAAAACACTCAGTCCTACAAAGTGTAGAGGCGTAAACCCTTGGCAGTAAATCTCTTGTGTGATTGTAGGAATGAATATACTGTCAAGTAAATAAGTGCTTCCATAAACATCCAAGTGTCACATAGAATACAATAATAGCTATCCATGTGTTACATAGAACACTTCACTAACCATTCAACCAAGTGTCACATAGGACATGTCAATAACCATTCAAGTGTCACATAGGACATATCAATAACCAAGTGTTACATAGAACACATCCAACCATTCAACCAATTGCACACATGCGCAACAATCAAACACAAACAACCAAATACAAAACCAGTATAGACTGCAGATATGCAAGTCGCATGTGGTGCTCTACCCCCCTTAAAAAGGGTTACGCCCACGTACCCCTACAAGTATACACAACTACTAGAAAAGTGACGGATACTTGTCTCGCATGAAGTCCTCTACTCCATGTCGCCTCCTCAATGTCGTGGTTTGACCACAGAACTTAGACTATTCTAATGGTCTTGTTCTGGTCCCTCTAGTCTTGGAGTTCTAAAATACAAACTGGGGTCTCCTCATATCTAAGTGTAGGATCTAGCTCGAGTGTCTCGGCTCTAAGATATATGACGGGTGAGGCACATACTACTTTTAGCTGTGAAATGTGAAACACATTGTGCACTCTCCTAAGCTTATCAGGTAAATCTAATCTGTAGGCTAATGGGCCCACTCGTCTGTAATAAGGTACGGTCCTACATACTTCGGGCTAAGCTTGCCCTTCTACCTAAATCTGAAAACTCCCTTCATAGGTGAAACTCTAAGGAAGACTCGATCGCCTACTGCGAACTCGAGGTCCCTCCTACGGACATCAGTATATGACTTCTATTTGTTTACGGGGTATAGCCCCCAAGAATCTATGCATTCTCTTATATGTTCCATAGTGCATTATCTCATGGCTTGTTTAAACTATCGTGTGTAACACACTTCCCTTAATCGCCTCTTGTAGTTGTAATCATCGGCGCTCGGGTCTAGTATTAATATTGGGGATTACCTAAAATCTCTCTTTGATCTTCAGGTCATCATTTGTGATTTTGGTATTTGAGTTTACTGTCATCATATACGGTTTTCATTTTCAATGTAAAGTATGAGTTATGGTCGAGTCATGCATCTTATGTATAATATAGAAAGATTTCTTGATATTATTGACTCACCAATTGTCGGTAGTATATACACGATTATTATCGTCTGTTCATCCTGTATACCACAGCAGGGTTCCTGCTAAGGTTTCTAACAAGGTGCAATTTTCTCTCAATTTGAACATGTTCGTGCAGTTGTTAATCAGCTCATGTGAGTATTAGTATAATGTTTCTACTCTTTATATTCTACCATGCTTATAGGTAGGTTCCCATTTAATATATTGGGTTTGAATTTATAAAGAAAGACATGGAAGTCGATCTTTCCTTCCCGATGGCAATTTGGCCATAACTTAGAAGGTAGCTTGAGAATACTTTTATTATAGGTAATTGTATCTTGATCTCATATTTAATTTATTAACATGGTTCATGGAATAATAATAGTTAATATTTCCTTCACAGTTGACTATTTTTACGACATACCCGGAGTGGTTTTAGCTATTTAATCTTCAGGTAACCTGGACAACTTAACTCCTAATTTACACCTTCTACACCTCATATACTTATTAGTCAAATTTTATATTAGATTTAAGAATAAATACTTTCTTATCACAAAAATATTGGTGTCCACTTGTAGGGAGTCTCAGGAATCATCCAACCCTGACGGGGTCAGCGTCAATGTTGAACTATCCTTCTACTCCATTTTGTGTTTGGTTTTCCCTTGATCTGACCAGGATCAAGTTCGACCTCCCACGTCAAATATCAAACAATCACATAATTGTCATTTCCAAAATTTATCTTATCAAACTTTGTGACGTGGTGAGTACTACATTTTCTCTTGACCACTATACAACTAATCCTGTAACACCCCAACCGCTAATCCTATGCTTACCGTCTAATCGTCCTATTGATCCTACGAGTTCGCAGCGGAAATATTACATACTTACTACGGCGGGTGGTACAACGCCGCTAACCGCCCATACGGCTAGCTAGGCTTACCTTACTTACAGTCACGGTCTGATGAACATAACGCACCGAGCTACTGAATTACTTACTCAAAACATCGTATACCAAATACTTACATCCTTGGATCACCGAGTATTAAAGTATATTCGATTACATCATTTCTAGGTTCCAAAAGAATGAGTTTCTAAGGCTACTCATCTATACCAATTCTCATTCTATCCAAAATCCAAAAAGGTGTACCCCATGGTACACCGGCTAATCAAAAGCTATAGCCATGTACTACTCAGTACACCAATCATAAATTCACTGTTTACAATCCAAAAAGAAAGACAATGAAATTAAACTTCAACTCTCCTAGTCTTCATCCTTCACGGGTACCTGCGTGTAGTAAAAATGGTGCCCCAAGGGGCTCAGCAAACGCTGCGTATAAACTCCGCATATACCGCGTGCTAGCTAGGGCACGCCGACTATTTGACGTCCACTAAACATGCTGTTCATTTATTTCATACATACATGCTTTTCATACAACATACATGCTTATACAATTCATTACATAATTCCAGGCAACAATACAGTAGCACACAACTTCTTACCTTCACAAGGTTAGCCAAATTATGCACCCGGGTTAATCGGAATGCTTTTACTCTTTTACTCATTACTTACTTTTTCTTACTTACAATTACTTACTTTTATTTACTTTACTTACTCATTCTTACTTACTTACTTATACTCAAGTTAAGTCGTCGGGACCTCCGGCCCTGGGGACTACGCCGTCCCACCTCCGGGATTTACTTGACTCACCAATCCGGGATGCTACCCACTTAAGGGATTTGGGCCGCGGACCAGTTTAAGAGTCAGGAATTGGAGCCAACCTCTCGTGACTCCGCATCCTCACGCGTGGCCGAAACTATATCGGACTTCTACTCATTCCAATTTAATTACCATTTTAAGTTAGGATGGTTAGCTGTAGGAATAAGTTAGAAGTCCAAACACAATAACGGTCACAATACACTACATCATACATACAAACATTCATATTCATCCAAACATTTCATGAATTATACAAACTAGGATTTAAGAAAATTCACAACATACAACACTACATATTCACAAGTATCATATTAACTCCGATTCGTGCATTTATCATTTGGTGATCAATTAGCACCACAACACAAATCATATAACCAAGATAGCATACGGGCATAGGAATCATAACCGTTCACCGTTGCACGTGTTTCCAACGTCCTTCGTGTCACAAATCAAGTCCTATTATATACATACAATTGAATGATTAATTTACCTATCGTCAACTTAACTCCTACTTACTATGTCCTTACACTTCTTACACTACACTTACTTACTTATTTTTCATTACTTAAGTTCACTTTCTTACTTAACTTTGGCATGCTTTCATACATGTTATATATATTATATATATATATGTAGGTATTAATATATATTATTTAATTTAAATAATTTTTTTTTGACCGGACGGACTTGCGACCGACCTTGCAAGTCCGGTCCATTCCAGTAGTCGATTACCAAAATTCTTCTGGCGACCGACCTTGCAAGTCCGGTCGCAAGGTCGGTCCATTCCAGTAAGTTTTGGTTTCGAAATTCGGAGTCGACCGACCTTGCATGTCCGGTCCCAAGGTCGGTCCATTCCAGTAAGTTTTGCTACAGACGAATTTTAGCCCGACCGCCCTTGCAAGTCCGGTCGCAAGGTCGGTCCATTCCAGTAGCTTACCCGCTGGAAAATTTTGAGCCGACCGACCTTGCAAGTCCGGTCGCAAGGTCGGTCCATTCCAGTAGGTTACAGACGGGAAAATTTTCTAGTCCGACCGAACTTGCAAGTCCGGTCGATTCCAGAAGCTTTCCCGTCTTGTAAATCTGGGCTCGACCGACCTTGCAAGTTCGGTCCCAAGGTCGGTCCGCCCCAGTATTCGCATTTTAATTTCTATTTTCAGTCCCTCTTCTTACCCATTATTTCCCCATTGTTCCTACACTTATTCCCACATGTTTTAACACTAATTAAACCTCTTAATACACCTTAATTCACTCATTAACTCTTTACACCTTTCTACACTCATTCACTCACATAATTTTCCAAGTTTCTTACAACACTCACCTAGCTTCTTCTCTAGTTGCATTATGCTACAGATTTTAACACTAACACTCTCCATCTACAACTCCCTCTTCTAATGTCATTTCTAGCACCTCTAATACATCACAACTTCATTAGCTATCTCTCCTAATATACCCTCTATCTTTCTCTAACAAATCTGTTACAACCTACCTCATTCACCTAGTTTAAAATTCACTAAGTGTTCTAATTCTAGATAAATTTTGCCATAACCTCCCTTGTATTTTCATACACTCACCACATTGTTTATTCACACATTTTCATCTTCTCACCTGTTTTCAACAACATTAATACACGTAGCTCTCATACACAATACCAATACTAGAACAACATTAAAACCACTAAAATTTCCTGCACTCCACAACTCAATCCCAATCTGTTTGTAACAGTTTTAAAATTGTTCTCAAAGGTTCAAAATACTTGCATTCTCTTACACAGTATACTACTAATGCATTACTATTTTACAATTCCCATTTTTATTTCTAAAAATCTGTTACAAACACAAATATATACAAGGCAACACAATGAGCATTCTTACCTCGTTTTCCTTCTAGATTTTCTTTCTTCTTCTTTCTCCTTCCTTCTCTCTCTCTCTACCGGTTTGTAGTCTCAATTCCTCTAACACTACCAACATTTATATACATGCTTCAATACTAAACCAACACTAAATCTTATTTAAGCTTTAATGTACATTCTAGGGTTTAGGAGTTTCATTACCTTGCAAGGGTTTATAAAACACTTGGAGTTAGCTCAAGAATGACTTTTCCACCCTTTCAAAGATGCCAAAACCGGCTGGGCACAAGAGGAGCACACAAGAGTTTTAGCTCGAATTTCGTTTTGCCTTTGAGGCTAGAAAAAGATGGAGTTTTTGAAGATGTTTTTACCTTAATAGAACAAGGAGAAGGAGGGCCTTCTAATGGTGGTGTTGAAGCTCCAAATGGGGTATACCATAGAAACGAAAATGGGTGTTTTCGAATTTTGGAAAGATAGAAACGTAGCCCTTGGTGAGAGGAACACAATGGTGTAGTTTTTACAATTTTTGGAGAAGGTTTGATGGAGTTTCAAGAGGAGAGAAGTGAGTTTTTGTGTGAGTTTTCTTATTTCTCATGGTGTCGATTTGGAGAAGGAGAAATAGAAGGGAGGAAGAATGGGTACGTGAGTGAGAGAATAGAGAGTAAGGGAATTGGAGAGAGAATGTGAGAGTAAATAAAGTAAGGTTACTTTATTATTTTTGTTTGTTTGTGAGTAAAAAGAGAGTAAATAGAGAGTGTGTGGAGGGGGCCAAAATCGGACAGCCACACAGACCATGAGGGTCTCAAAATTTTATTTACAAAGTTGGACACATAAGTTTGTGTTATTTATATTTCTACCCCACAACTTCCCGTTTTTGACAGTTTTTACTAATCTCTCGTTTTATTGATTTTATTGGTTCTAAAGCCTCACTAATATTTATTAATGATTATTTAGTTGACTAGAATTGTTACGAGTCTGTTTGACCCGCTTAAAGACACGTTTTCCCGGTTACCTCAAAAAAAACGCTTTAAGGTTCGCTAGTGGTTTAATCCATTTTAAGGATCCGTTTCTTCGGGATTTGTTCCCTTATGATTATTTATACTTAATTAAGCCTCTAAATTATTTATTAGCCTAATTAATCGCTATTTTTAATTACGGGGTATTTCAAATCCAATATCTGTTATAACCTACACTCGAATCTAGTGTATTACCAAATCCCTGGAACCATATTCCTTTGATCAAATCATCAAGCGGGGAAGCCAGTTTTTCCTCTTGGCATAAAAGGTAAATTCTTATTAAACATCTAGGCTCATACTGTCTAATAATTATATCCATCAATCATATTGACTCTTAAATCCATTATACAAGTAATAAGTTCAATTATGGACTTGGATACCTTAGAACACTCTCTTCTCTTTAGAAGGCTCATCTAGTATTCAACTTACCAGGGCTTGATTATTGCCTACACTTAGGTTATCATTACATGGAGCAAAGACCGTGACAGTTAGACTCCAAGGAAAAGTTTTCATAACTCGATCAACAATTACAGTTCCAAAAAGTACTATTTCTTCCACCTTAAAGCTTGGCTTTTCTTATTCCATTTATACTCCATGAATCAGGTGAACCATATGTTCAGCCTAGGTTAAGTATCTCTTAACATTAGTACCATCTCAAGCTAAGGGTTTCCAGTTTGAATCCTACGGTTTGGTAACAGGACAATCAAGCTTATTGTTTGTTTCTATCTCTTAGGAGCGTGGTTAATCCACAAACTCAATGGCTTCTAAAAATAGGTCGATTAAGTGTATCAAATAGAAGATTTAGAATCACAGGGATTAATATATTACGTTAGAAAGGTTTGCGTGTAAAACAATTATCACAAACCAAGGGGTATGTTTCCCTACTTTTAAATTTAACTCCCACTCACTCTTGGTGTATATATTAACTCAAACTCTTAATATAACTTATACTACCTTCATTGTAAGTGTCAAGGAGAGTTATTCGTAACCATGTTTATTTTAAAATTTATACTACTTAGGGGGTTAACCTTATTTGATTTCTTGCGCTCTTTATTCGCATTTATAAATTGAGCTGTCATAGAAGACATATACTCGTTTAGAACCATAATGATAGTGTAGGGCGTGAGCCTCAAACTAGGGTAGGTATATTTCTCGATACTTAGCCCTCTGAAATATATCAATACTCCTCAAAAGTTTAGGTTTACAACCTCCAAATTATATGTATATGTGTAGCATTTGGTATTGCTAATTAGGTAGTTCTCTCGATTTCAGAAAATATAGGTTCAAAGTTTGTTCTCTCCCCTTTATTAATTAGGAGTCCAGCACTGTCACTATATTGATACTAGCTGAGACCCTTGGTATTTGCTCAGGTATTTAAAAACTCGTGCTTATCCATGATGGATGTTTAGTTATACATTTTGAGATTCTGTTTCTCTATTGGCATATTTCAAGGTTTCGCACTATCTTCTCGTGAAGTTAGTAAGGGATTGTAAGATTTCCTAGTCCCGCACTGAGCGGTAAGCTCGGTGCCTGGGTATCCCATAAAATTTCAGTGTTTGCTCTTACATGCAGGTCTTCATCAAACCCTTTTGACAATTCATGTAGTCTTAAGTATTTTATACTAATTAATGTATCCCTTTTTATGACATCTGCTCCGTCATTTAGGCAGGTCATAATTTGTAGTTACTGTAAGTTTGGACAGTTGATAACGCCCTTCAGCGGTCCAAGCAAATTAACTTACTATTTCTCATTGTAATATCCCACATCCTGCATCCCAAGGCTAATCTCGGTTTGTATTCGGTTTAATACTCTTAATCCTTTGGTACTTAATCTGGATTCTCCACTATATCTCAACGCGTCTCCTGACTTCAAAATAATCTTGTTTACCTTATCCATCCTCTTCTTATCACTGTATAAAAATTCAGCACCATCTCCTATGGAGAATGATACAACTGGTATCCTAGGAACTCGTGTTCCATCTACCTTTCTTACTTCGCTATTTAACCTAGCCTGTGGATCCCAATCCTTACCCATACACATCATATATAATTTAAGTTTTGATCCACTCCCATATCCTGGGATATAAAATCCTCCAAGGCCTATCCCCAAAGTTCTACATTCATTTACAATGGTTATTTTTTCATTTATAGTTAAGTATTTCTTGAGTAGGATCATGCTGGGTCAAAGTACTTGGCATTCTGCCTCGGGATATTCCCGACCTTCGCTCATAGGCTCCGGTGACCTCGGTCTCATAGGTAAGGTAAAACAATGTCGAAGTATCCTATTAGGTGAGAGGCTACCTAAGTTAGGTCTCTCTAAATTTTTGATACTTACCAAACACAACAAGTCTCATCGACTGATAACTATAAACACACATTTATGCATCATGCATTTAGTTTAGGTTCCAGGCTTACCGGTTTCGCGCTGGGCGCTAGCCTCAATGCCTGAAGTTCCCACTGAGTATAAGGTGTTTCTTCATGGAACCATCTCCTTTCCCTTCCGACTCCCGGATGAGGATGGCTTTCCTGCCGGTCCTCTAGTATAGGTGTTGTTCTGCGGTGTCTGGTCTCCTCTTGGTCCGCCCGCCTCATTAGCTGGTGTTCTCTGTGAACTTCCAGATCCCTTGTGTACTCTGCTTGCTGGGTTGGAAAAGCATTCATACTCCCTGTGACCTTCCTTTCTGCAAAAGCGGCACTCCACCTTCCTTCCTGAGCAATCTACGCCTGGATGATCATTTCCACAACGTTTACAGAAATAGTGACGTTGGGTTGGCTTATTGCCTCTAGGTGGTGCTGATCTTAGTGGTTGAGCATCAATAGCTGGGCCGGTCAGACGAGGGACCTGCTCCTTCGTCTTCTGACCATGGAAATCCTTCCGCCCCTTCTTCTTTTCAAAGAATCTCTTCCCCTTCTTGTAGTAACCGACAGAGGTTGCTCCACCATCATCTCCTTTAGTACTCTTTCTCTTCTTTCTTCCTGTGCCTTTCTCCCTAAACTTTTGAATCTTCACAGTGTTGGAGTAGTCGACTCCTAGTATGTAGTCCAACAAACTGGTGAACCGCGCGTAGTACTGGTCAACTGTTTGACTCCCTTGGATTAAGGTCTCGATCTCCTACCTTTTTCTCTACTTTAGGTGTTCAGGGTAGTACTTTTCCCGCAACACTTCTACAAACACTGTCCATCCAAAGTCCGGTGTAGCTCTACGGTGGCCCTCCACAGACCGCCACCAAATGTCAGCTGCGTCCTTCAGGTTGTACGCGGCGATGTCAACCTTCTGGTCTTCTGGAACTCCCACAACTTTGAAGGCCTTCTGGTGCTCTGCAATGAATTTCTCCAGTGCGGCGGGGTCCGGTTCCCCTGAATAAGTCAGTACTCTCACGTCTGCAACGGTCTTTAACCAGTTGGTTTCCCTGGGCTGCGGCGGGTGGGGTATGGCTCCCGTAAGTTGAGCTCCTAGCTGCTGCGCGAAGTCTGCCATGGCTGCTGCTAGGCCTGGTACTGCTGGAACATCCACCGGTGTCTCGCCATTGCTTCCACTGCTGCCTCCACGTGGTCTTCCTCTTGTCGACATCTAAGATATTATATTATTATTTCTACTCGGTTGCAACACCGTATCACATACACAATCACTACATATAAGAAAGCTAACTGTTAGCAATAAGGATATCCCTAGAATTTTTTTTCCTAGGTCACGAATCCTCACAGACGTTTCCCCGTATTCCCAAATATCCTATGCTCATATTCTTGACTCAGTATCCTTCATCAGAGCGGTACTCCGCTCTGATACCACTTTTTGTAACACCCCTAATCCTAAACTTGTAATCACGTCACAAGTCGTAGCATAACAAATAATAATTTGCAGCGGAAAATAAAACTATCTACCTTGATATTACACGCCGTTACTCACCCTTGTGAGTAACAAGGCATCCTTACTCCTTCCAACAATCTCAACTCCTCACGCTGTGATGAATAGATACTGAGCACTCTAATTATTACAAACCAAAATCCAACTAAATGAGCATCTAGCTGAATACTACAACCTCCTTAATGCAATACAAAATAAAACCAAAGGTGTTTGTTGAAAACACATCAGCTACCCCCGTGTCCCGCACTCCGGCTTGAGTCTTCTTCAATAACCTGGAATGTTTGGCCCATTGAAGGGCTCAGCAATCGAAATGCTGGTATGCTAAATGTAGTCTTAAATCATTTGGATTCCTTAAGTCGTTTAGCCATCTTGATATTAGATTCATTACTGAAATACCGGTTTACAATAATAACAGTAATAACTGTAAACATTAAACAACCACATAATAATTCACCAGCAAACATTAGTGTACCATAGTACACAACACCAATAACCACACATCAATAATCCATAGCAATAACCAATAATCACACATCAATAATTCATAACAATAACCAAACAAGATACGCGTATTAAACTCTACTTGTTAGTTGGCCACCTGGCCCTTATCCTTTAAACCAATCACTTAACCTTTTCCAATTAAATTCCACCTCAGGCGTCATGTCAAGACAACCCTTAACAACTTATTAATGGATGATAGTCCCCTGGGTTCCAATGGAACCGTTACCAGCTGACCTTATGGCCCTGGATAAATATAAGACCGATCCGGTCGAACCTGTGCACCAACGGTAGTGCCCTCCGTCATCCCCAAATGTGGCTGATGGATTCCCTTGAGTGACTCCCCATTGAAGTCTCTCGTAGTGATCACGTTGCGCAACCAGAAAGTCGAAACAGTCTAGATTCCTCTCTTTATAAGTTAGCCCTTTAGTCAGTGGTACAATAACCAATACTTGAATTAAGACTATAACAGTTGACCATCAGTTAGGTTCAATAGTACCTAAAGGTCAGTTAGTCTTTTTCCCAGTTTAGATGTATAAGCTTCCAGTCATAAGACGTTCGCGTAAAAATACAACGCAATAGTGTTGAGCAATACAGTATACAATATCATATACATAAAATCACAGATATCGCTCTTAAACAATTAAACACATAACGTCTGGACCTTAGGATAATCCTTAGGACATTCAGACCACACAATTAACATACCGTTCACAAAGTAACTGCTAGCTTGACAAATTCCTGTTCAGTAGTTCCTTCCCGTACGCTGTTATATAAGCATGCAATACCGGGTAATATTAATATAATTATTCATTAAATATTACAGTACTATCACTGTAGCGTTTAAACTCGTCGTATACAAACTCTGTATGTGAGATGGTAAGGATCTCGTACTTAGACAGAGGTTGCAAGGAGAGCACCAAATGTTGTATTGATAAAAGCGTGTCCAACTACATAGCTTATGATTCTTATTTATAGGCCCCCCTACAGTGTATAACCGTTTCTACGGGCCTACATCATTCTAGAATATTCTCAAATATACAAGTTTTTCCTATAACTTTCCCCCCTTTTCCCAATAACTACTCCTAGTCCCTCGGAGAGGGCCTTGCTTCGCTTCGGAGGCGATTGTTCTTCCGCAGTCAGTCCATAGTATGGCTCTCTGGTCGCAAGGGTCCGATCGTTAGGGTTGAAAGGGGATTTGGTTGGAAGGAGTCCCATCTGTTGTCTCCGCAGGCCATGTATCCTCCGCTAGTCACTTGGTTATTACGTGTGGTGGAACCCCACTTCATCAGTCCCACAAGATCTTTTCTTGTTCTGCAAGGGAAGATCTTTTCGTTGTTGCTCTCTCTTCGTTTTTTTTAAATTTTGGCGTTCTACTCCGCTCCTCCTAGTCCCACAAGACCTCTTTTTTAAAAAAAATGAGAAAAGGAAAGAGGTCTTCGGAGTTGTCATTTTCTGCTTAAATTTCCTACCGTTGGAGACCTAGCGGAGACTCAGCAACGTGCCTTGCTTCAACTGCCGCCTCCTCGTCTTCTGAAGCTACTTCCCTGACACATTTGCAGTAGTAGGCTATGATTACTTTTTGGTAGAGCGTGCCCAATTTCCGCCTATTTAAGCTCATTCTCTCCCCTTCTTCTCTTCCCTCTACTTTTTCAAACTTTCGAACTTCTCTCATCTTTCACGCATTTGTCCTCCATTTTCTTCCTTGCTTCGTGACCTCGATTTTTCGCTTTCTGTTTATACAGCGGCCGTTCTTCTTCTTCTTCTTCCCTGCTCCCTAATCCCCTGGTTCCCGTTCTTGCATCTTTTCTCCTTCGCGCCCCTCCCTCTACTTGTTCGCCTGTATTTTTGGCTTTCTCTGTTCACAATGGACCTGTCAAACCCAAGCTCCTCTGCCCCAGCTCCAGCGGGATCGACGCTTTTCACTGACGGAAAAGTGCGTTTTTGAAGATTCTACTATCCCTTCCGAAGATATCGGCGGGGACTACCCTCGCCAGGGCACCGGTTCCAGCCTTTCCGTGAAAGATTTGAAAAGGCTCATGAAAGGTGTGCAAGTCCCACTGGAGTCGAAGATTCACGTGCCGGAGCCGACGGTGCACCCTTTTAACTACTTCGGGGACGGTTTCGTGGTGTATCGGGAGCATCTTCACCGCGGCCTGCGTTTTCCCCCGCGCCCTTTTGTTCTTAGTTTCCTTTCCCGTCGGCGATGCACTCTTGCCCACCTGAATCCCAACGCCTTAGGTTGTCTGCACGCCTTCCTCACCGTCTGCGCGGAGAACGACATTACTCCCGATGCGCGGGAGTTTGTAAATTTCTTCACAACCAGGGTGAACACCACTACTACGGAGGAGGATATCTCCGTCTTGGCCGTGTCCGGGTATTCCTTTTTCAAACGTGTGAGCCTGGAGAGCGGCTGGTCCTCCAACTGGTTTGTTTTTTATCCGCCGAGGGGGACTTTTATTGGAGTCACCCACATTGGAGACATAGCTAAGGGGCAGCTTGCCGCTCTGCTTCCCTCTTCCGCAAATTCGTCTCCAATTGGAGACATACTTAAGAAGCTGAGTTCGTCAGCGCTCCACCCCATCACCTTCTTTCTTTCCGAAGAGAAGTTGAACAAAACTCAGGCGAAGATTGACCGTATGTGTTTTTCCTGTGTGCCTTCTTTTTTGTTAGCTTTCGGATGTTTTCTTACTTTCTTTTCGTACCGCAGCTTTTGTTCAATCGGGCGGAAAATTTTCCCTCCGATACAACTGGGAGCTTGTTGACTACAGGGCCACCGAAGAGAAAAAAGGAGCCCTGCCCGCTCCTTCCGATGGAAAAAATCGGAGTCCTTCCGGTAGCAAAACCATTGGTACTAAGAGGAAAGCCCCCGAAGGGCCCAAAAAAGTTGATCAGTCAAAAATAAAATTAGTACGAAGGGAAAAGCTTGTTACCGAAACTGGTTCCACCGGTCCCCTTGCTGCTGTCCCTTCGCAAACAGGTACTCCTGTGTCCACTCCCGCCTGCAGTCCGGGTGGAGTTAAAAAAGATGTGGATTTAACTCCCATATCATCCCTCTTCCCTGATCTGCATGGCTTCTTTTGCGTAGATGAAGCTTTAACTCAAAATACCGATTCCATTTTTCCCACCGGTATACCTTTCCACAGCCTTTTCCCTTTCTTGCCTTTACTCTGTACTTGTTTGATTACTTATGGTTTTGCCTTTCGCAGCCACTGCTCCGCCCTCCGTAGATCCTGAGCCTGAACGGGCGCGCCGACCCGTGCGCGGCGTTACAATAAGAGAAGGTGGAGCCCCGGAGGGAAGAAAGGCTCGTGAAGTTCCGCTTGGTAAAGGCAAAGGCATTGCCGAGGATCGTGCGGAGGGAAGTTCCTCCTCGGAGTCGTCCGACGCTCCCTCCCAAGAGGCCCCTCAGTCCGGAGTCAGGAGCAAGCATGCGGGTGACAGATCTTCTCCTCCTCCGCGAGCTGACCCCTCGGTCTGCGGTCCTTCCCCAAAACTGGACTGGGGCTATCACCGTGGGAACCCGATCCCTCGCATTCCGTTTGTTCGCGGAATGAGGTACAAGACCTTCTGGTTTACCACTGCAAAGGCAGCCCAAAATGATAATGGCATTTTTGCCCCCGGTTCTCATCCGACTCCTTTAAAACAAAAATTCCGGATTGGGGAGGGTAGCTCTGACGCCATTGTCCGCCACTCTCTTCCGGAGAGAGAGGCTTTTGAGCGCCTCTGGAGTGCTTTAATTCAGGTTTGTCTTCCTTACATGTGTTTATTTTGTATTACCCTTTATTTTTGACTTTGACATTTTTGCTTCTTTTTAGGCCATGGCGATGGCCCAATGTATTGAGACCCAATTTCAATACTCTTCCCAAGCCCTCCGCTCCCATGGGGCCCGAGTGGAGAAATACAAGAAGGCTGTCGATGAAGAAAAGGCCAAGGCTCAAGAAATCCTTGCACGAGCGGAGGCTGAATTTGAAGCCGAAAAGGCCGCCCTCCGGGAGGAGCTCCAAGAAGCTGCATCCCTCGATCAAGAGGATACTATCAACAGGCTGGAGGCTTCTTTTAACGATCAGAAGTGGGTGCTGGAAGAGGAAGCTGAAGATGTTCAGAAGGTTGCTGAAGAGATCCGGAAATCAACCGAGGATCTTCGGTCTTCTTTCGAGTCAGAGTTGGAAAAAAAGAACCAACTCTTGCAAGCAGCTGAGGCCAAACAGAGTGATCTTCAAGCCGGCCTTGAATCAGAGAGTCAAAAGCTTGCTGAGGCCACTCTTCGAATTAAAGAGCGTGAGGCAGAGCTGGAAGCTCAGAAAAAAAGGCTTTCGGTAATTTCCATATCATCGAAAGCTCCTTTTTCCTTTTATGTTTTTCTTGCTAATCCTTTGTATTTTATGCAGAAAATCCAAGTCCTTCGTCAGAAGCCGCCAGAAGTTCCGACTTTTGGCTTAAGAAAGTGTCTGGCCTTAAAGCTTCATTAATCACTTCGGAGTCGGAGAGAGAACGATACCGGAGTCTTACCTTGTCCTACGAGAGCCAGGTTGCGAAGTTAAAGGGGGCTCTTAAAGAGACGCAGTCGGAACTCCAAACGAAGGACCGTACTGTTTCAGGCCTTAAAGAGACACTTTCTTCTCAATGCCGCAAACTTGCTGGAGAGGGCCAACGTATTGTATCGGAGTTCTTCGCCAAGAAGCAACAATCTGTGGACGAAGCCCTTTACGAAAGTTTAGAGTTTGAGGCTCTTGCTCGGTCCACCCGGATATCACGAAGAGCTGGCGAGGTTCTCACGACCCGCAGGGAACACGTGCTTTGCCCCGTCTTTTATGGGATCAGCCATTGTACGGGGCCGAAGTGATGTCGGTCTCACACTAGTAGGTGAGCACAAGGAAGACTCCGGAGGAAGCACCTCAACCCTTCAGAAGCGGTCACAAGAATCTGAGAAGCTTGCGGAAGATCCTGCAGAGCCTGCATCATAAACTATATTTTTTGTTTTAATTTTTGTTACAGTCATTATATACTTTGTTCTGGGGTACTTTTGCTTTATAAATCGCATCCTTCTTTTTAAGTAGATCTACCTAGATCTTTCGGGCATAACCGGAGCGACCGGTCTCCCGAAAGTCAGAGACTTTTTGTTAATGTGGAATCTTTAAACTGCTTTTCACTTTTCCGAAGATTTCTTTTCGGTAACCTCTTAGTTACACTTTCACACTCTACCACTGTACACATGGTGAGATCATCGATTTAACACTCTACCGACTTCGAGACGGTGAGATCGTCGGTTTAACACTCTACTGGCAGTAAGGCAACGAGATCGTCGGATGAAATACACTACCATCGTTGATGGTAGATCGTCGGATACAAAACACTCTACCATCGCTGATGGTGAGATCGTCGGTTACATTCTTTGTCTTTCCTTTCCTTTCTTAATACTCCTTGTTCCTTGTCTGAGTAAGAGAAAAATTGTTTTTGCAATGCTTTTGTTTTTGTCCAAAAACTTTATACACCATTACCGGCGAGTAAAACATTTTGTAAACAAGACAACTGAGACCGTCAAGTAAAACGTTTCATTGTTACTGCTTGTGAGATCTTCGGATATCCATATGAGATTTTCCCTGCGTTTTTAACAAATAATTCATTAACTTGTATCCGATAAAAGATATTATACATAGAACTTTTTGAGGCATTCAGCGTGCCAAGAATGTGGCAGATCACTCCCGTCCACATTTTGGAGTCTATAAGATGCTCGACCTGTCTTAGCCTGAACGATATACGGGCCTTCCCACTGAGGCTGCAATTTCGCTGGTTGTTTTACCTCCCGAAGTACCAAGTCTCCCGCGGAGAAAGTCCGTTCCCTTACCCTTTTATTGAAATGATGTTCAATTCTCAACTTGTCATTTTGATTTTTTAAATCAGCGATCATCCGTTTTTCCTCCAAGACATCCAACTCATCTCGGATGCCTTCGTCGTTCTCTTCTTCTTCGTACCCTTCAATCCTTTTTGAGGGTATCATAATTTCCGCGGGTACCACCGCTTCCAGACCGTACGTCAATCTGTAAGGGGTTTCTCTGGTTGGCCCCTTGACAGTCGTCCTATTGGCCCATAGGACTTGCGGTAGTACCTCCGCCCATCTTCCTCTTTTACCTTCCAACTTTCTTTTCAGAGCCTTCACGATTTGTCCATTAGTATTTTCAACCTGGTCATTCGCTTGTGGATGAGCAACAGACGTGAATCTCAAGTCAACCTTCCATTCTTCGCAAAACTCCCTAAAGTTTTTGCAATTGAACTGTGCGCCGTTGTCTGTTATGATTACCCTCGGTATGCCAAACCGACACACGATGTTCTTCCAAACAAACTCCTCTGTCTTTCACGCAGTTATATTTACTACCGGAAGAGCCTCTACCCACTTGGTGAAGTAGTCCACCGCCACATACAAGTATATATACCTTCCGGGAGAAGCCTCTGGAAATGGTCCGATGATATCCAATCCCCATTTCGTAAAAGGAATCGGAGAGGTGATAGATTTCATCTCTACAGGGGGGTTTCCAACCCTTGGACCGTGTAACTGGCATTGTACACATTTTTTGACATAGTCTCCGCACATCTTCTGGATTGCCGGCCAAAAGTAGCCCATCCTTAGTATTTTATGCATTACCGCCCTTCCTCCTTGGTGATTTCCGCACACCCCGTTATGGACTTCGCTGACAAGCTCTAGTCCTGACTTTCTGTCACACACTTTCAGTGATGGTCTGCCAAA
Source organism: Limonium bicolor (assembly GCA_023374045.1). Taxonomy (NCBI): domain Eukaryota; kingdom Viridiplantae; phylum Streptophyta; class Magnoliopsida; order Caryophyllales; family Plumbaginaceae; genus Limonium; species Limonium bicolor. The sequence goes on along the minus strand of CM041780.1, from coordinate 83,442,844 downwards.
AGATCGCTTGTACAGCTGGCCGTTTTCAAAAAAGAACGATGCTGCCCTTCTTTTTATTGTTTTGGCCTCTTTTTCTTCCTCCGGTAGTGTCCCTTGCTGGATGTACCGGACAATCGGGGTCATCCATGATTCACTCAAATCGGCTATTTCAACTGTCATTGCCTCCATCCCACTATACTTGAGTATTCCTTTAATTGTAGCCGTACCTCCGCCGGTATTCCTTCCTATACTTGCTAGCTTAGCCAGTACATCGGCCTCCGAGTTTTGGTCTCTGGGTATATGTCGAAGATTGCATTTCGAAAATCTTGCCCTTAGATCCTGTACCTTTATCAAGTAAAGTTTCAATTTTTCCTCCTTTGTTTCGAAGATGTTCTCACTTTGCCTTGCCACGAGCAAGGAATCAGATTGTATTTCCAGCTCCGTCACCCCCAACATAGGCTATTTCCAGTCCCTGTATTAATGCCTCGTATTCTGCTTCATTGTTTGTTACTTCAAATTCCAACTTACCGCATGATTCATTTTCCTTCCATCGGGAGTCTGGATCACAACCCCAACTCCCGCACCGGTTTTACACCTAGCTCCATCCACCCACATCTTGTACGGGACTTCCCGCTCTTCTTAGAAGAAACTTGCCTCGGTGATAAAATCAACCAGGGCTGGGCTCTTATTGCTGTCCGAGGAACATAATGGATTTCGAATTGGGTAAGCTCCACCGTCCAAGTAATCATCCTTCCGGAGGCGTTCGGGTTATTGGTGATTTGCTTTAAGGGCAATTGGTTCGGACGGTGATTCGGTGCGACTGGAAGTATGGTTTCAGTTTCCTGGATGTGATTACCAGAGCAAACAAAACTTTTTCGATATTAGAGTATCTTGTTTCCGCGGCAGTTAAGATCTTTCCGGTAAAATAGACAGGGATTTCCTTCTTTTCCTCTTCCATGACTAGGACCGCTGCGACCGCCCATTCCGAAACCAACGACATAGGAATAAATCCTGGCCTGGAGACGGAACACCAAGCTTCGGAAGTTCCTGAAGCATTTTCTTGATTTGCTCGAAGGCGTCTACACACTCCATATCCCACTGAACTTTTTATTTTTCCGGAGGATGTTGAAAAATGGGATAGACTTTTCTTGAAGCTTGGAGCAAAACCTACTTAAAGCAGTGAGTCTTCCATTCAGGGCTTGTACATCCTTAATGTTTCTCGGCTGCGGAAGTTTGAGAACCGCTTGAGTTTTTTCCGGATCAACCTCAATTCCTCTCTGTCCGACTATAAACCCCAAAAACTTTCCTTGAGTGACCCCGAAGACGCATTTTTCAGGATTTAACTTGATGTTGTATTTATCCGGTATTGAAGGTTTCCTCAAGGTCTTCCATGTGCTGGGCTATAGAATCACTCCTCACTACTATGTCATCCACATATGCCTCCACATTTGGGACACTGTTCCGGAATACTTCGTCAATCATTCGCTGAAAAGTTGCTCCTGCATTTTTTAATCCAAACGGCATGACTTTGTAGCAAAAAATACCAGTCGAGGTGACAAAAGATGTTTTCTCTTGGTCATTCTTGTTCATCATTATTTGGTTATACCCAGAGAACGCATCTAAAAAGCTCATCACGCTACTCTGCGCTGTTGCCGCTACGAGCTTATCTATGGAAGGTAAAGGGTAGAAATCTTTCAGACAAGCTTTATTCAAATCTGTGAAATCCACACACATCCTCCACTTTCCGTTTGCCTTTTTAACCAAAACTACATTCGATAGCCATTTTGGATAAAAAACTTTCCTAATAAAACCGGCCTCCAGCAACCTTTCAACCTCCGCTCGGGCAGCCTCGTCCCTTTCTCTTCCTTGTTGTAGAAATATGCGACTACTTCTTCAACCTAGGCAGTGTACCTAATCGTTTTGCGGGATAGTGGATTTGTGGGTGTCGAACTCTTGGGGACCTTGCTGTGGTTTAACTGATAGTGCAATTTAATTGAGAATTCTAATTTAGACTACAGAACAGAAACTTATCATTTTTTTGAGAGAAATTGTGGTTTAGAACTTAGTGTAAACAAAACAGTAAAAAGAACAATTAATCAAAACAGATTAAAAATAGCAGTTATGAAACTCTTTTGTTTTTAAGGAAGCACCCCGGGTGTTTCTGCTCACCTATTTTATTCAATTATATATTGTAGACTTCCCCCTTAAGCAATAACTGCAAGATCTTATTGTTTATTGACCGTTCCCTGCTAATAAACCCCGATAACTTAAACAACAAGCGCAAATCCTGCTCAAGTTATTAATAAATTAATCGCATTATTAACAATTCCTATTGGAGACTGGTTAACCTATAGGTGAAAAAACTCACTTCTAGTCGTTAACCTGCTTTGACTTTCTCTGTCTAGAATCTTGTCTCAGCACTGCATTTTGACAAGAAACTACAAATATCACTTTAATAAATGGCCTAAATATTAGAGCGCATTAAGGAGAAATCAAATATTGCTTGAACAGATTTTATAGAAAGTCTACTAACACACTTTAGTAAAATAAGCTTACTTCTCAACCCGGGAGCTAAGGTTTTTACTCAACATAATTACCCAAACAGACGTCGTAAGCACGACAGCCATTAAAACAAATTACAGTTAAAGAAAAAAATAGCTCTCTGATTCGTACGCACTGTATGGAAATTTTGTGGAGGAAGTGTGATTTTGGGAGAGAACGTGAATATTACAGAGAGTAAGCTTGGGGCAATTGTGCGCAGGTTTTCTTATGAAGTGGTAACGTTATATAGAGAAGAGGAAGAAGAAGAAAGCAGAAGAGAGATTTGCGCAATGCGTGCAAGTGGATTACCAGGATAAGATAAGGGAGGTAGATAGATTGGGGTTGCAGAACGCGTGAGGACTGTCCTTATCTTGTTGTCTGTAGGCGCCCGAAGAAGGAAGAAGAAAGCGCCGCGAAGAAGAGAAGAAAAAACTTCTCCGCGTCAATTTCAGTCACGTCCCGCCCGTGACCGCGCCTCCGTCCGCCTACGATTTTAGTCACGTCCGCATCGTGACCGCACCTCCGTCCGCCTGGGACTCAACGCGGACGTCTCACACGTCCTCACTGTCCGCCCGATCATTTGTTCTGTCCGCCCAACGTCCGCTCAGACTCAAACGGACACTTGTGTTGTCCGCACTTACGTCCGCCTGTCTTCACGTGGTCACAGGGGAGGTCCATTCGCGTGACTTATTTTCTTATACGAAACTAGACTTATTTCCTTCCACGAACTTTGACCGGCTCTAGATTCTTCGTTATAACCGTTTTACTCGCCTTTGTTGCGTTGGAAAGCTGTGAGATAAACTATTTGATTCCAACAACTTTTCCTGTATTTGAACATAAAATATCGTCCATATCAAGACATAAATCTAGGAAAAACATACCATAAGTGAGAATATATCCTGAAAGTGATTAAGTATAGGGTAAATAAACCCTAAATGTCTATGTATTTCTCACTTATCATCCTCCTACAATCCTCTTCCTCGTCGGATGGCAGGAAACTTCGGGTCGACATTCAGGCTATGCTGGATAACGCTGGCGTCCACTCCGGGCATGTCTTTTGGACTCCAGGCGAACGTCTTTCTTCTTTTTTCCAAAAATCTCATTAAGTGAATCTGCTCATCATGGTGAAAAGCATTTCCAATTTTGAAAAATTTAGAAGGATCGGTGTTCAGGGGTACCTCTTTTGGTTGTTCCGCCGGTACCACTACATTCTCCGAGGTTTCTCAAGGCATCCGCGCTCTGGCTTCTCCCTCTCCGTATTCTCGACTGAAGCAACCTCTTTGACTAGGACCTCCTCCGGAAAGTCCTCGGTGATCCGTACTTCGCACACCCTCACTGTTTTCTGGCTTCCGGGAATGGATACTGTTATAACCCAAAGTTTGTAGCGTTTTATTTCGTTTGATGTAATTCTAAGTTGGGTTTTGTTACGTAGGACATGGGAGTCCTTTTTAAATAAGCAGAGGGACAAGGTGGACTTTTCGCTTCTAATGAATTTTGGTAAGTATTAATTAACTCTTTGGTTAATTAATTCTCACGCTCTACACCACGATCAGATCGTTCTCTCATTTGACAGTTCCCAGCCTTCTTCTCTCTCTTCTCTCTCAGCGCCGTTCCTTCTCTCGATCAGTCAAGCCCCATTATTCTGCTGTCAAGGTTCCACTGCGGATTGCCAGTCTTTGCGAATTGCTGGTTTCTTCGAGGTAGGGTTGTGATTGCTCTCTCTTTGATTCTTCGGTTCCTGAGTTTTCCCCATTCTGATTGCCCTCTGCAATTTGAATTGTGATACAGCGTTGACTCTTGCGTCCCTGTTAATTCTCTTCTGCGATTGGCTCCGTCTGTGATTTCGACGTCGGATTCAGTGAGGGTTTTGTTGCAGTTTTGGGTTGCAGTTTCAGTTTTGGGGTTTAGTTGCGTTTTTGATTTAGGGTTGCAATTGTGTTCTGTTCAGAGGTTGTGCAGCATTTTGGATTGTGTCGCCGGGTTGCTTTTCGGATTCTGCTGTGGTTTGGGCTCTGCTGTTCAGATTGTGGGTCGTCTCTACTGTAACTGAGGTAGGTGGCTTATGGATTCGGCTAGTGTGTTCGGCCTTGGGGAGTTTCGTTCCGGTTCTGAATTCGAGTTGTGATCTGTCTTGAAATTGTGATTGTGAAGTGTCTGTTTAAATGCCGTTTTAACACCTACAAACCCCCAAGGTTGTTTTCTGCAAACTTATGATGTTTTGACATTGTTTTGGTGCCTCTGTTTGTGTGAAAATCGCCTCTGTTCACTGTTTTTTCGGCGTGTCCGAACTTCCGTCCGACCTTGGAAGTTCGGACATGCATCGTTGCGCTTTAAATCTTCTAGAGTTTTCGCTGTGTCCGAACTTCCGTCCAAGCTTTGAAGTTCGGACACAGCCTTCTGCATTCTCTGATTTTGCTTCGACTTGTGTCCGAGCATGGATGTCCGGACACAAGTTTGGACTTTACGCGTGTTTGATTTCCGAAGAACGTCCGAACATCTGTCCGAGCTTTGATGTTCGGACACCTCTGTCTCTGCTTCTGTTTTGAGGTTCGACTTGTGT